>CM035850.1:172643588-173058131 GCA_020510985.1 Pholidichthys leucotaenia
AATCCTAATCAATTAGCCAAGTTAGAAGCCTGTCTTAAGGAAATCAAAGTTTGGATGACTTGTAATTTCCTGCTATTAAATTCAGATAAGACTGAAGTCATTCTTGTTGGTCCAAAAAACCTTAGAAATTCCTTTCCAAATCAAACTTTCAGTTTGGATGCAGTTACTCTTTCTCTTAATAGCTCTGTGAGGAACCTTGGAGTTATTTTTGATCAGGATTTGTCCTTCAATTCACATATTAAATTTGTTTCTAAGACTGCCTTCTATCATTTGCGTAATATTGCCAAGATTAGGAGCATCTTGTCTCAGAGTGATGCTGAGAAGCTGATCCACGCTTTTGTTAGCTCGAGATTAGATTATTGTAATTCTTTATTATCAGGCTGTCCTAAAACATCTTTAAAAAGTCTTCAGCTGATCCAAAATGCTGCAGCAAGAGTTTTAACAGGTACTAGAAAGAGAGATCATATCTCTCCGGTTCTGGCCTCCCTTCATTGGCTTCCCATAGAGTTTAGAATTAAGTTTAAAATCCTTCTTCTTACTTACAAAGCTCTAAACAATCAGGCTCCTTTTTATTTAAAAGATCTGATACTACCGTATCATCCTAACAGAGCACTACGCTCCCAAAATGCAGGTTTACTTGTAATACCTAGAATCTCCAAAAGTACAATGGGAGGCAGAGCCTTCAGTTATCAAGCTCCTCTCCTGTGGAATCAGCTGCCAATCTGGATTCGGGAGTCAGACTCGATCTCTGTTTTTAAGAATAGGGCTAAAACCTACCTTTTTGATATAGCCTACAATTAGGGAGGGATCATGTGTTTCTGAACCCTCCCTTAGTTATGCTGCTAATAGGTTTAGTCAGCCGGGGGACCTCCAGTAATGCACTGGGCCTCACTCCTTTCCTCACTCTCTATGAAATATTTTTTTTTTGCTGGTCATTAACATTTGTTTGTTCTCTCCCATAGATTGAGTCCCCATCGTGCTGTTTGCTCTCTACATGTCTGTTCTTTTCTTCTTCTCTGTCCCCTCACCCCCCAGCCAGTCGCAGCAGATGACTGCCCCTCCCTGAGCCTGGTTCTGCTGGAGGTTTCTTCCTGTTAAAAGGGAGTTTTTCCTCTCCACCGTCGCCAAGTGCTTGCTCACAGGGGATCGCCTGATTGCTGGGGTCTTTCTGCAACTGTGGGGGTCCTCCCTACAGTTGATAGTGCTATGAGATGACTGTTGTTGTGAAATGGCGCTATATAAATAAAGTTGAATTGAATTGAATTGAATAGAACATGAAAATCAAACACTGAAAAATTTCACTCATCTGGTTTGGACCAGAAAAAGAAAAGTGTCAGATTTTTCAGTTTTGTTTTTTCTTTCTTCTCTTTCATAGTGTTCAGACTAAGAGATCAACATGTTTAAATGTTGATGTGAAACAAAGACAGCCTGGATTCTCTTTGCAGGAAGCTTGGATCCAGAAGCAGACACATCAGGGTTTTCTGCTGTTTAATGAAGGACCAAAGCAGAGACGCAGCTGATTTACAGCAAGTGGAGAGAGGAGGGACAGCAGTGATCAGCTGATCCAGTCAGAACCAGAACCACACAATCAGAACTAGAATGGCTTTATGACCATTGAACTGTTGCTGAGTTGATGAAAGGCTTCAGTTCAGATGTGCAACATCCAACCACAGCAGGAGTTTCCACAGTAAATGTAGTGAAGGATGGAAAAGTAAAGCTGCACTGAGATCAGCTCTAGGATGTTTCCTACTGAGAGAGAGATGAAGCTACACCTGAAAACCTCCAGACTGAAGCTGACAGCAGAAGAAAGACACAAACGTGACAAATAGATAAACATGCTTTGAGTATTTAAGAGAAATTATAATAGAGACACAGACTGAACGAATCCCAAACAGAAGTTTCCAGGTGAATTCTGCTATTGAAAAAATAGCAGTTGGTCCCAAATAGTCAATAAACACATTGATCAACTAAATCCATGGACTTATTCAATATCAGCTTGGTTTCTGCATCCATAACAATACAGCCTGACAATAAGTTGTGTAACGGCTGTTTCCCACACATCTATAAATGCTCACTACAAACTGCATTTACAGAAGAGAAAGTTCTCCCACGTGATGAAAGAACCAAAGGACAATCGGGTCTTTATTGCTCCGTTAATTATTGACACAAAGCATCCATACTGTTCATGTTTGATTTCACAGAAGAAAGATTTCATTTTCAAATTTGCCTTTGTCTGGTGAGTTCACTGATGACAGACTGATGAACATGAACCAATTAACACTACACTGCTAATTGACTTCCAGACAAACGTGGAACTATGGATTTATATTCAACATGTTATGGAAAAAAGGACAGAAATTTTATCCTAGCATCAAAAAATTAAAACTAGATTTGTTCACAGCTGCACAATATATGAAAACTACAGGATATTTTGACTTTATGTTAATATAAAAACATATTAACTTAGTTCTAAACACAACAGATACAGTATATTTACAGTAAAATAAGAAGCAGCAATATTTCAGCTTTATATTATTGATTGGTTGTTTCCAAGGGAACACGGGTGACGTACATAATTCAATCTGCCACTAACCGCTTGCATGTGTCAAGCCTCCAAGTGCTTTTTCAGGTGAACGTGCATGTGCACCAATCACTGGTTATCTCCGCCAAGGAGCAGAGGTCATGGTTTTGCCAGCGTTTGTTCATCTGTTAGCAGGATTACACAGAAACTACTGGAAGGATTTTGATCACATTTTCAGTCCTTGGGCTATGAGTGGAATAGGGCCTTGGTGGAGGTATGTGCTCTCTGAGTGCCTTCTATTTCTTTACATCCCATGAGCACATAACTCCACCAAGGCCCTATCTCAGAGTTAAAAGAAAGTGAAAAAGTGATCCAGAATCTGCATCCTGACCCGGATCACATTTTATTTTCTGCACCAAATTATGAAGAGTAATATCAATAAGTGTATCGATCAGTATCGGTACTGATAAGCAGCATCAGTATCGACAAAATCCTGATGAAACCCATTCCTAGCCACCTCTGGTGAAAATCTCATAAGAATCCATCCAGTAGTTTGGGCGTAATCCTGCCAACAGACACAGAGACAGACAAACCAAATAACATTCTGAGAGAGGGGGCCTTGGCAGAGGTATGTGCTCTCTGACTGCCATCAAGGGATTCTTGATTTTAAAAGTGCTTTAGTCAAACATTGGCTACACATTTAAATTGGTCACATCCAAAACTAAACCTATCACTCATCACTATGATTTAACCAAGGAACTTTAATGGACACAGTTAAAAAGCTCCTTGATTTAACGTCGAAGGAAAAAGATGCGGTGCTACCTCAGTCATGTCAAAGCCGTTGTAGTCATTGTGATTTGCCGGTACCTTAACGTAATCAGAAGCAGAGCCCAGCACTACAGCTGGGTCCAGAGTGGACCAGTACAGCATACAGTCTGCAGACCTGGGGCTCCCCTGGAGACTCAGACATGAATGGCTGCAGGGTGAGATACTCAGGATATTTCATATCCTGTTGGCCACAGAAAAATCAGTCAGATGATCTGGCAATACACTGGGGAAAGGTTCTATATCTGATCATGTTCAGTGATTTTATTCTTTATGTGTGGTGGTGAACCTTTGTGATTCTGCCTTCACTAAAGACTGTGAAGCGTTTCAGTGTGAGAGTGAGCACACTGGGGTTTTGATGGATCGTGAGTCTTTGAGGCCGTCACAAGTTTTTGGCACCTGAGAGAAATTCATGTTAAATGAGTTATTTTACAAAACTATCATGTTCAGTTTTTAAATCAATAGCCCTCCCATCAATTGTAACTTGTGTGCATTGTGTGCATGTTGTAACTGAGAGCATTTGTAGGCATTTTCTCCCTCCAGCTGTTCTGGCTTCACAAACTGCTCCAAGGCTTTGGGGACACTGGAAGCCGTCTGCATTAAGAGTAAAAGCAATCAGTATTCAGCAGTCAGACATGATTTATATCAGCTATGAGATCATCAATGTTTTCCAGTCACCTGAATTTCCAGAGGAACATCCAGAAAAGCCTCAATGGTGTCTGACACAGCTTTGCAGTTTAAACATTCGACTGAAAAGACAAGACCTCAGTAAGTTGTTCATATAGCACAAACTATAAAACATTAAAACATGATACTACATGTGGTAGACTGCAAGTCTAATTTAAAATATTACTGGCACATGCCTCTAGGGGGAACTACCTGTGTTGTTCAGCACTACTATGAAGGGGACACATTAGAGCAAGAGTGTGAAAACCCCGCGCAGAATCCATGTTCAGTCATATTATGTGTGTTGCAGAATAAACGGCAGAGTTAGCCAAAGAAATAACTCAAGTGTGATCATTGCTACACGGTAGGATATCACACAATTGGCGACGAGGATTAAAAGAAAAAAAAATCAGCGGCGAGAAACAGAGAACATTGCAAGTGTGGCGAACTCAAGTGACTCCAGTAGTTCGAGTGCAAGTTCAGAGGAGGAAAAACGAGGTTTCCCCACCACGACGAGCAATGGCGGCTGTAATCGGAACGGTAACCCCTTTTGATAACTCGACTCAGTCATGGGAAGAATATAGTGAAATGTTGGACTTTTTCTTCCAAGCTAATGACATTGAGGAGCCAGACAAAAGGAAGGCTGTACTGTTGAGTGGAGTTGGTGCAACTACTTACAGCTTGTTGAGAAATTTAATAAGCCCTGCATTACCGAAAGATAAAACATACGACCAGCTTACTGCTGAGCTTCAGAAGCACTTCAGCCCCAAACCGAGTGAAATCGTGCAACGATTCAAATTTAATTCACGCATAAGGAGGAACACTGAGTCCATAGCAGAGTATGTGGCAGAATTGAGGAAATTAGCACTGCACTGTGATTACAAAGACTCATTGGAAGAAATGTTAAGAGACAGACTTGTGTGTGGAGTGAATGATGACCGTATGCAACGGCGACTTTTATTTGAAACAAAACTCACTTTTGTGAAGGCTTTGGAATTATGCCAAGCGATGGAAACAGCATCTAAAGATGTGAGAGAGATGCAAGGGAAGCTAACAGAGGACACAGCAACGCATGTTCGTGTGCCTAAGACCCAAGTAGGTGTCCACAAAGTGTCAACTGATAAAAATCAGCACAAATTCCCCAGTTGTTATCGCTGCAAAGGCCAGCACAATGCCGTCGAGTGCAAATTTGCCACTGAGCTGTGTCATAAGTGTGGCAAGCGAGGGCACATTAAGAAAGCATGTAGAATAAAGGTGGACAGCGCACAGGTGCTGAAAGCGACAGTTAATGGGCAAAAGTATGAAAACAAGGGCCCAGGAAAGGAACAGCGAGCGAATCAACTGAGAGGGGAGGGAGAAAGTGATACAGAAGACATGGATTTTCACACAATTTACAACACGTCAGAGGAGCTGACCAAGGTAGCGCCCATCACGCGTACCATGAATGTTAATGGAATGAAAGTAACATTTGAAGTTGATACAGGCTGTGGAGTAACCATATTAAGTAAACAGCAATATACACAACTGTGGAAGAAAACAGACACAGCAGAATTAAATCCCTGTTCATTAAAATTAAAAACATACACAGGAGAGAAGCTAGACGTGCTAGGCATGGCACAAGTGAAGGTGCAGCACGAAAACAAAGAAAAGGACTTACCTGTAGTAGTAGTTGGGAGCGAAGGACCAAATCTACTAGGGCGAAGTTGGCTACAAGAACTGGCCATGATTGATCAGTTGGTGAATAAAGTGGAATCTCAGCCCAAATTGCAGCTGGAGGAGATCCTCGAAAGACACGCTGAGGTGTTCAAAGAAGGCTTAGGACAGCTAAAAGGTGTCACTGCAAAGATTAATGTGGACAAGGAGGCCCAACCACGATTCTGCAAACCCCGACCGGTACCCTATGCAGTCAAGCCACTGGTTGAAAGCGAGCTACAGAGGCTGCTGGATGACAAGATCATTGAGCCAGTGCAGGTTGCAGAATGGGCGGCGCCCATAGTCCCAGTGAGAAAGCCGGATGGCTCCATTAGAATATGTGGAGATTACAAACTCACTGTCAATCGAGCATCACGGGTGGATCAGTATCCAATTCCTAAAGTGGAGGACCTCTTCGCACAGCTGAATGGCGGCCGACACTTCACGAAATTAGACATGAGTCACGCCTACCAACAAGTAGTCCTGGAAGAAGAATCAAGAAAGTATGTAACCATCAATACACACAAAGGCTTATATACCTACACACGCTTACCATTTGGAGTAGCTTCCAGTCCTGCTATATTCCAGAGAACTATGGAGGGCATCCTAGGTGGAATTCCGAATGTTGCCATTTATTTGGATGACATCCTTTGTACAGGACCAAATGAACAAGAACATCTGAAAACGCTGGAGGAAGTGCTTCAACGGTTGGAGAAAAGCGGTCTGAGGTTGAAAAGAAGCAAGTGTGAGTTCATGGGAAAAGACGTGGTGTTCCTAGGCCACAAGATCAACGCCAGTGGTCTACACCCTCTAACAGACAAAGTGGAAGCCATTGCGGAGGCGCCTGAGCCACAAAATGTTACTGAGTTAAAAGCCTACCTGGGCTTGTTGAACTATTACCATAGGTTCCTCCCAAAGCTCTCCACGCTGCTGGCACCACTACATACCTTACTTAAGAAGGAAGAAAAATGGTCATGGGGGGTCAAGCAGCAGAAGGCGTTTGAAGAGTCCAAAGTGCTACTTCAGTCCTGTAGTGTGTTAGTGCACTATGATTCAAACAAACCACTCATCCTGGCGTGTGACGCATCACCCTACGGTGTGGGTGCTGTACTCTCTCATCGTATGAAGGATGGCTCAGAGAGACCCATAGGGTTCGTCTCAAGAACTCTTAGTGCAGCTGAGAAAAACTACTCCCAGCTAGACAAGGAGGGCCTTGCAGTAGTATTTGGTGTAAAAAAATTCCACAAATACCTGTACGGGAGACAGTTCGCTATAGTGACTGACCACAAGCCACTAATTTCACTGTTCAGTGAAATGAGAGCCATACCCCAGATGACATCTCAGAGAATTCAGAGATGGGCCGTTACATTAGCAGCGTATGAGTACACCATCGTTTACAAAGCCGGACGGGACCATACGAATGCTGACGCGATGAGTAGGCTACCCTTGGATGGAGGAAGAGACAGCACGCCTGAGGAGGAGGAGAGAGTGCTATTGTTTGAAGATATCGGCGTGCCCCTGGTGAACGCACAACAAATAAAGAAGTGGACAGACAAAGACCCTATTCTAGCAAGAGTGCGAAAATACATCTTGCGAGGATGGCCGAAGATGAACAGTCCTGAGTTCATTCCCTATGCCAGACGACAGGATGAGCTCAGCACCCAGGAAGGTTGTATCCTGTGGGGAGGACGCGTGGTTGTTCCACCACCTGGTAGGAATGCCTTATTGCAACAACTACACCAAGCACACCCTGGCATCACTCGCATGAAAGCGTTGGCGAGGAGCTACATGTGGTGGCCCAACATGGATGCAGAGGTGGAGGCGCTTGTGAAGTCATGTGCGGCATGCCAGGAGAACAGGAACAGTCCTCCAGCAGCCCCACTACATCCCTGGGAAGTTCCAGATAAACCATGGAGAAGAATTCACATTGACTACGCAGGTCCATGGATGGGAAGAAAGTTGAGGTCAACATTTGACTTAATACATCCAGACTTCAGAAACAAAGTGCATGATAAACAAGAGAAACAAAAAGGTTATCATGACATGCATACTAGAGAGAGAATACTGAGAGAAGGAGACGTGGTCTACACCCGCAACTTTGGCTCAGGACCAGCCTGGGTACCAGGAGAAATAACAGAAAAGACAGGCCCTGTGTCATTCAAGGTGACATTAGGCCATGGACAAGTGGTGAGGCGACACATCGACCAAGTTCGTGGTAGGAGCTCCATTCCCCTGCCGATGGCACCAGAGGTGTTGTCTGACACCCATTATGAGGAGAGCATCAACGAACCACCACTTCAGGTGAAACCTGAGGTAACCGTCTCTGCAGATTCTACGGGCAGCACTGCAGCAGCCGAAACAGTGGAGCAGTCTGAGTCTTCACCTGCAGTTGGCTCACCAGCCGTGAGAAGATCTCAGCGAGCTAGGAAAGCTCCAGACTACTTGAAGGACTATACTTAGTCAGTAGTGAGTTCCCCAGCCACAGGACAAGAATGCGTCCTGGAACCTCACTGGGATGCGGTAGTCAAACCAAATCCCCTAGTTAGACTGTTATGTGTGTTATACATGTGAAAAAAAAAAAAAAAAAAAAGAAAAGAAAAGAGAAAGAAATTATATGTATGGCACATGTGTTTAAGAAGTTAAAGTAACTGTGATTGTTTAGGATTAAATGGGAGTTCCAGGATGTCTAGCATAATGGGCTAAGGTAATTAAAAGTAGTTTAATCTAGAGGGGAGGGATGTGGTAGACTGCAAGTCTAATTTAAAATATTACTGGCACATGCCTCTAGGGGGAACTACCTGTGTTGTTCAGCACTACTATGAAGGGGACACATTAGAGCAAGAGTGTGAAAACCCCGCGCAGAATCCATGTTCAGTCATATTATGTGTGTTGCAGAATAAACGGCAGAGTTAGCCAAAGAAATAACTCAAGTGTGATCATTGCTACACGGTAGGATATCACACTACAACAAGCAAAAAATACACAAAATTCAAATCAACATTAATTAGTGACTTCTAGATCTCAGGTACCCGCCAAATACTTGGTTGATGAATGTGGGTGCCTGCATTTCCCTGTCCAATCTGTCACATATACAAAGGTGAGAATTTTAATCATCCAATTAATTGGTTTTCTTACAGCACACAGGTCCACACAATTTGCACAAGATGACACAATATCAACAAAAGAGAAAAAGACAAAACCATGCTGCTCAAGCTGCTTTTAAGTACTTTAGCTTATTCATGGGTTTGATAGTTTGTTCTTAGCCGTTACATTCTGATAACTTTTCTGAGTCAAATAGCTTTGTAACAAAATACTGATTCAGTTGATGTACCACAAACAGCTGATTTCCTGGAGAATTTAAGACTACTTTAGAAATCTCAATATTCTAGTCATACTGTATGTATATAGTTTACTGTGTGAAACTATCGGGTGTGAACCCTGTGTGGATTGTCTAAAAAAAAGAAGAGTGTGGAAAGTGATGACCCAGCACTGTTTGTATTGTGTATGCCCGGGTTATGGGTGGGTGTGTTGGGGTGGGGGCCGCCGATGAGTGTGTTCATAGGAAATTGTGTTTTATTGTGTATAGTATTTGAGGGATTAAATTGGTGTTAGGAGCACGGCTTTATTTTTTCTGATTGTTGGACTATATTAATTTAGGACGGCAGAATAATGTGTCCGGCCGTGCTGAGGTGGCCAGCAGTCTACCTGGCCCCTCTAGTTTGTGTTGTATGGATGGATAGGTTTGTATATTTATTGTTGTACATGTATATTTTGGTTAGTAGTGCGTGAGTCGGGTATAAATTTTGGGAGGGCTGAACTGGTGTGGCTGACATTTTTCTAAAGGGGGAGGAAATGTTAAGCAGTAATATGGTGGCCGGGTTGGCCGGGGAATGGTGTGGGGTGGTGGACCACCTTTCTGGTGATGACGTCACCCGGGGTATAAAGGGCACGGCCGGAGGAGGCTGGCTGTCTTCAGCCGTCGACCCCTTGCTGGAGAAAGTGCCTGTAATACTTGAGTGGTTCTGTTAATAAACGACGTTCTACTTTATCCACGGCCTCCTCATTTACACCAGGATTCATACATAACAAAGATGTTCTGTTTATTGTCCCCCCAGTGAAGCAATGAAACATCCACCCATGTGTGCAGGTCGATGCTGAATTAGACTACAGATGGGCTAAAGTTTGGGGATGGTCTTTCCAAGGTGAAGCTTCCTTGTTCCCAGTTGGCAATTTGTTCTTTCTAAAGAGGACATGAAACGCTCCATGTTTTAATCACTATTTAAAACTTGGACCTATATACTAACAATATATTATAGGGATAACATTGTAAGTGCAACTGGATTTAAATAATAAGTCATCAAAATTGTGTTTTTAATATTTCAAAATCACCATCTTGCCCGAGCCTCGATGGTGACGTCACTAGGTTGGTTGGTCAGGAATGCCTACATTAGATCATCACCTACAGTTAGCTTGTCAGAAGCTCCATGGAGAAAAAGGAAAACAAAAGGAAGACTGGACAGAGGGGGGGGGGTCATTTTTGTGTTGCACCTGGCTGCAGCAATGAATTTTGGGTGATTGTCCAACTACAGTCAAATTAGGTCATGATATTTTTCAGAAAATCCAACACATATTTTTAGAAATATTTTGATTTGTTCTACTTCATCACAATGTGTAGAAACATTAACTGATAGTGGTTGTAATGAAATTACATAAATATTATATATTTTTTGCCATTTTAGTCTAGCATTCAGAGGAAAGCATCATTTCCATCACACCACAAAAAAGGTGTTTTTCAAACAAAATTACGAGCATAACCCATGTTTTCAAAACATTTAATGAAATTTCACACATAGATGTACCCAAATGTATAACTGTACTTATTTTAAGCATTTAAAAGATAATATTTTCTCATCACCTAGATGACAAATGACCTTTTTACTATCTTACTGAAGTCTTTCAATCAAGTTTTTACATGGCAGAATCATGAGTTTTCCAATCCCAGACATAAATTGTAACCATAACTGCATAATTTTCAAAACTCCTAAATATTATTTGTGTAGCTGTGTTATTATTATTACTTTTGTGTAAAAATATGTGTTGTGATGGACGTGACATTGTGTGGTGGAAAAGACAGCACATGTTGGAAATGACGTGTGACACAGAGCATTGCTGAACATCCGTCACTTTTATTGTCCTTGACATCAAGTGACATCATTTTTTAAATTTAATGTTGTTTAAACGTCAAAAATAATGCACATTAATCAGATGGTAGAACATTGCTCCTTCTCTTTTTGTGCTGAAACCTACAAACAAGTTGCAAAACTAGGGCTGGCTGTTGGAAGCAGAACAAACATTCATTAATCTCTCTGTAATTAGTGATTTAATCTTTTAAACAAACTGCCAAACTTGCATATGGATTCACTCCTTTCTCCATGATAATCAAGAGCAGAGCATATTTCTGCCCAAACTGTGGGATCCAACATCCTGTGCCTCTTTGTAACTGGGTGAGGCTCTGGGACCAGTCTCAGAATATTTTCAGGTTGGTACCAGATTATGTCGTCTCTCATTGGCCAGAAAAACCTGTTTTTGCCAATGTGACTCATGGTTTTCACCAAAGCACAGCTATCAGAGCCAACATCCTGTATAATGCCTGGATACGGATCCCCATCGTATGTGACCACACACCATTTTCCAATCAGCCCCTCATGAAGGTCTGCAGTGGGCTGAGCTGTGGTGACAGGTGTGCCTGTGCATGTGGGAGGCTTGGTATCACCTGTTACTTCCATGTCTGCTGTCTGGGCACCAAAACATCTGCAAAGCTGGGGCTCTGAGCAAAAGCAGCTTAGAATACGCCAAGATATTTCTCCTGGTCTTGCAGAGACTATCTAGGGGAGCACATAGTAATCAGATTACATATTAGAAACACAAATAAGCACAATGTTTTACACACATACACACTGATCAGGATGCAGTGAAATTTACCTTTGCCCTCGACTTTGCAGCCTTTTTCCTCCCTCTTTTCTGTGTGCGGTTTTTGGGTTCAGGCAGTTGAGGTGGATCAGTGGTTCGGTGGGGCTGCAGTTGCCCAGTGAGACATAATGCGGCTCAACACCAATGTCCTCTGGTGACAGTGGTGGTGGAGTTCCAGCCATAAAACTCCTGACTTCAGCCAGTCTTTTCAGTTTTTTGCGTCTGTTTTGTTGAGCTGTTCTCCATTGTCTTCTAACTTTTATTTTCTCCCTGTGTGTCAATTCAGTGACAGATCTGACAACACCTTGTTCTTTTTTTTCAGGTATCTTTCTCTGTCTTTTCTGAGAAACTCTTGGTATTTAAGTGGATCTGGTTTGATCCTTTCTCTATATGCTTTTGATCTCTCTGCTGTGGTCTTGTGTGCCATCTAAAAAACAGATGGCGTCACATTTAAGTATCTATTCTTTCTTGTAGTTTGTGTTCATACAAAGTCTGAAATAGTGAATAAAGTCTTTTGCATAATTGAATACACAGTATTTTAAGTGATATAAGCCAAATAAATGCATTTATAACACTAACATTGTCATTTCCATCACAACACGTCTTTTCCATCACAAGAAATAAAGTGATGGAAATGACTGTTGTGGAAATGACAATGTTTAGCATTTCTTTTAAAATCTCATGACATGTTAGCATGCTGATCTCTGTTTTAGAGTGAGCATAAAATATACTCAACATACACAATATAAAATGGTATTTTTCTCATTATTTGTACATTCAAAGGAAATATGAGGTGTTTGGAAATGACGACCAATAAAGCTACTCTTGGTTTTGCAAAACTTTCCTTGATTTTTTCTTGTCTGCCTTCCTTCCATGGAGCATCACTGCTGTGCTGCCATGAGCTCTGCTGCCACATGACAACTGATGTGGCTGCAAGGAGACAAAGGTTAAAAAAGAAAAAGCTAAAAGGTACATTTTGTGGTGGGTGGTGGAAATGACAGTGATCCCTAGGGACAGGTGTTCTTTTTATGAAAAATAAATAATATATCTTTCAAGCACATGATATTTTCATTAAAATAAGGAATTTCTGTGCCATTTGTCAATAAAGTTACTGTTGAATCAAATTTAATTTCAGTCTTATGAGGGACTGAGAGTCCAAAACCTGGCCAAGGGACAAAGGACATATAGCAAAAACACTCAATATAAAACCATATTTTATATAATAAAAATAGTAATTTTTTCATAAATTTGTTGTAAGTTCGTCTTTGTGTCTAGTAAGTGCAGCATGAATAAAAAATGACAAACGTGTTTTTGTTTTTCTTATTTCTGCCTGGGACACAAATTTTTTTTGATAGTTGGAGAATCACCCAATTATGACGCAGCAGCAGCAGCAGCAGCAGCAGCAGCAGCAGCAGCAGCAGCAGCAGCAGCAGCAGCAGACTAGAGAGGGAGAGCGACAGCGAGATTGAGGAGCAGGTAGATGTAGAGAAAGTAAATGTTGGTTCACAAACAGAAGAGTGTTGGCTGGAATAAAACATTGGCAACAGTGAATTTCAGGAACAAAGGGACAGTGACAGATGACACTGAATTTCTACAAATGATGAGTCATGATCATCCATATGGAAAAGCAGCAGAGGATGTCGTACCACCATCATGGCAACCTCTCCCCTGTCAGAGTGGTGAGCTGGAGTCATCTGCTGGAGACTCAGTGGAGGAAGTTTGTAGTGTTGAGATGGACGAAGACTTCCACATGAGTGACTGTGAGAGCATCAGTAGTGAGAGTGATGCAGCAGATGCAGACCTGAAAACATTCCAGGACAGAAACATCAGAGTCAGCATTGAAGAACTCTGAAAGAGTTTCTGTATCTGCCACTTTGAAGGTTGTGGTAAATGTTTAGTCCAGTCACCAACATCTAGGAAAAGTGGATTTGGCATGATAATAACTGAATGTATCAGTGGCCATGAGTTCATTTGGAACTTACAGCGCTTGGCCAGTGGCACCATGGAGTGCAGTATTGCCATCCCTGCAGCCAGTTTTGCCTCTAGGAATGAGTGCAATGCATTTGTAGAGATATGTGACACTATTGGTCTTGAATCTCTCACTCAGAGAGAACGGTTTAACATACAGAAAGCATATGTCATCCCTGAGGTGAATGAAGTATGGAAAGCACACAATGAAGCAGTGCTGCAGCAGTAAATGACAAAGCACTTGTGAGTGGTGACTGCAGATACGACAGCCCAGGCCATAATGCAACATTTGGCACTTCCTCTGTTCTTGACACGGAGTCAAATCTGGTGGGAGGGTTTAATGCGATCTTGCAGTTCATTTTACAACGTGGGGGTACAGTTGTGCATTCCATAACCTTTGCCGTACAGTTATCAGGGACCAGCTGTGTAGTTTTTAACAGTGACAGTTCCTCCCCATAAAGACTACAGACACCCTTGCCCATATCCAAGGCGACCTTATGGAGCTGAACAAAGTCTCGGCCCAACTGTGTGCTCTGAGTAACATTTCTTATCACCTGCATGTTATGATGGAACGTATGGGAGCCTAATTTCAGGGCCACATCAATGGTGCCCAAAGTATCTAAACTGTGCCCAGTTACTGCTTTAGACAGAATGTAGTGCTTCATAAGAGGCTTTTTGGCTCGTACTGAAATGGACATTCTGGTTGCTTCACTGATAAATGAGATATGGGAGCCTGAATCTAACAGAATGTGGGCATCTGTACCCTCAACAAGTCCATTTACATCTGAAGAAAAGGGGATCTCATTTACCACTGCAACAGCGTTTGATTTTCAGCAGGGGAAAATGTAGTACCCCTGTTGTCACTAGAGGGCAGCAAAGCAGTACTGAAGTGTGGTGCAGATTTATCAATTTCATTTGGGGCTCCTAAGGGCCCAGCTGAAGAGGGCCCCACGTCTTCAGCTAGCACCCGTTTCCCTGATGAGAGGTTTGTGGGCCCAGGAAGTCATAGTTTGAGTGCTGCTGATGGCCACGAACCAGGTGTTGGAATCCATGGCTGCCCCTCTGATGGTCCTGGAATGAAACATGTTCACAGCGGGGACTTGGGCTCCTCTGACGCAAACTCAAAGGGGGCCCTGAAAGAGAGCAGTGAGCTCCACCTCTGTTATCATACTGTTGGGGAGAATAATAGGATTCTTGGCTACGTGACTTGTCCGCTGAATATGTTGCTGCATTTGGGCTATATTGAGTGCTGGTATTTTTCAGCTCTGTAATGGTGGGTTGGTGAATGCCGATAGTTAAATTCAGGTGAGGAGGAGGGAGAGCGTCTTGAGGAGAGACGTGCATTGTGGATCTCAGTGTATCTAGCTGGACTAGGCCCATAACGTAAAGGAGACCTGTGAGAGTGTCTGTAGCCCTGCGTTTCTGGCTGGTATGTTCTGCTTTGCTCTTCCAGTTTTATCCTCAGTGCAACAACATCTTTGCTCAAATTTTGGACGGTGGCTGTGAGGTCCTGGACAGCCGTTCTCACATTCGTGTCATTGTCAGTGACAGAATTAACTGACTGGGTTGTGTTGCCAACATCTCTGGTAGTGACATTATGTGGGCAGACTGGTGTCACCAACCTTGCAGCCTGGCGAGCTCAGCTAGAGCGGCTACTTCCACAGCCTCTTGAAAACTTTTCACTCCTCTCTCATGACACTGAATCTGGAGCTCCTGATCCAACCCAGCAATGGAGCGAGACATTTTCAGGTACTCAGATGCCTTGTATTCAAAATCAGGGAAAGCCTCCTTCACCAGTCTGCACACATCCGCAGCATAAACCTCCATGGCCTCATTTGGTTTCCTACTGTGGGCATTTGGGAATGTCTGAAAAGAAGCGATAATGTCCTTTTGACCAAAAGCAGCCTGAAGATGTTTCTCTGTATCTGCATAGGAACGCTGTGTGGTGGAAGGCAGGTTGTCCCGTACAATGAACAGTTCAGGCTGCAGTCTTGTGGGCAGCTCCAATGCCAACACTGCATCCAAATCAACACTGCAATCCTTGTACCGGGCGGCCTGAATTACCTCATAGCGGCGAGCCCATAACTGGAAGGACTCCCGACCGTCATTGCAGAATGGCGGGGGCAGCGAAATTCCTCCGGGTGGATCCTGCACTGCTGCAGGTGAAACCGGGGCAGACTGCCTGCTGCGTTGTCTGATACTGTGTCTGGTGACTCCTCGTCAGACATAGTGGCGTGGTGTCCACTCCAGAAGGAGAAAGCAATAGGTACATGATGCCTAATAACACTGAGCTACAAACAATGAAACGGAATTAGCGGCAACTAACTCCCTGTATGTAGCCGTTAGCTTAGCTTGTAGTTAGCCTCCAACTGTCGGATTGTTAAACAGGCTCAAAGTTGAGAAGAGTCCTCAAAAACTAGTGATGGGTCCGGCAACACCGATGCGTTGGCGCATGCATCGAGCTCATAGAGCAAAACCCCATGTCGGTGCGTGTATGGCTTTAAGAAAGTCACGTGACCGATACAGGAGCTGTTTCGAACTGACGCTGATGCGCCAAACTGTGTTTATAAGGAAGTGCATCTGTCAACGGGATGTATCTGCCAAAAGAATCTCTGATCTTTTGCAGTTCATCATCAGATTCATCAAGAATTATGGAGCAGCCTCAACCCAAAAGAAAGGTTTCCGCCATGTGGGACCATTTTGATCTCATATCGGAAAATAAGGCATTTGTTTTAATTTCCTTGTTGTTTCATCCTGTTCCTCTGTTTCCACTTGATCTATCTGAATTCAAATTCATTTCAAAGTGACTCTTAGTTTACTGTTCATATTATTTTCTGCAGGTTAAATGTCACATTTGTTCAACAGAACTTTCCTATTTAAACAAGAGCACCTCCTCAATGCTGAGGCATTCTAGGACCAGGCATGACAATGAAGTCCCAGATACACCCAGGATAGACTCAGGTATACAGCCATTCTACAACTTACTCACAGTTGCTTTATTGATAATTAATTCCTATTAATTTATTCTTTACTTCATTTTAAACCATCAAGCTTCCAGGAAGCAGATCCTGGATGAAGCTCTGTTGAATTTCATCGTGAAGGACTGCCAGCCCCTCAGCATTGTGGAGAGTGAAGGGTTCAGGGAACTGGTTCAGGCCCTTCAGCCCTCATATGTTTTGCCAACCAAAAAGGTTTGTGTTAAAATTATCTAAAGTAGTAGTTGATATATCCAATTTATTTAATCTTTAATTTAAATATATGGATTTGCTTTTGGTTTGACTTGGTGTAATTTTCAGACCATCAAACAAATGGTGGCCAAAAAGTACGAGGAGGAACGGGAACGAGTGAAAAAGGAAGTACAGCAAGCTGTGGCAGTGAGTAGAACAGCTGACATGTGGACATCTGTGAACATGGAGGCTTACTTGGCTCTTACCTGTCACTACATTAATGAGAATTTGCAGTTGTGTACGTCTGTGTTGGGAGTGCAATACTTTCCACAAAGTCACACTGCTGACAATTTGGCCCAAGTCAAAAGGGGCATGATGGAGGACTGGGCCATAACCAATAAAGTAAAGTGTTTTGTGACCAACGCAGCACCAAACATGATTGCATCCACTAGACAGCTCCAAATTCGGCACTCAATTTGCATTGCACATAGTCTCAATTTAGACGGGACCGTCTTCACAACAGCTGTCTGCACCCACTTCAGCCATGTTATTCAGCATTATTTGTTTGTTGTTTGGAAATCATGTACTAAAATGCCAATTTGTTGTTTTTTAGATAACCTTTGGCAACATCTCAACATCAAAGTGGGCAGGCAGACCAAAAGTGCCACAGCTGATGCCATCCAGGAGGTGCAGAGATACCTGGCAGAGGGCAATATTGCCAGGTCCCAGGATCCTATGAGATACTGGGACAACCAAAAGACCATCTATCCAAACCTCTTTCAGTTTTCCTTACAATTTCTCTGCACTCCAGCCTCATCTGTGCCGTGTGAGCGGGTGTTTTCTACAGCTTTAGAAGTTGTATCAAAAAAGCATAACAGACTCAATTTCAAAACATTGGAAAAGTTTATTTTTTTTAATAAAAATTTGTAAAAAAAAAAAAAAAAATCCCAGTCCACAAGCATCCTCATTCACAACATGTTCACTTAGATTTTCACGTTATGATACATGTTCACATTATTTGACTGTATCTAAAAATATCAACAATATTTGAAATTAAAATGAAGATATGAAATAATACAATATAAAATACAATGACTTAAATTATACTCTGCTCAAAAAAATAAAGGGAACACTAAATAACACATCCTAGATTTGAATGAATGAAATATTCTTATTAAATACTTTATTCTTTACATAGTTGAATGTGCTGACAACAAAATCACACAACAGCATGTGAAATTGATTGTCAATCAGTGTTGCTTCCTAAGTGGACAGTTTGAGGGACAGTGTTCCCTTTATTTTTTGGAGCAGAATATTATTGTATATACTACAGTAGGTCATCAAATCAGTGTCAGTTGAGTCTGTCAACTAGGTTGCCTGTAGGGATTTTTAAGGTCCAGCAGGTGTCAGTATTCAGTGACACAGTATCAACACACTGTGTTGTGTAGATGAGGCGTCATGATGTGTTTCGACACATTGCAAAACTGTATTGATACTGTTTTGATACTGTGTCACTGAATACTGACACCTGCTGGACCTTAAAAATCCCTACAGGCAACCTAGTTGACAGACTCAACTGACACTGATTTGATGACCTAGTATATACAATAATATTCTGCTCCAAAAAATAAAGGGAATACTGTCCCTCAAACTGTCCACTTAGGAAGCAACACTGATTGACAATCAATTTCACCTGCTGTTGTGTGATTTTGTTGTCAGCACATTCAACTATGTAAAGAACAAAGAATTTAATAAGAATATATCATTCAAATCTAGGATGTTTAGTGTTCCCTTTATTTTTTTGAGCAGTATATAATTTAAGTCATTGTATTTTATATTGTATTATTTCATATCTTCATTTTAATTTCAAATATCGTTGATATTTTTAGATACAGTCAATAAATAATGTGAACATGTATCATAACGTGAAAATCTAAGTGAACGTGTTGTGAATGAGGATGCTTGTGGACTGGGATTTTTTTTTTTTTTTTTACAAATTTTTATTAAAAACAAAAAAGCTTTTCCAACGTTTTGAAATTGAGTCTGTTGCACTTTTTTGATACAACTTCTCCAGCTGTAGAAAACACCCGCTCACACGGCACAGATGAGGCTGGAGTGCAGAGAAATTGTAAGGAAAGCTGAAAGAGGTTTGGATAGATGGTCTTTTGGTTGTCCCAGTATCTCATAGGATCCTGGGACCTGCCCTCTGCCAGGTATCTCTGCACCTCCTGGATGGCATCAGCTGTGGCACTTTTGGTCTGCCTGCCCACTTCGATGTTGAGATGTTGCCAAAGGTTATCTAAAAAACAACAAATTGGCATTTTAGTACATGATTTCCAAACAACAACAAACAAATAATGCTGAATAACATGGCTGAAGTGGGTGCAGACAGCTGTTGTGAAGACGGTCCCGTCTAAATTGAGACTATGTGCAATGCAAATTGAGAGCCGAATTTGGAGCTGTCTAGTGGATGCAGTCATGTTTGGTGCTGCGTTGGTCACAAAACACTTTACTTTATTGGTTATGGCCCAGTCCTCCATCATGCCCCTTTTGACTTGGGCCAAATTGTCAGCAGTGTGACTTTGTGGAAAGTACTGCACTCCCAACACAGACGTACACAACTGCAAATTCTCATTAATGTAGTGACAGGTAAGAGCCAAGTAAGCCTCCATGTTCACAGATGTCCACATGTCAGCTGTTCTACTCACTGCCACAGCTTGCTGTACTTCCTTTTTCCACTCGTTCCTGTTCCTCCTTGTATTTTTTGGCCACCATTTGTTTGATGGTCTGAAAATTACACCAAGTCAAACCAAAAGCAAATCCATATATTTAAATTAAAGATTAAATAAATTGGATATATCAACTACTACTTTAGATAATTTCCACAAACCTTTCTGGTTGGCAAAACATATGAGGGCTGAAGGGCCTGAACCAGTTCCCTGAACCCTTCACTCTCTACAATGCTGAGGGGCTGGCAGTCCTTCACCATGAAATTCAGCAGAGCCTCATCCAGGATCTGCTTACTGGAAGCTTGATGGTTAAAAATTAAGAAAAGAATAAATTAATAGGAATTAATTATCAATAAAGCAACTGTGAGTAAGTTGTAGAATGGCTGTATACCTGAGTCTATTCTGGGTGTATCCGGGACTTCATTGTCATGCCTGGTCCTAGAATGCCTCAGCATTGAGGAGGTGCTCTTGTTTAACCTTCCTCCTGTGTTAGCTTTCTGTTACCATCCCTGGTGTTAACGGGTTGGTTTCGACCCGTGTCTTAGATCAGCTTTAAAATACACTAAAAACAATAACCTATCATCCCAATTTTTTTGTCATCTCTTGGTTACCTTGTTAGGCTTCCTTATCCATGAAAATGTTGGGTTTAATATTTTTGGTGTGGGTCTCTGGGCCTTTTTTTTTTTATCAGTATACCTCTCGATTTCAATAAAAAAAAGAAAAATTAACCTCAAGAGAATCATATAAATAAGTAAAAGGTTGTTGTTACCTGAATATTACTGAGGGGTATAGAACACATCTCTGAAATGAATTTGCTTGATTTATTTTTTCATTTTAAAATTAATAACTATACTAACATCTATGGTGTTACGGGTCAGTTTTGACCCATATATATTTTCTTCAAGAAAATGCAAAAAAAAAAAAAATTGTCAGCAATAGAACTTTAATATAAACACATTGAAACACAGAACAGGTCATAACACAAAATATTGATTTGCAAGTTCAAACAAACAACAACCAAATCAAACAGACAGGCCCGTCTTTGTTTTGTTTTTTGCAGCTATACTGGACAGATGAGCCCCTGAAGCTCACAGGACTGGCAGAGGAGGAGGCTGTCAGTGTGTGGGCTGACAGTGCACTTATGATTTCAATTTTGGCTCTAATTATTGCTTTATAATCTTATTTTTATAACCGGGTTGAAACCGACCCTAACACCACAAAGGACATAATTTCAACCAGAGCATTTTATAATGTAGTGAAAAAAAAATGTTTAATTTTGTTGAAATCAAGGTTCCTGACAAAGTCATAAAGCCTTGATGCAAGAAACGAATTTTAAATGATTCTTTTATGCATGTAAAAACTAAAACGGGTCGGTGCCGACCCTAACACAAGAGGAAGGTTAAATATGACAGTTCAGTCGAACAAATGCGACATTTAACCTGCAGAAAATAATATGAACAGTAAACTAAGAGTCACTTTGAAATGAATTTGAATTCAGATAGATCGTGGAAACTCTGAGAGAAACAGGATGAAACGACAAGGAAATTAAAACAAATACCTTATTTTCCGATATGAGATCAAAATGGTCCCACACGGCGGAAACCTTTCTTTTAGCTTGAGGCTGTTCCTGCTCCATAATTCTTGAGGAATTTGCCGATGAACCGTCCGCAACACATCAGATTCTTTGGGAAGATGCATCCCGTTGACGCTTCCTTATAAATGCGGGCGCGTCAGTTTCGTCACGTGACCGATCATCACTACAACACAGTATCAATACAGTTTGGCAATGTGTCAAAACGCATCATGACGCCTCATCTACCCACTGGTTTTTGACAAAAACCAACACCGCTGCCACCAGTGGAAGCTTGCGTGGGTGATAGTTGAAGGTTAGTCCTTCTGCAACAAGAACGAGACCATTTGAGCTCTTCCATAACTTTAATATCCAGCCATAGCTGCACCCAACGTTCTGTTTACAAAAACATCCCGCCACTTCACTTCCGTCACTCCTCCTTCATAATAAAAGCCTTTTCCAAAATTACCTCTTACACTACGACAATCAGGGTTACCTGAGCAGAGTCCTCCACACCTAGAAATAAAAATTGCATGAAAATATGACATAATCTGAACTTGGAGACATTTTTTAAACATTCCAGATATGCTAGAATGAGTGTGCTTGGTCTACTGATGCTAAATATACTGTTGGTGACAGAAAGAGTGGGGAGAGAAATGGAACTGGATTGTACCTGTGTGCCGTGTGCTGTGTTCACTCCTGCTGCAGCATTGACCTGATTCAAGAACAGGAAAAAGATTTTCAGCTCCACACATTAAATTTACTTGGGAATAAATTGTGATCCCTTCATTTTAATATGTGGTGTGGCGCACATTTAGGGCGCATATATGGCATGCTTGTATGGTACGCATTTTCTCTCACATGTATTTAGTAGGCATGACGGTGCATACTCTAGAGACTTCAAACGTCCAAAAGGACCTGACCCGGCAGAGACCTCGGCAGGTGTGAAGTGGTTTCTGGAGAGACGGGAAGTCAGAGAGAATGTCCCAGCAGGAGCCCCCGAGGCGGAAGAGACAATAGAGACGCCAACGAGCCTCGGAGGCTATATGTTTACTGAAGGACTGTGGGTTGAGGGTGTGATATTTGATGTTGGGGGGTTTGTGTCTCTGGGGGTATAAGAGCTGTGAGGAAAGATTGTCCTCTCTCTTTTGTTGAGATACACTTCTTGTTAGAGGATGTAAACTCTGAATAAACCTCGCCTGAGAAATAAACTCAGTCTCGTCTGTGAAGGCATCCTCTACAGTGGGCTGATTGATAACAATGACAGCTGTAGAACCCATTTAGTCTCCAACAAAGAAAAACTGACCATCAAGGGTGAGACTTTCTTAACAAACTCACTGATAGGCACAATGGCTCTGGTAGCAGTTATTTGTGTTGTTGCAGTAATACAAGAAATGTTGCACCTACCATGAAGTCGTCATGCGTTGCAGCTTTGTTGCTGCACCACCAAAAATGATTGACGATATCACGCAGCCACAGAAGCAATCCAGCCTGACCCTTCATTCTACCTGCCTGAAGAGGACAGACACAAATCCATCTTTGATCTTTCCTAATTCATTTGTGGATAGTTAGGATATTGTAATGATTGGCAAGACTTACAGATGAGATCCTTTTAGATTCTTGGCCCCAGGCCACATGTCAAAGCTTTGCTTGACACCAGGAAAAATGCCACGGTCTGAATGACAGAGATTGCATTTTCAATTACATCACTAATTAAAATATTCAGCTAGAGAATTTTAATCCCCACTTACCCATGAGTGCCGTTCCGGTGAAAGTGACCCTGGTAGACTTGATACAGGTGGCAATGGTGTCACGGTACGTTTCCTTTTTGGTTTTACAGGAGTAGATGTGATCGGGTCATAATTGCCATAATACCTGTAAACAGATAACATCAGTCTCTTCATTTAGTTATGGAGCAACATATTACATGACTTTTTATAGTAATACTTTTACCAACAAAAGACATGTACAATAGTTCAGGTCATTTACAACTGTATTTGTCATCAGTAGTAGGCTCAGTAAATCCAAAAACCACAACGTTGTTTGGCAGGCTGTCTGTGTGGTGTCCTGCAAACAACGTGAGCTACATTGACAATTGGAACTCATTTTGGGAAAAACCTGGTCTTATGAGACGAGACAGCATTCATCCCACTTTGGATGGTGCTTCTCATTTATCTAACAATCTGGCATCATTTTTATCCAAATTTCCAAAACATTGACTACTCAGAGTTGGGACCAGGAAGCAGAGTCGCAGTCTTACACGCCTCTCTGCAGCTCCTCTTCATCCGCCACCCCTCTACTTAGCCCCTGTCTTCCCCATCAGAAAATCATTGTCTGCTCCCTCCAAAGTAAATAAAAATATAATATATAAGCATCCCAAAGAGATTAAGCAAAAAATTGGTAAAACTCAAATTAAACATAAAGCTGTGGCGGTTTGGTGTAACCCCCACAACAGACTGGACAGACACAGCGCTCAGCTAGAGCAGTTAACAGAACAGTGAAATGTGTATTAATGTCTACAGGCAGCCCCGCTTCTTCTGGCTCACTTCTGTGATGTTAATGTGCCTTTCATGCATTGTGTTCATGTGTCCTGTCCTTACTGTGGTCTAGAGACCGAGATCAATATGTCTCTCAAATGCAAATGTCTCATGCCTGTTCTGTTATCTCTTTGATCATACCAACTGCTGGGGGAATGCTCTTTGATGTATTGTTGTAGTTGGGTATATATACTGCACTGTAACCCATGCTCACTCTCTCATTCACTCACTCTTCAGCTGCTGCTGCAGACACATACCGTGTCTCCTCTCTGAGAGCCTGAGGAATTCGGCTTCAGCCTGCTCACACTATGGGCTGGAGCCGAGTTCCCGGGAAGGCGGTATGATTTAATAAACCTGCTTAAAACCTTCACCAACGTTGCCTTATTTCATGCCGCTTCAAAGCCTCTAAATTGAATGATTTGGCCTCTGTTCCTCCTCATAATTTAAAAATTAAATGTGGTTTATTAAATATTAGGTCTCTAACTCCCAAGTCTCTGTTAGTCCATGATCTGTTAATTGATCATCAGATTGATTTAATTTCCCTTACAGAGACTTGGTTAGGGCAAGAGGATTATGTTGGTTTAAATGAATCAACTCCCTCTGGTTATTTAAACTGTCAAAATCCCAGAAGTTCTGGTTGTGGAGGAGGAGTAGCAACAATTTACCATTCCAAACTATTAATTAATGTAAAGCAAAAAACATGTTATAATTCCTTTGAGGGCCTGGTCCTCAGTATTGGGCACTTTAGCAATTTTAGGTTAAACCCAATTTTATTTGCCATAGTTTATCGTCCCCCATCAACCTACTCAGAATTTTTATCCGAATTTGCTGATTTCTTAGCTGATTTAGTGCTGAAATTAGATAGAATAATTATAGTAGGGGACTTTAATATACATGTGGATGTAGATAGTGACTGCCTTAATGTGGCATTTAATTCAATATTAGACTTGATTGGGTTTTCTCAGAAAGTAGGAAATTCTACTCATTACCTCCACCATACATTGGACCTTGTTCTGACATATGGCATAGAAATAGAAAATCTTGTAGTGTCTCCTCATAACCCTGTACTGTCAGACCATTGTCTGTTAACCTTTGATTTTACTATTTCTGACTATTTGGCCCCTAAAGAAAAATATTATTACAGTAGATGCCTCTCAGATGATGCTGTTACCAAATTTATGCAGATTGTTTCCTCTATGCCATGTCTCAATACAACGGAAATAAGCTATAGACAGCTTGCTCCTTCTGTAATTGATAACATGGTGGATAGTGTTACAGCTTCTCTGCATCAGACTCTAGACTTGGTGGCCCCCTTAAAAAAGAAAAAGTCTAATCAGAGATTTCTAACTCCTTGGTTCAACACAGAAACTCGTAGCTTAAAACAGAAGACTCGTCAATTAGAAAGAAAATGGCGCTCCACTAATTTAGATGAAATCTATTTAGCTTGGAGAAATCATCTTTTAATTTATAAAAAATCTCTTAGAAAAGCTAGAACGAGTTATTACTCTGCATTAATAGAAGAGAACAAGAATAATCCCAGGTGTAGGGAGCTTGAAATGATGAAGCAATGTGATTTTATAAATCAAAGTTTAATATCAGCTTCACTTCCCTAACAAGTCTCATCTCGGTGCAGAAGCAGAATAAGAGGTCGAGCGCAGTCAGACCTTCATACTTATACCCACACTCAACAAAAGACATTGCATATCAAAGCCGACATCCGCATTAACATAATCCCCCCTCCATTGTCCTCTGTCTCCTCCACCTGACCCTGGGTGGTCAGGGAGATCGATCCGGTCTCCACCGCTGCGACTCCTTCTGCTCTTTGATCCTCGCTGGCGGTTGAGACCTCTTGTCCTGTTCTGAGGCGTGAGGTCATTCCACATATGTAATCACTAAACATTCTAATATGTCTATACATATGTAGGTATGGAATATATGATTAATATAAGCCACAGCCCCCCCCCAAACGACGAAGAAAAGGACAATCAAATTAAGTTTACAGTTTAAGATAATCTCTATGACATATTACTGTTAAACCTCTTGACAGGGAAAACAAGGAAAAATCTTTCCAGCAGTCGTGATCCTGTAGAGAATTCAGTGGTAACCATAACAGTATAGTAATGTCACAAATCAGCCTTAAAACTGTCACGGCACAATCTGATAACATAGTTAACAACTCTTTGTCAATTTGCATCAGTCCCTGTGCCGTCTGGGTTTTAATCTTCTCCCGAATCTGCTGTAGGTCCGCTTTGGCGTCCTGGTGGGAACCTCCTGTAAGGAATCTGCAGCTTGGGGAGGAGAGTGGTTATTTGTTCCCTGCAGGGGGGCTGAGTTTTTTTTCCTGGGGGGTCTACCCCGCCGAGGTGCTCTCGCCACCCGTGCAGGTTCGTCACTCAACAAGAAGGCAGGTTTAAGTCTGTCAATGCTGACTGTTTCTTTTCTGTCCCCTAAATCAAGCACAAAATGCTTATCACCAGGTTCCAGCACTCTGAATGGTCCGTCGTATGGTGGACGGAGGGTTGATTTTAAAACTTCGTGTCTAACAAAAACGAACTTGGCGTTTTTTAAAGCTTGGGGGACAAAAACCCGTGGAAAAGAGTGATGTGCCGGTCCGGGGAGCGTGTCCGGTCTGGTGCTGCCTAAGGGCCTCAGGGCTGGAAGATGCCCGGGCTCTGGATGCTCTGGTAAAAACTCACCTGGGAGTCTGAGAGGTTGTGCAAAAACTAATTCTGCTGGGGAGGCGTCTAGATCCTCTTTAGGCGCAGAACGCAACCCCAATAAAACCCAGGGAAGTTTATTCACCCAATCTGTATCCGTTAGTGAGGCCCTGAGGGCGGCCTTTAAAGATCTGTGAAAACGCTCGCATAACTCATTAGCCTGAGGGTGATATGCGGTGGTGCGGTGAATTGTCGCTCCTAAGCTGCTGGACATGGCTGACCACAGCTCTGAGACAAATTGAGGCCCCCTATCGGACGTGATGTCCGATGGGACGCCGAAACGTGTCATCCAGTTTGTTAAAAAAATGCAAGCAACTTACGCAGCTGTGGTTGACGCCAAAGGGACCGCCTCCGGCCAGCGTGTAGTACGGTCTATCATTGTTAACAGGTGTGTGAAACCCTGAGACGAAGGTAGTGGTCCCACGAGGTCGACATGAACGTGGTCAAACCTTCTGGCTGGGATTCGAAAAGGCTCTAGAGGGGCTTTTGTGTGTTTGTGTATTTTGGCGCGCTGACAAGACATGCAAGTTTTTGCCCATTCCTTTACATTTTTGCGCAGGCCCGGCCAAACAAACTTTTCCGCGACCATTTTGACCGAGGGAGTGAACCGAGTCAAAAATGCGGCGGCGCCATGCAGCTGGGACTACCGGGCGAGGTCGGCCGGTTGACACGTCGCAGATTAGGGGGGGATACACCGTCACGTAAACCCCTTTCCTCCAGTCTTAACCCTGTTGGTCCAGACAGGAGCGTGCGCACGTCCGCGTCACTGCTTTGTTCCTCTGCCATGGCTGCGTAATCTATCCCTACGTGAATTGGGGCCGCGTACACGTCCGCGTTGGCGAAGAGTTCAGCGGCTGAGGTAGTATAATCTGTCTCCTCGTGCTCTGACGATGTCACAGCGCGAGAGAGGCAGTCTGCTACCACGTTAAGTTTGCCTGCCACATGTCGAATGTCTGTGGTGAACTCTGAAATGGCAGCTAGCTGTCTTTGTTGCCTGCCTGACCACGGTTCTGAAATTTTAGCCATCGCAAAGGTGAGCGGTTTGTGGTCTACAAAAGCCGTGAAACGCCGCCCTTCTAACCAGAACTGGAAGTGGCGGATGGATAAATGAAGCGCTAGCAGCTCCCTGTCAAAAGTGCTGTATTTGCGCTCGGTTTGGTTTAAGGATTTGCTAAAAAATGCTAAAGGTTGCCAGGTTCCGCCAACATGTTGTTCCACGGCTGCCCCTATGGCCAGGTCTGAAGCATCTGTGGTTAACGCTATGCGGGCCGAGGGGTCGGGGTGAACCAACGTGGACCACGGGATCCTATCTGTACATTCTCAATCCTGAGATTTATAAAAGTGAAGAAGGAGAACAAGAATTTTTATAAAACTGTTGGGAATACTTTTCAGGCACCAAGAAGTTTAAAAAATTCTATATAGATGTAAGAGGAGAACTAAGCTGACCCGGAGAAGGTTTTGGCTCCGTTTCTGCTTTCTAAAGACTTTTATTCTCCACCACTGCTGCTCATTACCGCTGGCTGCCCCCACATGAATTTCACAGAATAGGAATGTGCTACTAGAATGTTCTGAATGAGGCTTTAGAAAGTCTAAACCAGTTTGTGAATCACTGGATTGAAAATGTACTTGTACATGTATAGATTGGACACCGGAGTCCACATGGGGGCTCACATGGTCAGGGGCCCACTTGACCTGTTCCCCTGCAAGATCATTAGTTGAAGATTCAAAGATTTTATTGTCAATACTACCATACGTGCAGGACATACAGGACAACTGAAATGGCGTTTCTCTCTCTCTACATTGGTGTGCATTTTATAAAAAGAAAGGAATTAGGCTGGATTAAAAAAACCTGAACAAACAGCGACGGCAGCATCTATGTCCAGTCTATATACAGTTACATACATTGACACAGTAACATTTCGGGCAAAGCGTGCTTCTTTCAGTAAATGGGGAGACATTGAGGTAAGATCATCGAACACAATGTAAAAGCAATTTATTTTCAAAACGTCAAAAACGTTTGATCACGTAAACAACAGATCCATTGTTCGACAGATCATAAACTAATGCTAACGATCAAATTTTGATTCTGGCGAAATTAGACATTAAAATTACGGGCAAAATTACGACCTAGTCCATCTTACATTCTGCGATGGACTGATGATCTGTCCAGGATGGACCCTGCCTCTCGCCCAAAGATGCTGGGAGAGGCTCCAGCCCCCCCGTGACCCAAAAAGGATTAAGCGGAAGAAGATGGATGGATGGAAGACTTACATTGTGTAAGTTTCTAAATGCTTTTTTGATTTATTATTTAAAAAAAAATCTTTGTTTTAATAAAATAATTATGAATTTCACCTTTAATTTTAATTCCTCCTCTAAGATCTGAGTTTGTTTTAACTGAATATTATCCATCAATGATTTTTTTAGCCATGAATCTTAAAGCCCCTTCTGGGTGTTGGGGGGGGGGGCTATGTGGTGACACAACAGGAGATCTCCCTGCACCCAGGACTTTGGGGAATTGGGGGAAGGAGGTGAGAGATGGAAATGAGGAGAAGGGAGAGGAACCCAGGATGGTGCCAGAGCGCTAGGGGGTAATAAACCAAATGAAGATGTGCCTTCGCTCCAGGTTTGCCAGGGATGAACCTATAGTGTGGGGTGGAAGACGCTCCTCATAAATTAGACTTTTTCTGATAAATTTGCAGTGTTCATGGATGTGGGATACATTTTTATTCTATTTAATTTTTTGTCTGTTCATCTAGACAATGGACCAAGTTTGTTTTTTTTTCCACAAACACAATCTTGCAAAGGGCCCCAAAAAGCTAGAAACAGCTGTGGATTTCACACAGCAGCTATTTCTGATTTCTTTGGCTGTTTTTAAACAACAGTTGTTTTTTTAACTGGCAGTGTTGGGTGTTGTTAGATGTGGTTTATGCATTTTTCTGATCAATTTTGTTAAATATAATAATTGTATTGTGACGTATGCGGGATTCACACAAAGAAAGAGGAGCAAGATGGTTGTGATGAACAGGCTTTATTTACACACCACCGACCCCCAACCTACTTCTGAGCACAGAGAGGAGGGGGGGGTCATTCTCCCAGACCTCCGTTTCAGTCATGGTTACACACACATGATACATCTTGCCCTAATCCTGCTAAACACTGCTGGGTCATTATAACGCAGTTATAATGACACAGCAGTATAACTCAGTAATAACACATTTAATACACACACAGTAACGTTTTCAACTGGCAAAGCATGCTGGGAAATCCCTGCCCCCCTTAAAATGGCCCCGACGTTACACTGCCCCCCCGGACTGGTTTCTGTCCCCAGAAAATTCAAAGTCCACTTTCAGAAATCCAACGCGAGTCAGCCCGGTGCCGGGGCGGTATGCACGGGCCACCTGAGTCTCGGTCGGAGTATCTGGTTGGGGTAAGGTTCCGGTTTGGCCACCAGCGGGCGGATGGACACATCTGACAGCCTCTGTCGGACCACGCATAGTCCCTTCCCTGGCAGCGGGAGTCCCAAGCCCGCTCCGGCTGACTCCCACCGCTGCCAGGTCTCCCAGGCGGCCGCTAGTCCGCGTCCATGCGTCCAGCCCTTGCCGCGCCTGGAAAAATGGCCGGCTCTCCGTCCTGCTCGCTCCGCTGCGTCGCTGCTGCGCCGAGGGCCTCCGTGACGTCACCGAAAGGGAAAGCATCTGCGGGTGGCGGTAGGACTACACACAGTTCCTCCTCTGGCAGCAGGAGTCCCATGACTCCCACCGCTGCCAGGACCTCCCAGGCGGCCGCTGGCCCGCGTCCAGGCATCCAGCCCCTGCTGAGCCCGGGAAAAGACCGGATCTGTCCTGCTCGCTCCGCTGCTGCTGCGCTCCAAAGGCCTCTGTGACGTCACCGCCGGGGGGAGCATCTGCAGGAGGCGGCTTTTTCTCCGTCCATGCCACCTCGCTCTAATTTAACGTTGGCGAGGGGCCAGTTTGTCGTGCACTGTGTGCGGGGCAGTACCATGCCATGTACCCTGGCTCTGCGCAGCGGAAGCCCCCCTTCCTCGCGTCGCCGCTGCTGTCTCCCTCGTGCATGCGCTGCTGTGATCTGCCGTAGCTCCTCCTCCCACTCGCTCTCAGCACGGTGGTTTCCTCCGATGACCAGTCGTTCAGCGCGGCAGCCAACTCGACCTGGGCCCGGTGGTCATCTAACAGGTTCTCGCCGTTGTAGCGGGGAATCTTGGCCTGCTGCTGGACGGATGGGACTGTCACCTCCCGGTCGATCGCCACTCCTAATCACTCTGGAATCGCCAGCCCGTCCTGCCCTGAAAAGGGCGGGAAACGGGGCTGGTTTGCTCTGCTCAGTCCCGTCGGGTCCGCTGCTCCGTCCATCGCGGCGAGCCTCTCCGTGGGTGCCGGCGTCTCAGCTCTATGCTCCGTTCCCAGCCGAGCGATGAACCGCTCCGGCCGTTGGACCTCCGCCTGGATCCTCAACTTGCTCCATGCCCATTCCTGACACCAGTGTGACGTTTGCGGGATTCACACAAAGAAAGAGGAGCAAGATGGTTGTGATGAACGGGCTTTATTTACACACCACCAACCCCAACAACTTCTGAGCACAGACAGAAGGGGGGGTCATTCTCCCAGACCCCTGTTTGAATCATGGTTACACACACATGATACATCTTGCCCTAATCCTGCTAAACACTGCTGGGTCATTATAACACAGTTATAATGACACAGCAGTATAACTCAGAAATAACACATTTAATAGACACACAGTAACGTTTTCAACTGGCAAAGCATGCTGGGAAATCCCTGCCCCCTTAACATGGCCCCGACATTACAATATTGTTTCTCCCTTATTTGGAACAGCTTTTGGATATTTGCGGGCAGTGATAGATTCTTCACTTTAAACATTATTATTCGAGAGCTTTTAACTTAAGAAAAAGTGGGTTTGTTGGTTCCCTGTAAGCTGCTTTGTTTATTATTTTAATAGCTCTCTTCTGAAGCATAAAGAGTGGATATAGTATGTTTGTTTTATATGTATTTCCCCATACTTCATTACAATATGTCATGTATGGGAGTATTAATGAATGATACAAGGTATATAGTGTGGGTTGATTCAGCAAATATTTCACTCTGTGTAGTATTGCAATTGATTTGGATATTTTACCTTTAATATAATTAATATGTGACTTCCAACACAGTTTATTATCAATTATTACTCCAAGAAATTTAGTTTCAGATACCCTTTCAATCTCTACACCATTTACACTGAGTTTAGATACTGAGTTGTTGTGATGCTTGTTAAAGACTATAAATTTTGTCTTACTTAATTTGAGCGTTAATTTGTTTGAATCAAACCACAGTTTAAGCTTTCCTAATTTCTTTCCGAGTGTATCCAGAAGTTGTTCCAAATTGCTTCCACTGCATAATAGATTAGTGTCATCGGCAAACAATATTAAGTCCATTTTTTCTGAAACTTTACATATATCATTTATATACATATTGAATAACAATGGCCCCAAAACTGAACCCTGTGGGACTCCACAAGTAACCTTCAGTAACTGTGAGTTTTTGTTACCAACACATACATACTGATATCTATTCTTTAAGTAACTACTTAACCAGGACAGTGCTACTCCTCTAATACCACAATTTTGTAGTTTCTTTAATAATAAATTATGATCCACTGTATCAAATGCTTTTTTAAGATCCAGAAATACCCCAACTGAATACTCTTTATTTTCAATGGCAGTTGATATTTTTTCTATAAATTCCATTAGAGCAAATGCAGTTGTCCTCTTGTGTCTGAACCCATATTGCTGCTCACACAATAAATTATTCTTCAGTATGAAGTTGTCAGTTCGCTCATAGAATATTTTTTCAAGTATCTTGGAAAATTGTGGCAACAGTGAAATTGGTCTATAGTTTGAGAATTCCCCTCTGTCACCCGTCTTGTATATCGGAATTACTTCAGCTATTTTCATTGCATTGGGAAATATACCTGTTTGGAGAGACAGGTTACAGATATACGTCAGTGGTTTCACTAAGCATTCAATAATAGTTTTGACTAAGAGCATGTCAATACCATCACAGTCCGTAGATGTTTTACTTTTAAACGATTTAACAATTTCAATGACCTCTCTCTCGTCTGTGTTCTTTATGAAAATGGAGTCTTTTATAGCAGTGTTATTGCTTATTGTATCACCTGCAGGCACTGTAATGGGTATTTCTCAAGCCAAATTAGGACCAATGTTAACAAAAAAGTTATTAAATTCATCTGCAGGTGAAGCTGCATTCACACTCTGAGTCGTTTTATTATTTTTTGAAAAATCGGTTGGGTAGCTTGTATTTCTGCTTTTATTTTCAAGAATACTGTGAAGTATTGTCCATGTATTTTTAATATTGTCTCTGTTTTTCTCCAGTTCTTTACTGTAATAGTCTCTCTTACTGCATCTTATTATATATGTTAACTTATTTTTGTATGTTTTATACCACTGCTCTGCTTCTTTTGTCCTTTTCTTTAGGAAAGCTTTATATAATAAATTTTTCTTTTTACACGCCTTTTGTAATCCTTTGGTTAACCATGGCTTATTGGGAAATTTATGTTTAAGCTTTTTTTTTTTACTAATGGACAATTTTTTTCATAAAGAGTGGTTACAATGTTTATAAATGTGTCATAGGCTTCATTTACATCTGATACATAGACTTCTGTCCAGTCTTGCTTCAGCAAGTCCTCTTTAAAAGAACTGATTGCATTTGGTGATTTATATCTCAATGATTTTAAATTTTTTTCTGTTTTGGCCCCCGTGTGGCCATGGATAAGTGCAAAGGTTGGCAAGTGGTCACTTATATCATTTATCAATAATCCACTTTCTATTTTCTTATCAATAATATTAACAAACAGGTTGTCAATAAGTGTAGCAGTGTGAACTGTGATTCTACTGGGATGTGTTATTGTGGGGGGATCCTGGGTTCGATCCCAGCCCCCGACCAACAGTGATCTGTGTGGAGTTTGCATGTTCTCCCCGTGTCTGCGTGGGTTTACTCCGGGATTTCTCCGGTTTCCTCCCACATGCCAAAAACATGCAAGTTAGGTTAATTGGCATCAACACTGGGGATTCTAAATTGTCCTTAGGTATGACTGTGAGAGTGAATGGTTGTCTGTCTCTCTTTGTTGGCCCTGCGATGGACTGGCAATCTGTCCAGGGTGTACCCTGCCTCTCGCCCAAAGATGCTGGGATAGGCTCCAGCCCCCCCGCGACCCGAAAAGGATTAAGCGGAAGAAGATGAATGAATGAATGAATGAATAGACTCATGCTGTACATAGAGTTCATGAACTCTGTAACTACATTTTGTTGATGTGGATTTAGTAAATCAATATTGAATTCTCCACAAATTACTACCATTTTCTTACTAGTAATATTATTGTACAGCTCGACTAATTTAACTCTGAATGTCTCAATGCAAGTTCCCGGCGTTCTATATATACAACTTATAATTAGATTTTTTGTTTTATCTTGGTCAATCTCAACAGTAACACATTCGAAGATCCCTGGTAGTACAAAGGACATTCCATTTACAAGCTTACACCTATACAGGTCATCAATATACAGTGCAACACCACCACCCTTTTTTTGAGATCTGTTAATATGAAACATCTGATACCCCTCTATTGCCATCAGGGGAGCCTGCTCTTCATTAAGCCAGGTTTCAGAGACTGCGATAGCTGTAAATTTTCTGTCTAGCTGTTTTAAATAGTCCTGAATCTGTGGAAAGTTTTTGTTAAGACTTCTGCTGTTGAAGTGTATTATTGATAGTTTACCATCTAGTTGCACTTGACTTTTGAATTGCTTTTCAGTGTAATATTAAGATAAGATAAGATAAGATAAGCCTTTATTAGTCCCACAATGGGGAAATTCCAGGATTGCAACAGCATAGGGACAGCAACACTCAGAGCAACAATCAGAAGGCAAGAAAAAAACAACATCTAGTAAACATATGTCCATATTACTATAAATGTATATATATAGACAGACAGTGCAGAGCATTATGGCTGGTGAATGTGCAGCAGAAAGTCTAAGCTCTCTCTCCGCGGATGCAGCGGGCCAGCTGGAAGTCTTTGGGCATGATGGTGACCCCCTTAGCGAAGAAGAGACCCACCAGGTTGGCCTCGCAGGTCTCCTGCAGAGCCATGACGGCGAAGCTCAGGAAACGCAGGACGGTCTTGAAGTTCTGAGCGATCTCCCTCACCAGGCGCTGGACGGGCAGCTTACGGATGAGCAGCTCCGTGGATTTCTGGTAGCGACGGATCTCTCTCAGAGCACGGGCCTGTGACGGCGAGGCCTCTTCACTCTGCCGGTGGCCAGAGCGCCTCTCCGAGCAGCCCTGGTGGCTAGCTGTCTCCTGGGGGGGGGGGGGGCTTCTTCCTCCAGTAGATTTTACGGGCGGTCTGCTTGATTCTTGCCATCGCTCTTTATTATTCTGTCTTATATTTCTTTCACGCCGCCTAAACTCCAGCCCGGCACCCGCATCGTTTTCGCTACAGCTCCCGGTATGTCGAGTTTCCCATTAGCACCGGGCGGCGGCCGAGTGCTAGCCAGCACTAGCTCCTCCCCGCTGTAACGTCTCCCGCTGCAAACCGTGGCTCCGTCCGCCGACCCGGGAGACCTCCGGGGTGATCCGTGCGTCCGTGATATATATACAGAGTGAAAGGTGTAGAAAGAAGAAGGAAGATAAAAAAAAAGGCTGTTGCAACAGGCAGCCGACTCGTGTGGCGCCGCCGGTCCGGCGGAACCGGAACCGGGAAAAAAAAATATTATTATTAATAATTATTAATAATAATTAATAATATAATTATTAATAATTATATAATTAATATAATTATTAATAATTAATAATATATAATAATAATTATTATTATTAATATTCACAATGGTTATGAATATTATTGAAAAAGTGGTTATCAGGATCAATATCGTTCTCCATCTCTTGTAGTTTATGTTCAGCATAATGGCATATTTTGAGTTTGAGTTTCCTTACTCTGTGTTAAATGACTTCCTGAAACTGGGGATAATTGATGTCTACTCAAGTCAGTCATAAGTTTTTGTTTGTTTTGCTTATTTTTTTTTTAAGTACATTGACATGGTATATCAAAAGAACTATTCTTACCGTGTGTGTGAATATGGATTATCATTGTCTCTTAATTTTCTAAATCAGTGTTCATCTGTATTTATCTAAGTCAGTAACTTCTCTGATCATTATACTCTTTGCTTGCTCAGGTGCTCCATTTAGTTTGATCCAAACTCTACAATTTCTTGTCCATGTTGCCTGTATCTTATTTTGTCTTTTCAGCATCCGTGCTTGCCGTGCGATTTCAGCATTTGTTTTTGTTAGGTGTTCATTTAGGTAAACTTCTGTTCCCCGCAGCTTTCTGGCCTGCCTCAGTATGTCATTCTTTACCCTTCTGTTCACAAAATGCATCACAATTGATTTCTTTGTTTTATTATCTTTCCTGGGTAAAGCATAACAGGCTGAAATTGCATTTGCTTCTACCTTTATATCTCTACTGTCAAGGAACTGAAGCACCTGGTTTTCTAGGGAGACTGATTCACTCAGGGGAGCCTCCTCACCTCTCAGTCCTGTTGTGGCATGAGCGTATGACTGATATTTGATGTCTAGTCCACTTATAACTAGGTCATCCATACGAGAACCTTGTTCAAGATCCTCGACGTGTCGCTCCAAGTCCGTAATTTTTTTGTCTTTTTCCTGAATTGTTAATTTTAAATCTCGTACTTCTTCCATTAAGCCTATTATTTTGGCCTGCTGGCTAACCATTTTGGCCACTTCTTCTGTTAAGAAGTTCAGAGATTTTTTGATCTCTTCCATTTCCTCCTTCTTTGGTGGCATTTTTACTGACCTGTGGATAGTAAAAACAATCTCTGCTTGTGTTGCCGGTATCCGATCCGACCGACCTCGAATCCAGCTGGGCCTCAGCTAGCCCCCTCCGCTGCTAGTCCCGCTGCTTACTGCCGCCGTAACCGAGCTCCTGACCAGCTCCTCCACCGAGTCCCACTGCACACCGCCGCTGCAGCCGAGCTCCGCTGGGGTCCCGGTAGATCCTCTGCCGAGCACCGCCGCCTACCGCCGTCTGCCTCGGTAGTTCCTCCGCTGAGCCCCGCCACCTACGGCCGTCTGCCTGGGTAGTTCCTCCGCTGGGCCTCGCAACTGGGCTCCGACTCAGGCTATTGTCTGGCTGGGTCCCGGTGGTCCTCCACTGGTCCCCGTCTCCCACCACCGCAGCCCTGGAACTAAGATCCGGCTCCCGTCCGACTGCTGCCTCGGTTAGCTCCTCCGGCGAGCCCTCACCGGGGACTGAGTCGCTTCGTGTCGGTGTTAGGTGGTACGACTGGCGTTAGCATTAAGCTAATAGCATTAGCTTTGCAAACGCTTCGGGTAAAGCGTAGCAGCGAACCACAAAAGAAACGCTAGTCAGTTTACTCACAGTGCCCGGTGAAAGGCGATTAAAGGGGTATTCCAATGGAGGTGGAAATTCAGCCCGTGCGTGTGCGTCACAAATGCCGATCGCTGTTGGTTAGTTATTTTAATGGCAAAATCAGCAACTTTGTCTCAGCACTGAAAAAGTGTGACCATCCCGGTCGCCACTTTACAATGGGGAAAATGGCCAGAGTTGCAGCATAGACTCAAGCAGACATCAGCATCTGATGAAAGATGAGAAGGACTGCCAGAAAGAGACGTTTATAGAATTCCCATCAGCCAGCAATGAGGACGAAAGGAGGACGTTGTGGACACCAAAGACCTGGGGAGTCATGAAAGGTTGATGTGACCTCTGTTCTGACCACTTTACATCAGGTAAGGTCTACTTATAAATGATGATTCTGTTACTTTTTTCTTTTCGGATTAGTTTGGGCTCCACATGTCGGCTCAGTGATCACTGAGATGATGCAGGTTTCCAGCAGTTTTAATATGACTGGAATCTGTTTGATTTTATGCCATATTTAGTGTTGATATTTGCATTCTGGCTGATTGTCAGGTGTTTGTACTTGATGGTCTTTTATATTTTAATATCTCCTACTTTAGAAAGTGATGTTTTGTGAGGACGAAAGGAGGAGGTTGTGGAAAAATGGATACCAGAGGCCTGAGGAGAAATGAAAGGTTGATGTGACTGACCTCTGGTAGGTCTACTTGTTGTTGTGGAAGACAGATTATTAAGGTCCATTGGTCCGAAAATTCAGCGGCGGCGGCCTCCGTCGGTCTATGATGACCATGGAAGAGAATCCTAAACGTCTACTCTGCTGGAACAGCACCGCCTGTGGCTGAACAGGCCGATGCGCGAATGGCAGTCCCTGTCACACAGGTCACACTTGTGGGTGGTTTCCGTGCTGCTGGGTCTGTGGCGGTTCTTCCTGCGGGTCCTTTTTTCATCTGCTGCAGCAGTCAGTCTCTCTTCACCCGCCTTGAGCTGTCTGATCAGGGTGCCTCTCCATTTGGAGCGGTCCGTTGCAAGGTCCTCTCAGCGCTCTGTGTTGATCTCCAGGGCCTTCATGTCTCTCTTGCAGACGTCTCTAAAGCGCAGATGTGGGCGGCCAACGTCTCTCCTGCCAGTCGTCAGTTCTCCGTAGAGGACGTCTTTGGGGATTCTGCCATCCTCCATACGGTGAACGTGGCCTAGCCAGCGGAGCCTCTGCTGCCTGAGTAGAGTGAACATGGAGGGAAGGCCAGCGCGGGACAGAACTTCTGTGTTGGGCACTTTGTCCTGCCAGGATATGTCCAGGATGTGGCGAATGCAGCACAAGTGGAAGGAGTTCAGTCTCTTTTCCTGCCGGGCGTATGTTGTCCACGTCTCACTCCCATAGAGCAGTGTGCTGATGACGCAGGCGTTGTACACTGCCATCTTCATCTTGACAGAGAGTTTGGGATTCTCCCACACTCGTGTAGTGAGCCGAGCGAGTGTGAAGGCTGATTTTCCAATCCTCTTGTCGATCTCTGTATCAAGGGAGAGGTTGTTGCTGATCGTGGACCCCAGGTACGTGAACTGATTCACGACCTCCAGCTCGTAGTCGTCGATGGTGATGGTTGGTGGTGCTTCCGTGCCTTGCGCCAAGACGTTAGTCTTCTTCAGGCTGATGGTAAGCCCGAGGTCCTTGCATGCCTGGGAGAAGCGGTCCATCAGGGTCTGACGCTCCTGCTGTGTGTGGGTTGTGACTGCAGCGTCGTCTGTGAACAGCATGTCTCTGATTAGAGCCTCGCGTACTTTGGTTCTGGCTTTCAGGCGGGCGAGGTTGAAAAGCCTGCTGTCCGATCTTGTGTGCAGGTAGATTCCCTCTGTTGCTGTGCTGAAGGCATGCCTCAGGAGCATAGCAAAGAAAATCCCAAAGAGGGTTGGCGCAAGTACACAGCCCTGTTTCACTCCGCTGCGTATGTTGAATGGCTCTGAGACGTTGCCATCGTGCTGCACTATCCCATGCATGTTGGTGTGAAACGATTCGATGAGGCTTTGCAACTTTGGTGGGCATCCTATCTTTGGCAGGATCTTGAAAAGGCCTTCTCTGCTGACCAGATCGAACGCTTTGGTGAGGTCGATGAAGGCGACGTACAGGGACATGTTCTGTTCTCTGCATTTCTCCTGGAGTTGGCGGATGGAGAATATCATGTCTACCGTCGATCGCTCAGCGTGGAAGCCACACTGAGACTCGGGGTAGACACGTTCGGCAAGCTTCTGTAGACGAACGAGAACAACTCGTGCGTAGACTTTGCCAACAATGCTGAGGAGGGAGATGCCCCTGTAGTTGTTGCAGTCGCTTCTCTCCCCTTTGTTTTTGTAGAGGGTGATGATCTTGGCATCCCTCATGTCCTGTGGTACGGCACCTTCCTTCCAACACTGGCAGAGGACGTCATGCAATGGCAGCAGTAGGGCGGTCTTGCAGTGCTTGATCAGGTCAGGGGTATGCCGTCGTTGCCGGGTGCCTTGCCAGCGGCCAAGCTATCAATGGCCTTGCTGAGTTCGTCGTTGGTTGGCTCGGCGTCAAGTTCGTCCACGGATGGCAGGCAGTCGATGGCATCAAGGGCTGATGGTGTCATGGTGTTCTGTCTGGAGTAGAGGTCGGAGTAGTGTTCCACCCATCTCTCCATCTGCTTGTTCTTTTCTGTGATCATCTCCCCAGTGGAGGATTTGAGGGGGGCCGTCTTGTTCTGAGCCGGACCAAGTGCTTTCTTGATGCCATCGTACATACCACGGATGTTCCCTGTTATGCCAGCGGTTTGAATGTCTTGGCTGAGCTGAGTCCAGTACTCGTTGGCAAAGCGCCGAGCAGTCTGCTGAACTTTACTTCTCGCAGCCCTGAGAATCTGGAGATTCTTCTCGTTTGGGTACTTCTTGTACTCAGCAAGTGCTGAGCGCTTGGCTTCAATGATGGGGGTCATCTCGGTCAACTTGGCATCAAACCAGTCCTGTGACTTCGAGATCTTCCTCCCAAAGGTAGCCAAGGCTGTGCGGTCAATGGTGTTTCGCAGTGCTTCCCACTTCTGCTTTGCAGATTCTCCTTCTTGTGGTACACCAAGTTCCTTCTCAAAGGTGGAGGCAAACTGCTCAACAAGTTCGGGTTGAGCCATCTTGCTGGTGTCAATCCGTGCCTTTCCAGGGTGTCTAGCACGATGGAATTTCTTCAACTGCAGCTTGACCTTGCAACACACCAATGAATGGTCTGTGTCGCAATCTGCACTCTGGAACGAACGGGTGATTAGCACGTTCTTCAGTGAGGTGCGCCTGGTCAGGATCAAGTCCAGCTGGTGCCAGTGCTTTGAGCACGGATGTTGCCAGGAAACCTTGTGTTGGGGCTTAGTCTTGAAGAACGAGTTTGTGATGCACAGATCGTGATATGTGCAGAACTCGAGCAGCCGCTGTCCATTGTCGTTCATTCTGCCCACGACAAAAGGTCCAAGACAGGAGGGCCAGGAGTCGTGGTCAGCATCCACTCTGGCATTGAAGTCTCCAAAGAGAATGAGTTGTTCAGAGTTGGGGATGATCCTGACAGTTGTTGCGAGATTCTCGTAGAACTCGTCTTTTGCCTCTGGTGTGGCTGTCAGTGTTGGGGCATACACACTGACAAGGGTGACTGGGCCTTGAGTGGTGTTCAGGCGGAGGGTGAGGAGTCATGCAGAGCCAGTGCTGCCCAGTTCCACCATCTTCAGCAAGGTGTTCTTCACTGCGAATCCCACTCCGTATTCCCTGTGTTCGTCACTGCCCTTTCCCTGCCAGTAGAACATGTAGTCCTTCTCTCTCAGTGTGCCTGCATCAGCCAACCGTGTTTCCTGGAGAGTGGCGATATCCACTCCTAGTCTCTTCAGCTCATTATTGATGATGGCAGTCTTTCTGGTGTCGTTGATGTCCTTGAGGTTAGCAGCAAGTCCTGTCATCATAGTGCGGACGTTCCAAGTTCCCAGTTTTAGAGTTGGTCTCTTTTGTTTTATTGTCTTGCCTGGTGTAAAGGTTCTCAGCCTGCTGTTCGGACTACTCCTCATCCCCATGCACCCAATGAGGAAAGCAAGCTGTGGCGGGACAACACCTTATTGGCTGGGGGCTGCCCAGCTTGAGGCGGGCGGTAGCTGTCCAGTGAGATCCGATGATCACTCCCACCGTCGGGAACAACCCCTGGCGCCGCGCTCTACGCCAATTGAGCGGTGGCTTATAACCGGTAACTGTCATTCCCCGTGTTTTGTCTACGCCAAAGGCGAAGCTGGAGTGTCCTCTCCAGTGATCCGGTGTTCTACCTTCCAGCGTTGGGCTTTGGTAGGATTCAAGCCTGGACACGAAGATATGGAGGACAAGATGTTGCCCATGCAGCATGTCTCCCCGCTCCACGTCACTGATGAATCCAAAGGAACAGCAGGGCTGCTACAGTTTGGCACCAGCGCCGTTGCAGGAGCTTCCAGAACGATGTTGAGCACAACATAGAACTGCCTTAGGGGCTCCGACTCCGGATTTTTCCTCAGGGTTGACTCCCGAAGCCTTTCCCGTGACCGGGTATGCCGCAAGGCAGTGGAGGTTTGAAATCAGGGTTTACCTTCCCCTAGATGGGCTACCTTCCCAGGTTGACGAGCCACCATCTACCTGAAACATCTGGTTTTAAGGCACCAGAGATCCGCCCTCGCCCCTTCTCCTATTAGTAAAAGCAGTTCCGTCGGGCTTAGAGACTAAACCACACGGGCTGGCTAGGAGTTGGACTTAGTTGTCAGAGGCTTTTCGAGATGCACGCCATAAGGAGCATTTTATGAGCACTGGGAGCTTAACCCCAGTGCCACTCCTGGCTATGACAACCTTGGAACAGGTCCGAAAATTAGGACCAAAGTAATTAGCCCTAAATTAATAGACTATTTTTCTTTGAAAATTAAGGTTGCATTTATGTCATCCATCATAGGGATATAATAGTTAAACAGGCTATTTATGGCAGATATAACAAGACTACAGTTTAACTTTTATTGACCATATTATTAAGTGTATATATACATGAATACTCTAAATGCAAAGTGTGTACATATGTGGTGTGGTGGATGAGAAGGGAGGATGTCATGTTGGATGGTTGAGTTGTAGTAAATTTATTCATTTGCGGGCTGGTTTGAACTGCATAGAACCATTTTTAACAATCAGATTTTAGGACCAATGGGCCTTCAGAATAATGACTCGTCACCCAAATTATGCTGTCTATTATTACTATAAAATGGTCACTAATTGACTGAATTGGGTTTCTACTATTGATGAACAACGAGTTAAAAAATATATCAAAAATAATACACCAATAAATGAAAAATTTCAAAGAAATTTCTTTGAAAAGGTTACAAATTTACAAAATAAATACCAGATTTATGAAAAAAACTCAAAATGAAAAAAAAAAAACCCTCACAGAATGGAGAGAAAATCATCAATTTGAAGGTGGAGCCCCAAATCTATCAGAAAACGGCTGGAAAATTTAAGAGAAAAAAATGACAAATTGATAAGAAAAAAATATCAATTCACAAATTTAGGGGAAAAACCTCAAGCAAGGGAGCGTAAACTTATTACTAAAGTAATGTTTTTAGTCGATACTGTCATAGCGCCCGTAGGGCCTTCACCTGTTTCAGCTGTGCGTACACCTGTTGCTGATCATCAGCGGCCTTTAAGAGCCAACCCTGCCTGCAACTCAGCACGGAGCCGTCTGCCACACTCAGGAAGACACATCACCTGTCCTCAGTCTCGTCCTGAATCTACGCCCAAGGAAGAGCAACACGTCGACGCACGTAAGCGCGCCTCACCCTTACCTTGTCAAGCTTTCCTTCCCTGTGCACAGGTGGACCCCCCCAGGCGGCGGACCCTCTCTCCCCGGCGGAAACTCAGCATCTCCCCGGCATCAGAGCCACCTCCCCGCTTCACGACACCGATAGGCCGTGAGCAGCTCCCTCAAAATGTGGCTAGAAAATGATTTTCGTGGCACCCAACTGGGAACTACAGGATCTTTGATGATTTCTATGTAAAAAAAAACTGCTGACTCCGAAAATTGATGTCCCCACTATCAAAGGTGTGGATAGCTATGTCAAATTTGCATAAATCCAAGATGGCTGCCACGACTAACCAAGGGAATGAATGGCCTAACATTTCAACCAGTCTACCTAGAAACACGTTTGAGGCCTCTTTTTCGGATAATGTTGAGCCGAGGAATTGATTTCTGAGGTCGACTGTGTGATTGAGGGTCAAAGAACCCCGCTAATTTGCATAAATCCAAGATAGCTGCCATGGATGGACTAACTTTTTAGCCATTCTACCTAGAATCACGTTGGAGACGTCCTTTTTGGCTAATGTTAACCCGAGGAATCGATTTCCGAGGTCATTAGTGTGACTCAGGGTCAAAGAACCCCGCTAATTTGCATAAATCCAAGATGGCCACCATGGGTGTGGATGGACTATATTTTGAACCACTCTACCTATAATCACGTTTGAGACGTCTTTTTCGGATAATGTTGACCCGAGGAATCAATTTCTGAGGCCAGATATGTGATTGAGGGCTCCACTAATTTTCATAAATCCAAGATGGCTGCCATGAATGGCCTAACTTTTTTATCAGTACAACTAGAATCATGTTTGAGACATCATTTTCCAATAATGTTATGCCCAGGAATCGATTTCTGAGGTCACTTTTGTGATTGAGGCTCAAAGAACTCCACTCATTTGCATAAATCCAAGATGGCCACCACAGGCATGGATAGTCCAACTTCTTAACCATTCTACCTAGAATCACGTTTGAGATGTCTTTTCTGCATAATGTTGACCCGAGGAATCAATTTCTGAGGTCAAATATGTGATTGAGGGTCAGAGAACTCCGCTTATTTGCATAAATCAAAAATGGCTGTCATGGATGGATGAACTTTTTTAATGAGTCCACCTAGAATCACGTTTGAGACATTTTCGGATAATGTTATGCCCAGGAATCGATTTCTGAGGTCACTTGTGTGATTGAGGGTCAAAGAACTCCACTCATTTAAATAAATCCAAGATGGCTGTCATAGGCATGGATAGCCTAACTTCTTAGCCACTCTACCTAGAATCAGTTTTGGGGCCATTATTATTCAATATGTATATAAATGATATATGTAAAGTTTCAGAAAAAATGGACTTAATATTGTTTGCCGATGACACTAATCTATTATGCAGTGGAAACAATTTGGAACAACTTCTGGATACACTCGGAAAGGAATTAGGAAAGCTGAAACTGTGGTTTGATTCAAACAAATTAACGCTCAATTTAAGTAAGACAAAATTTATAGTCTTTAACAACCATCACAACAACTCAGTATCTAAACTCAGTGTAAATGGTGTAAGTCACATATTAATTATATTAAAGGTAAAATATCCAAATCAATTGCAATATTACACAGAGTGAAATATTTGCTGAATCAACCCACACTATATACTGTACCTTGTATCATTCATTAATACTCCCATACGTGACATATTGTAATGAAGTATGGGGAAATACATATAAAACAAACATATATCCACTCTTTATGCTTTAAAAGAGAGCTATTAGAATAATAAACAAAGCAGCTTACAGGGAACCAACAAACCCACTTTTTCTTAAATTAAAAGCTCTCAAGTTGAAAGATCTGGTTGACTTTAAAACTGCAATAATAATGTTTAAAGTGAAGAATTTATCACTGCCTGCAAATATCCAAAAGTTGTTCCAAATAAGGGAGAAACAATATCATTTCAGAGGAACATGTATATTTCAAAAACCTACAGTGAGAACTACCACCAAGCAACACTGTGTTTCAGTGCAAGGAGTCAGATTATGGACCGATTTTGGACCTGAATTAAAATCATGTACAACGCTTGGACAATTTAAACAAAAACTAAAGGAAGAAATACTCCAAACATATATACAAGATGACACGTAAAATCACATAAGGATTGCCATATCCAGTCTGTGTTGTGTTGTTGCTTAGTTTTTTGTTTTGTTTTGGTTTTTTTGTCACATTTTGTCTTAGCTTTGTTCCGAATTGTAATCGCTCTTGTTTTGTTTTTCTTTTGAATTCTTGGATGGAATATGGGTGGGCAAGATAAGCTGCGGCTTCAGCCATCACCCATTTCGGATAACTTTTGTTGAATTGTATAATCAGAGGAGTTATTGTCTAATTTGACCTTGTTGGATTTTCTTTCCCCCTTTTGCTATATTATTCAGTTCCTTTTTAACCTGTACTCTCCAAAATAAAGATTCATTCATTCATTCATTCAATCACATTTGATACATCTTTTCCAAATAACGTTGACCCGAGAAATCGATTCCTGGTCAGTTATGTGATTGAGTGTCAAAGAACTCTGCTGATTTACATAAATCCAACATGTATAGCTGTCATATCCTGATACAACCTGTATTCAACCTCCACCTTATTCATCACGAGAATCATCTCCCTCATTTTCTTCCTCCTCTGCTTCCACAGATCTTTCAAGGTTGTTTAGATCTGAAAACATATTATATGGACCATAGGGTATTATAACATTAGGCCTACCTTCTACCCATATAGATATAAAACATATATAGATAGCAGATAATTTTCACATTAACAGTGAGCTTATAATAGAGACCTTGTGCAACCTAGTCACTGCTCAATATAAACTTGCAAAATGGCAAGCACAGACCGTGTGCCCATATTTATTGAGAGCATAAAGTATACAGGCGACTGATGCTGCCATGAGTTTAACCTTACTTGGGTGACACATCACAAACATATGGGCTTTCCTTAACAGGCCATTTTCCATCCGCTTAAGGCTTGATAGTATGGGTGTGACTATGTGCAAACTATATAAATGTATGCCCAAACTTGTTCCTCCCTCACCTACTAGTACACTGCACCCCTTGGGCTTGGGCTGAGAAGTACATCCAACCCTCAGACTCAGAGTTAAGCTCATTGGGATTGCTACCCTTTTCCCATTTGAGCTACTTTGTGGTAGTGGTATATTTTGACTATAATTCAGGCCCAGGGTGGGTTCTGGGGATAGATGCTTCATCAGAGTGAGTCGATCTGCGTCATCTAGATCTATACTAGGACTATGTTACCTGGCACCCAGAGTCCCTTGGTTATTAGCCTCCACACCCCCAGATCGGCCTACTCGGAGTCTTAGACCAGGACTAGGTCACCCTGTGAGCAGTTGACAAAGGTTTTAGACATCTAGGGTTCCATTTTAGTTCATATTTAGAGTTACAAATGATCGGAGCCAAACAACTCCAGGGCACACGCAGTACAACCATAAACAATGGCTGCCACTCACCTTTCTCGAACAAGTCGGGACGTTGTTCTGCTACTTTCTGTTGGGGTCCGTCAAGTACAAGCCATTTTTGGGCACACTCACGTACTTTTGCCCATGATGCTTCAGTAAAACGAGTGATACTGCCCGAAAACTTATCAGAAATGTGAATAACACAGGAGAGGCTTTCAGCGCATGCTACCCCTGTGGGCGCTGTCATTTTGTTGTCACATGACCAAAGGGATGACGCTGATTGGTTAAAACGTCCTGGACTGGGCCATGTTTAAGGTAGCCAGACAATTATTACCGACTGACTTCAATCGCATTTTTCATACAGCTATCCACACCTTTGGAAGTGGGAGCATCGATATTTTGTCTTACAATAATGTAATCTTAATATAGAAACACTAAAATTTTAGTTCCCCGTTGGGTGCCATGAAACTGAACGAAAAGTGGCAGCTGCTCACGGCCTACGAGCAGGACGCTCTTCCCCCGGCAGCCGCCAGTCAGGGAGGCTAAAGCTCTGCATCTCATCTGCAAAGTAAGCAGCAGTCTCTTGTCACACCTTCTGCACTGGTGCAGCGCTAACACTTCTGCTTTGTGTTCATAGGGTTGCCAGGCGAAGCCAAGACCTGCTCAGCTCCAGCACGAGTCCTGCACTACACCACACACACTACACATTCACACACTCATACACCACTATCTGGGCAATAAAAGGTTAACTATATCTCCTCGAGTTTGTCTTCTGTCCCCTGGGTCCAGAAAACATGTCAGATACTTTCTTACTAATGTTTTTGGTGACTACTCAGACTTGAGTCATTATAAATTAGTTGAACAGTTTCTGACTACTGTACCCACCTCTGTATATGGCAATTATCAATCATCTTTCTATCAATTCTCTCTTTCAGAAATCATGTCACACCAGGATACCAGAAACCATCTATGAAGTCCTTCACTGTCCAACAGCCACACAAGTCAGTAAAGGTTAGTTTCTATTGCAAACATTCAAATGAGCAGAGGAGCTAATGTACGCTAATCACTGTGAATTTTTTAATCCAGCAAACGTCTGTGTGATCCGTGATGACTACATGTGATGTGGAGCTGAGAGCTGCAGAGACCAGGGGACCAGTCTGGTGTGAATGGTGTCCACATCCACTGGTTCTGAGATGGAACCACTGTCTGCTTTCTTCTTTAAGACCTACATTGATGTTTTACATGTTTACAATGTAAATCCATAAAAAAGTCTAATTTAACTGTGTTAATCTTTTTAAATAATCAGTCATTCACATGTTTCCACAACTGTGAGCTGCACCTCAGTTCATCCATTCTTTATGCATTTATTTATGACAAGACATAATCTGGTGTTTCCAAAAATTGTTTTTTCTTAATTATTAAATAGAAGGTTTCTCTCAAGTACTTTATCTGTATTCACTTATTTCTTATCATCAATATTCACTGCAGGTTTGGGTAGAATGCAAGCTCTATTTGTTCAGAACAGTCAGACATTGGCAGTGATGCAGAAACCTGCTGCCCGAAAAGGTTCTTGTACTTGGAGATCCTTTGACAGAACCGTACTTAGATGAGTAACTTTACTGCAGGATACTTTCTACTCATGTACATGTGAGGATAAAACTACTTTTACTCGAGTACCTTTGGTCACAGTCACTAAATTTTAATTTCACTGATCTGAAAACTGATCAGAAATGTGCCTGTTTAAAATGACTCATTAGTCTCATTAGAAATGACTGCATCTGTGGTCATTTTAGTAAATTTATCATCTGATTTAGCTGAGATGGGTGTTGATATTATTGTTCTTCTGTTCCAGCTACAAAGAACAAAGAATTTAAACAAGTTGGGTTTAACCTCTTGCACTCCGGTGTACTGCGGGCGGACACGTCTCTGCGTCCTAGAGTGCACGAGGGCGCACAAGGGCGAACGAGGGCGCTGTGTCCTAGAGCACACTGAAAAAAAAAAAGCTGCATTTCTGTTCTTCCACTACAGACACAGCTGCAAACAGAAAGCCAAAGGAGTGCTTTGATTGGTTTAGATGTGATTGACCTCTTTTTTTACGGCTCCAAGATGGCGCCCACAGTGGCCGCCATGGTGTTACGCTGCGCCTTTCTTTGTTTGTTTTTGTTCGTTAATTGTGTGTCTGCCAGCTCTTACACCCGTGAAGAGCTACTAAATATCAGGACTTTCACTCCCACGGACCTACTCCCAGTTTTTTTGGCTCCTGCCGCCAATCTGGTTCACCTTCTAGCCCAAAAAGTGAGACGGCGAAAGAGAGGAAGGCGAGCAGGCGCTCTCGTGCGGCTTCGCAGGAGAGGCACGCGCACGGCTTTGCCTGGCATATTTCTGTCCAATGTCAATTCTCTCTTTAACAAGGTAGATGAACTGAGACTGCTGATGCGATTCAAGGACCTATCTACCTCGTCTGCCCTCTGTTTTACTGAGACCTGGCTTAAGGAATCGACACCGGACAGCGCGCTCCGCCTCGAGGGATTTCAGCTGTTTCGTGCTGATCGAGACTCAGAACTCTCCGGTAAGACCACAGGAGGAGGAGTCTGCTTTTTCATCAACAGCAGCTGGTGCTCTGATGTAACTGTGATCTCCCAACACTGTTCTCCCGCTCTGGAATATTTATTCATTAACTGCAAGCTTTTTATTCCCCGCAGGAGTTCACTTCATTCATCCTGGCCGCTGTATAGGTCCCGCCTGATGCGGACACGCGCGAGGCTCCGCGGTCGCGCGCTGATCACATTCAACAAGCGGAGCGGACTTTCCCAGACTCTCTGGTTATTGTGGTTGGCGACTTTAACCACAGTAACCTGAGCCACGATCTCCCCCGATACAAACAATTTATTAAATGCCCCACCAGAGGAAAGAACACGCTGGATCACTGTTACACTACAGTGAAGGACGCGTATCGCGCTGTTCCCCACGCTGCACTCGGACTATCTGATCACGGGATGGTCCACCTCATTCCCACATACCGACAGAGACTAAAGCTCACTAAACCTGTTGTGACCACTACGAGGAAATGGACCAGTGAAGCTGGGGAGAAGCTGAACACGTGTATGGAAATAACTGACTGGGGCATGTTTAAAGGAGCCACGCATGATCTGGATGAGTACACGGACACTGTGAACTCATATATCCACTTTTGTGAGGAGAGCATTCTTCCATCGCGCACCAGGGTGAGGTACTCAGATGACAAGCCCTGGTTCACTGCTAAGCTCAGACAGATCAGGAAGGAGAAGGAAGCAGTGTTGAAAAGTGGAGACAGGGACTGCTACAGGGAGGTCAAATATCGGTTTAGCAGAGAGCTGAGGAGAGCTAAATCTGTGTATTCTGAGAGACTCCAGCAGCAGTTCACTGCTAACGACTCTGCTTCTGTGTGAAGAGGACTGAGGCAAATCACCAACTATCGGCCTCAGGCTTCTAAAGGTCAGGATGACAAAGCCCTTTGTCAAAGACTGTCCCAACACTATGCCCGTTTTGACACCTCGTCAGCTGTGTCCATCTCCCCCCCTCCCCCCAGCGCCACTGCCTCCACGGTCCCCACTTCATCAAAGGCGGCCCCCCCTCCTCCCCCCCTGCCCTTGTCATCAGTGAGCAGGACTTGCACAGACAGTTCTCCAGACTGAACCCGCGCAAGGCCCCCGGTCCGGACGGCGTGTCTCCCTCCACCCTGAGACACTGTGCGAAAGAGCTGACTCCTGTCTTCACAGACATTTTTAACACCTCCCTGAAGTCATGCCACGTGCCGTCCTGCCTCAAAACCTCCACCATCATCCCTGTCCCCAAGAAGCCACGGATCACTGGACTTAATGACTACAGACCTGTAGCGCTCACCTCTGTAGTCATGAAGTCCTTTGAGCGCCTGGTCCTGCCCCACCTCAAGTCCATCACCACTCCCCTCCTGGACCCGCTGCAGTTTGCCTACCGAGCCAACAGGTCTGTGGACGATGCAGTTAACCTGGCCCTCCACTCCATCCTGCAGCACCTGGACTCCCCGGGAACCTACACCAGGATCCTGTTTGTGGACTTCAGCTCTGCATTCAACACCATCTGCCCCGCGCTGCTCCGGGACAAGCTGTCCTTGCTCAACGTACCTGACTCCCTCTGCAGCTGGATCACCGACTTCCTGACAGACCGGAGGCAGCATGTGTGGCTGGGAAAGACTGTCTCAGACTCTGTTAGCATCAGCACCGGATCACCCCAGGGCTGTGTACTTCCCCCCCCCTACTCTTCTCCCTTTATACCAACTTCTGCACCTCCAGCCCCCAGTCTGTCAAACTGATCAAGTTTGCGGACAACACCACCCTCATTGGGCTCATCTCCAACGGCGACGAGTCCGTCTACAGGAGAGAGGTGGCCCAGCTGGCATCCTGGTGCAGCCACAACAACCTGCAGCTGAACGCTCTGAAGACAGTGGAGATGATTGTGGACTTCAGGAAAGTCACAACCCCTCTGCCCCCCCTCACCCTCACAGGCTCTCCCATCACCACTGCAGATTCCTTCCGCTTCCTGGGCACCACCATCACCCAAGACCTCAAGTGGGAGCCGACCATCAGCTCCCTCATCAAAAAGGCCCAGCAGAGGATGTTCTTCCTGCGGCAGCTGAGGAAGCTCAAGCTACCCACCAAGATGTTGGTGCAGTTCTACACGGCCATCATCGAGTCCATCCGCACCACCTCCATAACCGTGTGGTACGCAGGAGCCACTGCCAGGGACAGACTAAGGCTGCAGCGCGTTGTGCGCGCTGCTGAAAAGGTGATCGGCTGCAAGCTCCCATCCTTCCAGGATCTGTACATCTCCAGGACCCGGAGGCGTGCAGGCCGGATCATAGCCGATCCTTCACACCCTGGTCACGTACTGTTTGCCCCCCTCCCCTCAGGTAGAAGACTTCGGTCCATTCAGACTAAAACCTCCCGTCACATGAACAGCTTCTTCCCCTCTGCCATCAGACTGCTGAACACTATGTAACTTATTAGACTCTCGTGCAGTACGTGCAGCAGCTCAACCAGACTCATGTCAATCACCACTGTTTTCCTTTTGCACTACCGGCTGCACTATGTGGTACTCCACAATATCTGCTGCTCGCTAATATATTTAAAAATTGCTTGACTAGTATTACTACATTTTATTGCATGTATAGTTTTTTATTTCTTTTATTTTTATTATGTTTAATGTTGCAGCATTGCACCGAGACAAATTCCTAGTTTGTGTACTACATGAACGATGGCAATAAATCTGATTCTGATTCTGATTCTGACCTCTCATTTGACTAATAAGAGCCTTGAATTGGGTTTCTGAAACCTTGAAGAACCAATGACTGAAAACCTAGCAAGAAGGACCCGCCTACGAACGACTGCGAATACAGCCAGCCAATTGAAGCACAGAAGTTTGAAAGCTGTTTTGTGTAAAGCTGGGTGACACACAGACGTTCGCCAGTCTTTTTTTCTAACTACTGTTCTTATTTGTTTTGAAAAATCGTTCGCCAAAACCGCAATCATGGAAGCGCAAAACCGCAATAATGGAATTATGGTTTGACCGGGTCGCGTGACCAGAACCACGAGTCCATAACAAGCGGACCAGCGTCATGTTCGTCTGACAATGAGGAAGAGAAGTTTGCCAGCGACATTGCTGTTGTGGACAGGTAAGTGTTATAAGCTAAATTATTCTTTATCCCTGAAAATTGTAATCCAAATGACTTTTGACCACAACATGACAGACCCAGACCGCTCCGGGTCCGTCATGTTGCGAACGCCGCCCCCCACCACTACTCTTCTGTAGCGGATTGCAGATATATTGCAGATATTTTAGTGCAACTGTGCGTAGTAGACCGCGGCGCACTGTCACCGCTTTCCGTCATGTAGCGATGGGTAATGTCCGTCCTCTGTAGCAGGGGGGTGGGGGGAGTGGGAGTTGTTATCTTCTACATTACAGATATTCTAGTATAATTTTTAGTGCACTGTAGGTTATTTTTTCTTGTAAAAAAAAAAAGCCACACATTTTTTACGTGGCATGCTTCTTTGTGTGTGGGGGCTTGTTTGTTCATTCATTCATTCATGAATGAATAAACAACCCCCCCCCCACACACACACAGCCCTTCACCTTCCATTAGAGCCCAAGATGAAGCTTCTATATTGAATCATTCAAAAGTTACAGACGATTTTCCAAACTGTACCATTTGGCATAATTTGGCACAGTTCAAAAACGTCTGGGAACAACCTAAGAAAAAAGCTGTGTAATATATTTATTTTTTGTGGTATTGTTACAAAATTTGGACCTCAGCTGGATAACACTTAGTTCTACATTTCTGTTGCATTTTCCAGCCCGGATCTGAAGCTGTGTGTTATTTGCAAGCATTTGTATCCAAAAAACACCCAGGCAAAATTTATTTTCTTCAAGTTCAGTATGTTTAGATGACTGTTACTCAGTGGCAGTAGCACTTAGAGAGATTATGACTGTTTTGCCAAAAAAATCAGAGTGTTTTCTTTTAAATGAGACCAACTCCATGAAGATGCTGCAAAGGACTGAAGAACAGCTTTTGATTTACTTTGGGTACGTTATTTTTTGGCGTTTTTAGGGAAATTGACCAGAGTGCGAGGGGTTAAAAAGTTACAAATATATGTGAAAAGTTTATATGTAAAATGATACAAATTCATGTTTTAAAAAAATCATAAAACAATCACAAATTTGACAAAGTGATGCATTTAAAAGAAAAATGTTTGAAATGTAGAACTGCTATTTTTTTTAAGTAAGAAGTCAAAAATGTATGTTACAAAACTCTAATTTATGTGGAAAAACTCTGATTTATAGGATAAAAGTTATATATTCAAAGAAGACAAATTATATTAAAAGACTCACAAATTTAGGAGAAAAAGTTTGCAAATTTAGAACCGTCATTACTGCTCCAGTAACTTTATTGAATACTTTCATCTTCACCTTTTCTGGCCACGACTCTGATACCTGAACAATTCCAATGACAGTAATATTACTGGAGAACAATTTCTGGCTTCTCTGCCCACCTCTGGTTTGAAGCAAAGATGGAGATAGAAAATTAACAAATAAGAAAATGTATTTTGCTGTCCTGTAAAATGCTATTCTAACAGTTAAAACAGGGAGAAGAGTGCACGGTGGAGGTGATGACAGTGTGAGTCCTGGTCGTTCCTGGTTGCTGTGAAACCTCCTGAAGAGGAGGAGGAAGTGAAGGACCAGGGATCTTCTCTGCTGTCCTTTGGAAACATCAGTGATTTTAGGTCCCAGCAGGGACTCTTTCCTGGACTGGAACTTTAACATTGAAGACAGTGAATTTCACCTGTGATGGTTGGGGTCCTGAACTGGTTCTCATCAGTCTGGGACAAGTGGTCCACTCTGTCTTCAGGTTCCACATGATGAAGAGCTTTTATCAGACACACAGAGAACTATAACGTCAGACCATAGTACACTATGAAGTCTGTTTTCTTGATGTTATTACTTTGCATGTTAAAGTATGTGAAGCGACTATAATAAATAAAGCTGTGCACTGTGGAGACAGATAGAAGGTAGTCACATAAAAATGATTACTTGTATATTAAATTAGGTTTATGGAAGAAAAAGTATAAAGCTGGAACACTTGGAGGAAAAGACCAAACCATCACTTTCTAAAGTGGGACATATTAAAATACAAAAGACCATCAAGTACAAACACCCGAGAATCAGCCAGAATGCAAATATCAACACCAAATATGACATAAAATCAAAGAGACTCCAGTCATATTAAAACTGCTGGAAACCTGCATCATCTCAGTCATCACTGAGCCAACATGTGGAGCCCAAACTAATCCGAAAAGAGAAAAAAAGTAAGAGAAACATAATTTATAAGTAGACCTTACCTGTTGTAAAGTGGTCAGAACAGAGGTCACGTCAATCTTTCATGTCTCCCCAGGTCTTTGGTGTCCACAACGTCCTCCTTTCGTCCTCATTGCTGGCTGATGGGAATTCTATAAACGTCTCTTTCTGGCAGTCCTTTTCATCTTTCATCAGATGCTGATGTCTGCATGAGTCTATGCTGAAACTTTGGCCATTTTCTCCATTGCAAAGTGACATTTAGCAGCAGTCTTTCAGGCTTGTTTGAAAATGGCGGCGTTCTGCTGCTGCTATCACCACTTCTGGCTGTGACCGACAAAAGGAAAACGACTCCAAATGGAATCAGATCTGTGATGTCGTTTTTGCTCCATTTCTATTTTATTTTGACAAGGCGAGAACGATATAACAGCTATTTTCGGTCCTTCGGTTTTTGTTTCACAAAGGAAATATTAAAAGAAGGAAGAGTCCAGGGATTCTGTTACACAGACAGCAAAGCAAGCCCAAATAAGCAACTGCACATTAAAAACAAGCCCAAAGACTTCCGGTTATGGCGGCCATGTAGGAAGATGTGTTTCACACTGCTCGTAAAACTAAAAATTTTACTAAAACTCTCTCAATTGGAACAAAAACCCATCCCAGCATCTTGGCGTGGATATGGTAAAGACCAAGTTTGGAAAATTAGGTGGAGGAAAAGGCAACTCGACAAAACAGCTCAAGCTAACGGACTTCCACGCTCGAGGTGAGGCAGGGAAAACTCCAGAGACAATGGCGGAGGATGGAGCCAGCGGTGGAGCGGGAACTGCTGGGGAGGGGACAAGCGTAGTGCTCACTGCCATCAACTCCATGAGAACAGAGTTTTCGTCTAAATTTGATGGGATTATAGCAGCAATACAAGGTATGAGAAAAGAAATAAATTACTGTTTGGAGCAAGTGTTGCAGGCAGAGCTCCGAATTTTAAGCGCTGAGGATGATGTCACCAGCCTGCAAACTAAATTTCAAACACTGGAATTAAAATGTAAACGTCTGGAAGATAACGTTCTAGACTTGGAATCCCGCTCGCGACAGAATAATTTGAGGCTGGTGGGCCTCCCGGAGGGAGCGGAGGGACGGGACCCATGTTCCTTTTTGGAAAAATGGATTCCAGAAGCGCTGAATAACATGGACCTGCAGTCATTGGTCGTTTTAGAGAGAGCTCACCGAATCAGCCCACCGAGAGATAATAAGACACCGCCGAGGACGCTGATTATGAAGTTCCTCAACTACAGAGACAGGATGACAGTCACCAGTGCGGCGCGAGCTAAAGGGGAAATTAAATACCAGGACCAACAGGTACGGTTCTACCCAGATTTGGCCACAGGAATTCAACAATTAAGGAGGCAGTTTGACCCGGCCCGCAGAGAGCTGCACAACCTCGGGATTCGTCACGGAGTGATTCATCCGTCAAGACTGCTGGTCACATATAAGGGGAGAACCCGCACCTTCAAGACCCCTCAAGAGGCGCAGGAGCTCATCAAGCAGATCCAAAAGGAAACTGGTGGGAGCTAAGCATGAACATGACAAAGGTAGAACTTTTAAGCATACATACAGGCATCTGATTGATCTGAAACATATAATAAGTCTAAAAAATACAGACTGTATTTAAAAAAAAAAGCTATGATGTGTAACATTGCTATAAAACTTTGAAGTTATGTTAAAAAAACTACAGAAGAGAGTTAATATCATGTCATAAGAATAGTAGTAGTGTCGGGGTGATTGAGAGGAGAAAGAGAGAGTGGTTTGACTGATCTTCGCAGGTGTGGAACAGTCACTAGCTATAACGGGAGACAAAATATTTTGATTTTGGGGGGATTACCACGAATGTGGGGAAAGGGAATTTGTTTTTGTTTGGTTTGTAGGATGAATGTTCTATCATCCAGGTTTTTGCTTCTCTGTATGAGTATGTTCATATTGCAAGGTAATCTCAAACTCCTTATTGATCATAGATCAAAGCGTTAATCTTAATTTAACTTCATGGAATTGCAGAGGTCTACAAAATCTTAAAAAACTTAAACAAGTTATGAATAAAATAAAAGACATAGATTCAAAAATTGTATTTTTACAAGAAACTCATCTAATAGAGGAGGATGTAAAAAGAATTAGGAGAAGATGACAAGGTAACGTGTTCTCCTCATCATTTTCATCTCGAGCCAGGGGAGTTATGACTCTCATACACAAAACAGTCCCATTTCAAGTGAAAAATGTAATTGGAGACAAATTAGGAAGATATGTAATGATCCAAGGATCTTTATTATTAGAAAATATAAATCTGGTGAATTTATACTGCCCCAATATTGATGATCAAAACTTCTATGTTAATTTATTCCTTACTTTATCATCACTTACAGGGCAACATATAATAGCGGGGGATTTTAATTGTACATTGAATCCCAGTATAGATAGATCAACAGGACTGGACTGTATGCACAATGGATGTAGGATTACCATTAATCATTTTATGAAAGAACTGAGATTGCTAGATATATGGAGAGAAATTGGACAAGAAATTGTAGAATTTGGATTAAACTAAATGGAACACCTGAGCAAGCAAAAAGTATAATGATCAGAGATGCTACTGACTTAGATAAATACAGATGAACACTGACTATGAAACACAGAGTGAGGAAACTCAAACTCTAAAAATATGCCACTATGCTGAACATAAACCACAAGAGATGGAGAATGATATTGATCCTGATAACCACTTTTTCAATAATATTCATAACCACTGTGAATATTACACTGAAAAGCAATTCAAAAGTCAAGTGCAATTAGATGGTAAACTGTCAATAATACACTTCAATAGCAGAAGTCTTAACAAAAACTTCTCACAGATTCAGGACTATTTAAAACAGCTAAACAGAAAATTCACAGCTATAGCAGTCTCTGAAACCTGGCTTAATGCAGACCAGGCTCCCCTGATGGCAATAGAGGGATATCAGATGTTTAACATTAACAGATCTCAAAAAAAGGGTGGTGGTGTTGCACTGTATATTGATGACCTATATAGATGTAAGCTTGTAAATGAAATGTCCTTAGCACTACCAGGGATTCTGGAATGTGTTACTGTTGAGATTGACCTAGACAAAACAAAAAATCTAATCATAAGCTGCATATACAGAACGCCGGGAACTTGCATTGAGACATTCAGAGATAAATTAGTCGAGCTGTACAATAATATTACTAGTAAGAAAATGGTAGCAATTTGTGGAGATTTCAATATTGACCTACTTAATCCACATCAACAAAATGTAGTTACAGAGTTCATGAACTCTATGTACAGCATGAGTCTATATCCCACAATAACACATCCCAGTAGAATCACAGCTCACTCTGCTACACTTATTGACAACCTGTTTGTCAATGTTCTCGACAAGAAAATAGAAAGTGGATTATTGATAAATGATATAAGCGACCACTTGCCAATCTTTGCACTTATCCATGGCCACACGGGGCCCAACCCAGAAAAAATCTCAAAATCGTTCAGACACAAATCACCAAACGCAATCAGTTCTTTTAAAGAGGACTTGCTGAAGAAAGACTGGACAGAAGTCTATGTATCAGATGTAAATGAAGCCTATGACACATTTACAAACATTGTAACCACTCTTTATGAAAAAAACTGCCCATTAGTTAAAAAAAAGCTTAAACACAAATTTACTGACAAACCATGGCTAACCAAAGGACTACAAAAGGCGTGTAAAAAGAAAAATTTATTATATAAAGCTTTCATAAAGGAAAGGACAAAAGAAGCAGAGCAGCGGTATAAAACATACAAAAATAAGTTAACATATATAATAAGATGTAGTAAAAGAGACTATTACAGTAAAGAACTGGAAAAAAACAAAGACAATATTAAAAATACATGGACAATAATCAACAGTATCCTTGGAAATAAAAGCAGAAATACCAGCTACCCAACTAACACTCCAAAAAATAATAAATCGACTCCGAATGTGAATATAGCCTCACCTGCAGATGAATTTAATAATTTTTTTGTTAACATTGGACCTAAACTGGCCCGAGAAATACCCACTACGGTGCCAACAGGTGATTCAATATGCAATAACACTGCTGTAAAAGACACCATCTTCATAAAGAACACAGACGAAAGAGAGGTCATTGAAATTGTTAAATCGTTCAAAAGTAAAACATCTACTGACTGCGATGGTATTGATATGCTACTAGTCAAAACTGTTATCGAATGCATAGTGAAACCACTGACGTATATCTGTAACCTGTCTCTCCAATCAGGTATATTTCCCAATGCAATGAAAATAGCTAAAGTAATTCCGATTTACAAGACAGGCGACAGAGGGGAACTCTCCAACTACAGACCAATTTCACTATTACCGCAATTTTCCAAGATACTTGAAAAAATATTCTATGAGAGAATTGACAACTTCATACTGAAGAATGATTTATTGTGTGAGCAGCAATATGGGTTCAGACACAAAAGGACAACAGCATATGCCTTAATGGAATTTACAGAAAAAATATCAACAGCCATTGAAAATAAAGAGTATTCAGTTGGAGTATTCCTGGATCTTAAAAAAGCATTTGATACAGTAGATCACAATCTATTATTAAAGAAACTACAAAATTGTGGTATCAGAGGGGTAGCACTGTCCTGGTTAAGAAGTTACTTAAAGAATAGATATCAGTTTGTATGTGTTAACAACAAAAACTCAGAGCTACTGAAGGTCACCTGTGGAGTCCCACAGGGTTCAGTTTTGGGACCATTATTATTCAATATGTATATAAATGATATATGTAAAGTTTCAGAAAAAATGGACTTAATATTGTTTGCTGATGACACTAACCTGCTATGCAGTGGAAACAACTTGGAACAACTTCTGGATACACTCGGAAAGGAATTAGGAAAGCTGAAACTGTGGTTTGATTCAAACAAATTAACGCTCAATTTAAGCAAGACAAAATTTATAGTCTTTAACAACCATCACAACTACCCAGTACCCAAACTCAGTGTAAATGGTGTAGAGATTGAAAGGGTATCCGAAACTAAATTCCTTGGAGTAATAATTGATAACAAACTGTGTTGGAAGCCACATATTAATTATATAAAAGGTAAAGTATCCAAATCAATTGCAATATTACACAGAGTGAAAAATTTGCTGAATCAACCCACACTATACACCTTGTATCATTCATTAATACTCCCATACATGACATATTGTAATGAAGTATGGGGAAATACATATAAAACAAACATATATCCACTCTTTATGCTTCAAAAGAGAGCTATTAGAATAATCAACAAAGCAGCTTACAGGGAACCAACAAACCCACTTTTTCTTAAACAAAAAACTCTCAAGTTGAAAGATCTGATCGACTTTAAAACCGCAATAATAATGTTCAAAGTGAAGAATCTATCACTGCCCGCAAATATCCAAAAGTTGTTCCAAACAAGGGAGAAACGATATCACTTCAGAGGAACATGTATATTTCAAAAGCCTACAGTGAGAACAACTACCAAGCAACACTGTATTTCAGTGCAAGGTGTCAGATTATGGAACGATTTTGGACCTGAATTAAAATCATGTACAAAGCTTGGACAATTTAAACAAAAACTAAAGGAAGAAATACTCCAAACATATTTACAAGACGACATGTAAACTCACATAAGGATTGACATTTCCAGCCTGTGTTGTGTTATAGCTTAGTTTTTCTTTTTTCTCTGTGACACTATGTCTTAGATTTGTTTTTGAATAGTAACCGCTTAACTTAGACTAGCTCAGTTTTCTTTTTCTCTCAGTCATATTTTGTCTTAGCCTTGTTTTAAATTGTAATCGCTCTTGTCTTGTTTTCTCTTTTTTCTCCTTTGAATTCTTGGATGGAATATGGGTGGGCAATATAAGCTGCGGCTTCAGCCATCACCCATTTCGGATAACTCACGTGGAATTGTATAGTAGAAGGAGTCTTTGTCTAATTTGACCTTGTTGTTATATTATACAGTTTCTTTTAACCTGTAATGTACTATCCGAAATAAATTCATTCATTCATTCATTCATTCATTCATTCATTCATTCATTCATTCAAATGAAACCACAAGTCAAAGCCTATTCTTGTTATTCTAATACCTATAGACATTCTCACGTATTGACTATTTTTTGATCTCTACAGAATTAAGGTCCAAGATTCAAAACTGTTTCTATGATAACATTGTGATCTCTGATCATGCACCCTGCTGTCTAGTATATGTAGATAAGAAATTGACAAAGGACCCAGGTAGGTGGCATTTTCAGCATAAATGGCTTCAGGATGAGGAATTTGTTAAGTACATAGAAAAACAGATTCAATTCAATTCAACTTTATTTATATAGCGCCATTTCACAACAACAGTCATCTCATAGCACTATCAACTGTAGAGGGAACCCCCACAGTTGCAGAAAAACTCCAGCAATCAGGCGATCCCCTGTGAGCAAGCACTTGGCGACAGTGGAGAGGAAAAACTCCCTTTTAACAGGAAGAAACCTCCAGCAGAACCAGGCTCAGGGAGGGGCAGTCATCTGCTGCGACTGGCTGGGGGGTGAGGGGATAGAGAAGAAGAAAAGAACAGACATGTAGAGAGCAAACGGCACGATGGGGACTCAATCTATGGGAGAGAACAAAGAAATGTTAATGACCAGCAAAAAAAAAAAAAATTCATTGAGAGTGAGAAAAGGAGTGAGGCCCAGTGCATTACTGGAAGTCCCCCGGCTGACTAAACCTATTAGCAGCATAACTAAGGGAGGGTTCAGAAACACATGATCCCTCCCTAATTGTAGGCTATATCAAAAAGGTAGGTTTTAGCTCTATTCTTAAAAACAGAGATCGAGTCTGACTCCCGAATCCAGATTGGCAGCTGATTCCACAGGAGAGGAGCTTGATAACTGAAGGCTCTGCCTCCCATTGTACTTTTGGAGATTCTAGGTATTACAAGTAATCCTGCATTTTGGGAGCGTAGCGCTCTGTTAGGATAATACGGTAGTATCAGATCTTTTAAATAAAAAGGAGCCTGATTGTTTAGAGCTTTGTAAGTAAGAAGAAGGATTTTAAACTTAATTCTAAACTCTATGGGAAGCCAATGAAGGGAGGCCAGAACCGGAGAGATATGATCTCTCTTTCTAGTACCTGTTAAAACTCTTGCTGCAGCATTTTGGATCAGCTGAAGACTTTTTAAAGATGTTTTAGGACAGCCTGATAATAAAGAATTACAATAATCTAATCTCGAGCTAACAAAAGCGTGGATCAGTTTCTCAGCATCACTCTGAGACAAGATGGTCCTAATCTTGGCAATATTACGCAAATGATAGAAGGCAGTCTTAGAAACAAATTTAATATGTGAATTGAAGGACAAATCCTGATCAAAAATAACTCCAAGGTTCCTCACAGAGCTATTAAGAGAAAGAGTAACCGCATCCAAACTGAAAGTTTGATTTGGAAAGGAATTTCTAAGGTTTTTTGGACCAACAAGAATGACTTCAGTCTTATCTGAATTTAATAGCAGGAAATTACAAGTCATCCAAGCTTTGATTTCCTTAAGACAGGCTTCTAACTTGGCTAATTGATTACTATCATCTGGCTTCATTGACAGGTATAATTGTGTGTCATCAGCATAACAATGAAAATGTATACAGTGCTTTCTAATAATGTTGCCTAACGGAAGCATATATAAACTAAAAAGAGTCGGGCCTAGCACAGATCGCTGTGGAACTCCATGACTGAGCTTTGAGTTGAAAGAAAACTCATTATTTACATGAACAAACTGGAGCCTATCAGATAAATAAGATCTAAACCACTGCAACAAAGTTCCATTAAGTCCAACATAGTGTTCTAATCTATCAAGTAGAATATTAAGATAAGATAAGATAAGATAAGATAAGCCTTTATTAGTCCCACAACGGGGAAATTCCAGGATTGCAACAGCACAGGGATAGCAACACTCAGAAGGCAAGAAAAAAACAAGCAAGCAAGAGCAGCTAATATACATATGTACATATTACTATAAAATATATATATACACACACACAGACACACAGTGCAGAGCATTGTAGCTGGATGGAATAAATATATGAATATATAAACACATTATGATTATGATCATAATGATCATATTATGATCGATAGTATCAAAAGCTGCACTAAGGTCTAAAAGGACAAGTACAGAAACTAGTCCATTATCAGATGCAATGAGGAGGTCGTTAGTGACCTTCGCTAAGGCTGTTTCAGTACTATGATGGATTCTAAACCCAGACTGAAACTCTTGAAGCAAACCATTTCCCTGCAGGTGGTCAAATAATTGCGTAGCAACAACTCTTTCTAAGATTTTTGAAATGAAAGGGAGATTAGAGATTGGTCTATAGTTAGCTAAAGCTCCTGGATCTAGCGTTGGCTTTTTGAGTAAGGGTTTAAATACAGCCGTTTTAAAAGCCTGCGGTACATGGCCTAAAGTTAATGAAGAATTGATTATATGAAGAATAAGGCTATCAATAAGTGGGAAGACTTCTTTAAATAATCTGGTAGGAATAGGGTCTAAAAGACAAGTTGAAGGTTTGGATGAGGAAACTATTTTGTCTAACTCACAAAGGTCGATTGGAGTAAACTCATCAAGACAGACATCAATAGAAGGAGATGTAGTAGTTACAGTATTTAAGTTAACTGTGGGAAGAATCTGATTGATTTTATCTCTGATGGATGAAATTTTATTATTGAAAAAGTTCATAAAGTCCTGACTAGTAAGCTCTAAGGGAATGCTAGGATTGACAGAGTCCTGACTCTTTGTCAACCTGGCTACAGTACTGAAAAGAAACCTGGGATTATTCTTGTTCTCTTCTATTAATGCAGAGTAATAACTCGTTCTAGCTTTTCTAAGAGATTTTTTATAAATTAAAAGATGATTTCTCCAAGCTAAATAGATTTCATCTAAATTAGTGGAGCGCCATTTTCTTTCTAATTGACGAGTCTTCTGTTTTAAGCTACGAGTTTCTGTGTTGAACCAAGGAGTTAGAAATCTCTGATTAGACTTTTTCTTTTTTAAGGGGGCCACCAAGTCTAGAGTCTGATGCAGAGAAGCTGAAACACTATCCACCATGTTATCAATTACAGAAGGAGCAAGCTGTCTATAGCTTATTTCCGTTGTGTTGAGACATGGCATAGAGGAAACAATCTGCATAAATTTGGTAACAGCATCATCTGAGAGGCATCTACTGTAATAATATTTTTCTTTAGGAACCAAATAGTCAGAAATAGTAAAATCAAAGGTTAACAGACAATGGTCTGACAGTAGAGGGTTATGAGGAGACACTACAAGATTTTCTATTTCTATGCCATATGTCAGAACAAGGTCCAATGTATGATGGAGGTAATGAGTAGAATTTCCTACTTTCTGAGAAAACCCAATCGAGTCTAATATTGAATTAAATGCCACATTAAGGCAGTCACTATCTACATCCACATGTATATTAAAGTCCCCTACTATAATTATTCTATCAGATTTCAGCACTAAATCAGCTAAGAAATCAGCAAATTCGGATAAAAATTCTGAGTAGGTTGATAGGGGACGATAAACTATGGCAAATAAAATTGGGTTTAACCTAAAATTGCTAAAGTGCCCAATACTGAGGACCAGGCCCTCAAAGGAATTATAACATGTTTTTTGCTTTACATTAACTAGTAATTTGGAGTGGTAAATTGTTGCTACTCCTCCTCCACGACCAGAACTTCTGGGATTTTGACAGTTTAAATAACCAGAGGGAATTGATTCATTTAAACCAACATAATCCTCTTGCCCTAACCAAGTCTCTGTAAGGGAAATTAAATCAATCTGATGATCAATTAACAGATCATGGACTAACAGAGACTTGGGAGTTAGAGACCTAATATTTAATAAACCACATTTAATTTTTAAATTATGAGGAGGAACAGAGGCCAATTCATTCAGTTTAGAGGCTTTATGTTTAATTTGAGTTTTACCAATATTTTGCTTTATCACTTTGGGATGCTTATGCATTATATTTTTATTTACTTTGGAGGGAGCAGACAATGATTGTCTGATGGGGAAGACAGGGGCTAAGCTGAGGGGTGGCGGATGAAGAGGAGCTGCAGAGAGGCGTGTAAGACTGCGACTCTGCTTCCTGGTCCCAACTCTGAGTAGTCAGGGTTTTGGAAATTTGGAAAAAAAAGATGCCAGATTGTTAGATAAATGAGAAGCACCATCCAAAGTGGGATGAATGCTGTCTCGTCTCATAAGACCAGGTTTTCCCCAAAAAGAGCTCCAATTGTCAATGTAGCCCACGTCATTTTTAGGACACCACACAGACAGCCAGCGGTTCAAGGATGACGAGCGGCTAAACATGTCATCACTGGTCAGATTGGGGAGGGGCCCAGAGAATACTACAGTGGCAGACATCGTTTTTGCAAAGTCACACACCGATTCTACATTAAGTTTCGTGACTTCCGACTGCCGGAGACGGATGTCATTAATGCCGGCATGAATAACAATTGTGGAATATTTACAGTTACTTTTAGCCAGCATTTTCGAATTTGACTCGATGTCGCCTGCTCTGGCCCCAGGAATACATTTGACTATGGCCGCTGGAGTCTCTAGGTTCACGTTTCTGACTACAGAGTCGCCAATGATCAGAGTTTTTTCCTCAGCGGGTGTGTCGCTGAGCGGGGAAAAACGATTAGAAATGTGAACAGGTTGGTGGTGTACCGGGGCTTTGCGACTAGGCTTCCTTCTCACCGTCACCCACCCAGTCTCCTCGCTGCTGAGGAGAGCCGGGGAACCACTGACAGGGGGGCCTAAGCTAGCTAGCTCCGCTGCAGCTAAGGGGCGTCCGTCAAGATTAACTGGCGCAGACGGTGTTTCAATGCAGCGGAGCCGGGATTCCAAATCAGACAACCTCGCCTCGAGCGCCTCAAAAAGACAACATTTATTACATTTACCGTTATCACTAAAAGAGGCAGAGGTGTAGCTAAATATCTGACAGAGAGAGCACACCAGAGGAGGAGAGGAAAGAGAGCTAGTAGCCATAGCTAGTGGCTAGCTACTGGCTGGAGAGCAAACCACACAGGCAGACAGCAAAACAGGAAGTGACGATACGTTACCACAAGGAAATGACGAAAAAATGAGTTCTTTGATATCAACACTACACAAACAACGGCATGTATAAAGTGGGAGGCTTTCTAAGCTTTTATTAGGGGGCATATTATCAGTTATACAGGTTCAAAATCTAAGAAGACTCGAGAGGAGAGAGTCCAATTGGAACGTAAAATAATAATCCTTCAAGAAAAGGTGTATGCAGGAAGTAACCCACAGTTAGTCAACAAATTACTGATTCTGAGAGCTGAATATGACAAAAAAAATCAGCGAATAGAGCTGCCTCGAGTCTTCTAAGATTGAATCAAACTTTTTATGAACAAGTTAAAAAATCAGGAAAATTATTGGCATGGCAGATTAAACAATTAGAATCTAAAACACCAATTACCAGTATTATAAGTAACGGACAGGTAGTTATAGATCCTTTAGAAATTAATAGTGCCTTTAGAGATTATTATGAAAAACTATATGATACAAAAAATGAAACTGACTTAACAAAACTAAATGGGTTTTTGGGTGGATTATCTATACCATGTATTCCAAATGAAAACAGGGAGATACTGGAGTCTAAAATTAGTCAAGAAGAAGTTGGGCAAGCCACTGATAATATGAAATCAGGAAAAAGAGCAGGACCAGATGGTCTTCCAGATGACCTCTATAAAAATTTAAGAATAAATTAATAAAACCACTTTTGGAAATAGTTTTAGAAGCATTTCAAAAGGGTAATTTACCACCATACATAAATAATGCCTTAATTACACTGTTGCCAAAACCAGGTAAACCCCCTAATAAATGTGAAAACATGAGACCAATAAGCCTATTAAATGCTGATCTTAAAATAATCTGTGAAATTTTAGCAAAACGACTACAAGAAATATTACCAAATATTATTAACTTTAGCATCATCTCACTTTGGCTCAGCAATAATTGTTCTTCAGCTTAGACATTTTGTTTCACCCAGGAGTAAGACAGTCAAGAACTGATTTTTTTCCCCAGGCCACAGCTGAAATCCCATTCCTTTGCTAAAACCAGTCTAAAAGAATTCAACCTATTTCCTCCTGCGCCCCTTTATTGCCCCCATAAACATGGAACCGAAATGGAGCCCCTCATTGCCACACCGATCCACAGCTCAATAAAATTTCCTTAAACTTTGGGACATGCTGGATTTAACCAGTGAACTTTAAAGTAAAATATTACAAACTCAATTCTAAACCTTCTCTTCTTTTCAGGACTATGAAAAGCAAATGGACTCTGATGTTTTTAATGTGGAAAATCAATAATCTGTGTGAAATGCATTAATCTGTGATTTTATATATCATCGGCCTCCGTCGGTCTATGATGACCATGGAAGAGAATCCTAAACGTCTACTCTGCTGGAACAGCACCGCCTGTGGCTGAACAGGCCGATGCGCGAATGGCAGTCCCTGTCACACAGATCGCACTTGTGGGTGGTCTCCGTGCTGCTGGGTCTGTGGCGGTGCTTCCTGCGGGTCCTTTTTTCATCAGCTGCAGCAGTCAGTCTCTCTTCACCCGCCTTGAGCTGTCTGGTCAGGGTGCCTCTCCATTTGGAGCGGTCCGTTGCAAGGTCCTCCCAGCACTCTGTGTTGATCTCCAGGGCCTTCATGTCTCTCTTGCAGACGTCTCTAAAGCGCAGCTGTGGGCGGCCAACGTCTCTCCTGCCAGTCGCCAGTTCTCCGTAGAGGACATCTTTGGGGATTCTGCCATCCTCCATATGGTGAACGTGGCCTAGCCAGCGGAGCCTGCACTGCCTGAGTAGAGTGAACATGGAAGGAAGGCCGGTGTGGGACAGAACTTCTGTGTTGGGCACTTTGTCCTGATCGTGATATGTGCAGAACTCGAGCAGCCGCTGTCCGTTGTCGTTCGTTCTGCCGACGCCAAATGGTCCAAGACAGGAGGGCCAGGAGTTGTGGTCAGCACCCACTCTGGCATTGAAGTCTTCAAGGAGAATGAGTTGTTCAGAGTTGGGGATGATCCTGACAGTTGTTGCGAGATTCTCGTAGAACTCGTCTTTTGCCTCTGGTGTGGCTGTCAGTGTTGGGGCATACACACTGACGAGGGTGACTGGGCCTTGAGTGGTGTTCAGGCGGAGGGTGAGGAGTCGTGCAGAGCCATTGCTGCCCGGTTCCACCATCTTCAGCAAGGTGTTCTTCACTGCGAAGCCCACTCCGTGTTCCCTGTGTTCGTCACTGCCCTTTCCCTGCCAGTAGAATGTGTAGCCCCTCTCTCTCAGTGTGACTGCGTCAGCCAACCGTGTTTCCTGGTGAGTGGCGATATCCACTCCCAGTCTCTTCAGCTCATTATTGATGATGGCAGTCTTCCTGGTGTCGTTGATGCCCTTGAGGTTAGCAGCGAGTCCAGTCATCATAGTGTGGACGTTCCAAGTTCCCAGTTTTAGAGTTGGTCTCTTTTGTTTTTTGTCTTGCCTGGTGCGAAGGTTCTCAGCCTGCTGTTCGGACTTCTCCTCATCCCCATGCACCCAATGAGGAAAGCAAGCTGTGGCGGGACAACACCTTATTGGCTGGGGGCTGCCCAGCTTGAGGTGGGCAGTAGCTGTCCAGTGAGATCCGATGATCCCTCCCACCGTCGGGAACAACCCCTGGCGCCGCGCTCTACGCCAATTGAGCGGTGGCTTATAACCGGTAACTGCCATTCCCTGTGTTTTGTCTATGCCGTAGGCGAAGTTGGAGTGTCCTCTCCAGTGATCCGGTGTTCTACCTTCCAGCGTTGGGCGTTGGTAGGATTCAAGCCTGGGCGGGACAAGATGGAGGACAAGATGTTGCCCATGCAGCATGTCCCCCCTCTCCACGTCACTGATGAATCCAAAGGAACAGCAGGGCTGCTACAGTTTTTTTTTTTTTTTTTGTTACTTATTTGTACCCGTAGGTAGACTTGGTTTGCAGTCTGGTGACAAGCCACTGGCTGCTGGTCGCTGCGTGCGCGAGCGCCCTAAACCTACATGTTTTGGTATGTTTTGGTAGTTTGGCACCAGCACCGTCGCAGGAGCTTCCAGAACGATGTTGAGCACAACAGAGAACTGCCTTAGGGGCTCCGACTCCGGATTTTTCCTCAGGGTTGACTCCCGAAGCCTTTCCCGGGACCGGGTGTGCTGCAAGGCAGTGGAGGTTTGAAATCAGGGTTTACCTTCCCCTAGATGGGCTACCTTCCCAGGCTGACGAGCCACCATCTACCCAAAGCATCTGGTTTTAAGGCGCCAGAGATCCGCCCTCGCCCCTTCTCCTATTAGTAAAAGCAGTTCCGCCGGGCTTAGAGACTAAACCACACGGGCAGGCTAGGAGTTGGACTTAGTTGTCAGAGGCTTTTCGAGACGCACGCCATAAGGAGCACTTTATGAGCACTGGGAGCTTAACCCCAGTACCGCTCCTGGCTCTTACAACCTTGGAACCATGCATGTTAAAAATGTTTAAATGAATGTTTATTCCTGCATGTTGATTTAGAAGCACTGCTTATAAGTTACATTAATCAATAAGGTTAGCTTAGTTATACATAAGTGTGTAAAAGCATATTCCAGTGTATTAAAATTGTATGTATTCATGGAGACCGGTGTCAAATGTCACCCAATGTTCACTGGGCTCCAGCTTCTCCATCCCATTGGTCCCTCGCAGACAAAGTCTGTCATTGGACTAAAGTTTGTCAAGCCTGCCCACGAAGGACGCTCATTGGCTGAGATCCCGGTCAACCCAGAAGCCCGCAAAAGCTCAACAGAACTTATAAAAAGAGGAAGACCCCCTGCTACTTCCTCTTTTCGCCTCTGTTCACCTCTCTTTTGGACTCACTCTTTTGACACGCTCTTTCTGCTCTTTCGTCTCTTAACGCCTCTTTGGACGCTTTTTCGCCTCCGTTCGTCGCTCTCTTTTGTCCATTGTCTACACACAGCAAGAAAGAACTTTGGGAAGAACAAAGGACTGCCTGAACAAAGACTTCTCCCACGTGTTGCTTTTCAAGCACAGAGCAGATAACTCGTAATTTGTTTATGTAACTTTGTATTTTAATGGGTTTTTTTCTCTTAAATGCCTAGGAATTCCTATTTCTTTGAGCTCAATCCTTAATCGGAGTTAAACTCCAATTTTTATTTATCAGTTTTTCTTTGTTAAACTTTCTGTAAAACCACCGTTTGTTTTCATTTTAATGTAAGTTTTAATCTTGACTTTATTCTTAGAATATTTTTCTCAACCAATCACACACCAGAAGCTATTATTTTTATCTAAAGTCCGAAACTCTTTAATTTGAGATCGGATTAGACATCTTTAATTAAAGCATACCTGTGGTGGTCGTCTAAACGCATTCAACTTGAAAACATTAGGCAAAAGTATTCGTTTTTTGGTTAAATATTTATTGCCAGCCATATACCACCAGAGAAATATGCAAATACGACCACAGGCATGGCCAGCCAATGAAAACTCTGCGCGCAGCCATGACACATGCGGATGTGACGACATAAAGTTGCCACTAAAATGTCAATACTCCCCTCTGTATGAGAGACTAGGGTACTGTTGTGAGTGTTTTTATTCTATTATGGCTGAATTGTCGGACTCTGAGGAAGAATTCGTCCAACATGGCTACAGGTTTGAGCCAGAAAGATCTTCTGAGGGTGGAAGTGACGAAGTGGTCCTCACACACAACGCAATTTCGTCTGAAAGGAGACGTCTGTGCCCTGTTCCGAGATTGCGCAATCACTTTTCCGCTATGATCTTCTGACAGGTGAACTGGGTTTGGTTACACAAAAGAAGTGCTTATCTTTGTTTTTTCGCTTATTATTGAGACATCCAAAGGCTTTACATTCTGCCATGTTGCGATATCCATATCGCATTGTATGTTTTTGTTGTAACAAGAGCCTGCTGCCTGCTGTCTGCTCCTCTGTATAGCGGCGAGGGAGGAGCCGAATCATCTGCCGTCTGGCGGCCGTTACGAGCTTAGATCAGACGAGACGACCCGCTGAATTTAAGCATTTATTTATTTATTTTCTACTCGTTTTAGTTCTGCATTTAATATGAACACTGAGTTTGAAATAAACGTTTGAATTTTGGTCCTCACACACAACGCAACGTGCCGAGTGTCTGCTCCTCTGTATAGCGGCAAGGGAGGAGCCGAATCATCTGCCGTCTTGCGGCCATTACGAGCTCAGATCAGACGAGACGACCCACTGAATTTAAGCATTTATTTATTTATTTTCTACTCATTTTAGTTCTGCATTTAATATGAACCCTGAGTTTGAAATAAATGTTTGAATTTGAATTTGAATATTCCGAAAGCCACTGCTCATCCAGGCACTCCAGGCTCAGCCAATATTGATCCAGATCACGGTGCCCACTTTATTACATCACAGGAAGCGTCCTGGCAGGCCATGTAGCCGCTAATATGGCTGCACCCATGTTTTGCTGACATAGCTGAACCAGCACATCAGCAATGGATTTATATCAAATTGCTTTGAACATGAATTTCAACTTAAACTTGAACTAGAACATGAGACAGGGGCTCAATATAATATCTTTTTTTCACGACCACCACATGTACCCTTTAATTATTATCAAAGGCCTCTGAGAAGACGCAGCTCCCCACATCACGCGCAGCTGAGGAATAAGCGCGCTTCTGCTGAATTTCAACCATTGAGATCAAACATCCGATCTCATCCATCGTTGAGAGTATTTGTGGGACAAATATTCTGGGGTTTGCCCCTGAACAACACATCAAAACTTCATGAGGACGACGAAAGAACATTAACCAGATCAACGGGGAAACATCGAACGAGGAATCACGTGAGCTGCAAACTTTAATTTATCTGCTGAATTAAACGTCTGAAGTTCGGTAATAATTTGTATATCTAATCAGATGCAAATTAAGAAGCCATTAACATAACTCTTCTTTTCGTTAAAATCCCATTTTTATTTTCTTAAGATTAATCCAGGACTTTTCATATAATTAGTAAACTTTCTCCATAAATTTGCGTTGTTTCTGTTAACTCAAACTGATAGAAATTCATTTCTCGTTTAACCCTGGTTCCGAAAATATTGACATTGTTAATCTATCATTTACAAGATTGATTTTGTGATTAATGAAATTACTGCAATGTCTGTTAATCATTTCATTTAATAAATATGTGAAAATGAGAGAAATTGTTGAGAATTTATTTCATTCTGAGTCTGTTTCAAGCCCAGGTATCGAATTCACGGAGGAATTTTTGAGACTGATTATTAATTAATTTATTGAGTGATTAAACAGGTATAAAGTGAAATTAAAATTAAAATTGCTTCTTAAAGATAGAAGCTGGTGCCCCTACGAGTGTTATTGACTTTTCTGGTGTATATGAAATGAAATTTGATCTCAGATTCCCATACATCAATATAAATTAAATTTTATTTATTTTATTTATTTAGCGAATGCAAAGTCCTTAAGCCAAGCAGTTGCCTCCTGGTTTGCTGTATGGAGGGTGTGTAATCCTCCTTCCAGTCTTTGGAGCGGGCAAGCCTCTATGATGTGTTCCATTGTTTGCTCCTCTCCACATGTGCACAGTGGGCTAGGGCTACTGCCCCATCTGTGAAGGCTGGCCAAGCAGGGGCCATGTCCAGTCCTGAAGCGATTGAGTGTAGACCACTGTCTCCTTGGGAGGTTGGTGCCCGGGACCTGTTGGTTGGGGTTTATCACCAGCTGTTTGTTTGGGACCTCCTTGGTCTCCCATTCCTCTTGCCAAGCTGTCTGGATGGTAAAGTCAGCTGGGGGAGGGTTTTTCCAAATCGGCCGTCTGGATGAAAGTCGGGCAGTGGGTGGGGTGTAGATATCTGCATGGATTGGTAAGTGAGGAGAATCTTTAACTTTTTGGAGCATCCTTTGAGTTAATGCTGCTCGCCGGATGTGTGGAGGGGCTATGTTTGACAGTACAGAGAGCCAGGGGAGTGGTGTTGAGCGGATTGTTCCAGTTATAGTTCTCATGGTTGAGTTGAGCTGGGTGTCTACATGGTGTGTGTAAGATGACCTGGACCAGACAGGGGCACAATATTCTGCTACAGAGTATGAAAGGGCCAGTGCTAAGGTGCGCAGGGTGGAGACTGCCGCCCCCCATTTTGCACCAGCGAGCTTGCAGAGCAGGTTGTTTCGTACCTTCACCTTAGCAGCCGTCCCCTTTAGATGTTCCTTGAAGGATAAGGTCCTATCAAGGGGCACTCCAAGATAAGTTGGATTTGGGGCATGCTTAAGCTCGAGTCCGCTCAGGTGGATGTTTAGTTCTCTGGCAGCTTTTGCATTGTGGAGATGGAATACACTGGAGACGGTTTTTGCTGGGCTTGGTTTTAGGCGCCAGATTTTGCAGAACTGGTCCAGTTTGGTAAGATCTTCCGTGAGCACCCGTTCCAGTGGTTCAAAGTCTGGTGCTTGGAATGCCAAACAGATGTCGTCTGCATAAATGAATTTGCGGGATTTTGTAGTAGGCAGGTCGTTCTCGTCGTGTTCTCGTCGCGCCCTCCGCCAGTACCCGGGCTCGCCTGGGGAAGCTAATGATCCTACCAGCAGACTAAATTCGAAGAGATGACGCCTCTGTGCCAAGTCAAAGAAGAATCCTAGTCACAGTCCTAAAGCCGAAAGCAAACAGCCCCAAGAGCACTTTGTGGTAGGATCTGCCCTTCGCATATTACAATAAATTAAATAATTTATACCTGATCACATTTATTAATTTCATATTTTCCTTATATAACCGAGATCAGAATGGCTTTATAATGGGAAGACAAGGCTTCCATAATGTAAGAAGACTATTTAATATTATTTATTCCAATAAAGAAGCACCAGATACAGCTCTCCTATCAATGGACACCGAAAAGGCCTTTGATAGGGTCGAATGGCCCTGTCTTTTTGAAGTCCTACAAAGGTTTGGACTTGGAAATAATTTCATAAAATGGGTCCAGATAATATACAATAATGCTACAGCAGAAATCCTACCAAACAGCAATATCTCAAAATCAATAAAAATCAATAGAGGATGTCGACAATGCTGTCCACTTTCACCTTTACTGTTTACTATGGCAATTGAACCTTTAGCGATGGCAGTATGTTTACATCCACAAATACAGTGGGGTAAAAAAGTATTTAGTCAGCCACCGATTGTGCAAGTTCTCCCACTTCAAAGATGAGAGAGGTCTCCAATTTTCATCATAGGTATACCTCAACTATGAGAGACAAAATAAGAAAAAAAAAATCCAGAAAATCACATTGAAGGATTTTTAATGAATTAATTGGTAAATTCCTCGGTAAAATAAGTATTTGGTCAATAACAAAAGTTCATCTCAATACTTTGTTATATACCCTTTGTTGGCAATCACAGAGGTCAAACGTTTTCTGTAAGTTTTCACAAGGTTTTCACACACTGTTGCTGGTATTTTGGCCCATTCCTCCATGCAGATCTCCTCTAGAGCAGTGATGTTTGGGGGCTATCGCTGGGCAACACAGACTTTCAACTCCCTCCAAAGATTTTCTATGGGGTTGAGATCTGGAGACTGGCTAGGCCACTCCAGGACCTTGAAATGCTTCTTACGAAGCCACTCCTTCGTTGCCCAGGTGGTGTGTTTGGGATCATTGTTATGCTAAAAGACCCAGCCACGTTTCATCTTCAATGCCCTTGCTGGTGGAAGGAGGTTTTCACTCAAAATCTCACGATTCATGGCCCCATTCATTCTTTCCTTTACACATATAAGTCGTCCTGGTCCCTTTGCAGAAAAACAGCCCCAAAGTATGATGTTTCCATCCCAATGATTCACAGTAGGTATGGTGTTCTTTCTCCTCCAATCACGACAAGTTGAGTTTTTACCAAAAAGTTCTATTTTGCTTTCATCTGACCATATGACATTCTCCCAATCCTCTTCTGGATCATCCAAATGCTTTCTAGCAAACTTCAGACGGGCCTGGACATGTACTGGCTTAAGCAGGGGGACACGTCTGGCACTGCAGGATTTGAGTCCCTGGCGGCGTAGTGTGTTACTGATGTAGCCTTTGTTACTTTGGTCCCAGCTCTCTGCAGGTCATTCACTAGGTCCCCCCATGATTTTTGCTCATCGTTCTCATGATAATTTTGACTCCACAGGGTGAGATCTTGCGTGGATCCCCAGATCGAGGGAGATTATCAGTGGTCTTGTATGTCTTCCATTTTCTAATAATTGCTCCCACAGTTGATTTCTTCACACCAAGCTGCTTACCTATTGCAGATTCAGTCTTCCCAGCCTCGTGCAGGTCTACAATTTTGTTTCTGGTGTCCTTTGACAGCTCTTTGGTCTTGGCCATAGTAGAGTTTGGAGTCTGACTGTTTGAGGTTGTGGACAGGTGTCTTTTATACTGATAATGAGTTCAAACAGGTGCCATTAATACAGGTAACGAGTGGAGGACAGAGGAGCCTCTTAAAGAAGAAGTTACATGACTGTGAGAGCCAGAAATCTTGCTTGTTTGTAGGTGACCAAATACTTCTTTTACCGAGGAATTTACCAATTAATTCATTAAAAATCCTTCAATGTGATTTTCTGGATTTTTTTTTTCTCATTTTGTCTCTCATAGTTGAGGTATACCTATGATGAAAATTGGAGACCTCTCTCATCTTTTAAGTGGGAGAACTTGCACAATTGGTGGCTGACTAAATACTTTTTTGCTCCACTGTATATGGAATTAAAGTAGGACCAACAGAACATAAAATCTCCCTGTATGCCGATGACATAATTTTGTTTATGTCGAATTTTAAAAAATCAATTCTGATCTTGTTAAATTTAATAAAGAACTTTGAGGATATATCAGGATATAAAATAAACAAAACAAAATCTTCAATATTAATGCTAAATGAGACCCAGAGAAATCACCCAGCTCCTGAGGTAAACCAATTCAGTGTTGTAAATCAGTTTAAATATTTAGGAATTCAAATTTTGCCTAAGCTAGAATCAGTCGCCAATGCCAACTATGAAGCTTTAATGACAGATATTAATGAGATACTTCAGAGAAGGATGTCATTACCAATGTCGATGATTGGGAGAATTAATATACTTAAAAGTAATATCTTACCCAAAATACTTTATTTATTTCAAAACATTCCTTTACCACCACCTTCAGATCTATTCTCAAGAATTAAAAAAAGTTAGTGGAATTTATACGGAACAATAGGAAGGCTAGACTACATTTGTCCTTACTATACTTACCATTTGATCATGGAGGTCTGAAATGTCCAAACTTTATGTTGTATTACTGGTCAGCACAACTGAGGTCTATGACATATTATTTTTCATCAAATGATCTTCCTCACTGGACTGAAATGGAATCATACAATTTACCTTTACCTCTTTGTCATAACCCGAGTGTCGGTTCTGGCCACACTCGGGTCTCATATCTTTTGTTTCCCTGGCTTTGGCAGCTGAGGATTCCTTCCAGCTCCTCGGGCTCTTATTGTGTAGGCGCCCGGGGAAGCTCCCTGCTGTCAAAGTCAGCTGCTGCTCCGCTGTCATTAGGAGCAGCTGTGCCGCGTTGGGGTCATTAGCCGCCAGAGATATAAGCGGGTGCTAAATGTCCTCCAACGCGGCAGTCTCTGTTATGGTTACCTGTTATGCTCATCTGTTATGTTCATCTACGCTCTGATTGTGCTCCTGTTACGCTCAGGTATGTTCCCTTGAGACTTCACTCGCACTGTTGTCCGTCTGGCGCATCGGGTGCTCCCCGGCCCAGACGTCACCCAGCCACTGTATGTGTTCTGTGTGTGTTCAGCCTTCTTTACAATAAATTACCACTGCAAACTCACTGGTGACTGAGGCGTCTTGTGACGGTCCGTGAGGGCCATCGTGACAGTAGACTGCCGCCTAACGCCCGGAGAGGAGGCGTTGTTTCGAGACGCCATTCACCGTGCAGTTTGCAGTAGTGGACTGTTTATTCCTACCTGTCTGAGTGTCTGCAGCGGGGAGTATGTCGTCATCCAGGGGCCGTTGTCGGCGCCTTGGCAGGTAGCAAGCGGAGGTTCTGAAGGAGGTAGGCTACACCATCTTCACCGCTATGCTGTTGGACGCTCCCAGCGACGTTCGTAGATACCTGGACCTAGCCGAGGAGATTCTGGATTCTCTTCCCCGCTTCACCAATCATCCAGAGGTAAGCGTGAGGAGAGATGACATCGCCGCCCAGCGTGAGATACTCCGAGGGCTGGAGGGAAATCCTGGCAGGAAGCTGAAGCGGAGGAGACGTCGCCCCTCGCTTCGGGATCCCGCTCCTGCCTCTGTTCCGGCCCGGGAGTTCGTACCATCCGGAGGTCTTTTCCCATCGGGCATGTCGTCACTCGGGATTCCCCCAGAGAAGCTGCAGCTGACAGCAGACAAGATCTGGGACCGGGTGGCTGCTGCTTGCTCCGCTGGGAATCCTCCAGCATGTATGAAGCATGTGGTGGCGGCGGTTAGACAGGTGGAGAGGAATCCAGCACTGCGTGAGTTTCCTGAGTTCGCGGACTTGCTTGCTGCTGTTTCCGCTCAGGAACGGCGATTTCCGGACCTCACCTTCGCCTCACCCCCTACAAGGAAACGTCGTCACTCCGGCTTCCAACCTCGGCTAGAGCCCCGTCTGGGTGCTGTTCCGGTTCGCCGCAAGGACTCCACCCCCCACACAGCTGTCACTCCTGCGCCTCATCAGAGGGGAATTCCCGCAGCCTCGTCTTCTCCCGGGCCCTCGCCTGCTGTCCCGTCAGCGCTCCATGCCCGACTGACCCCGGCTGTCGCCCCCTCCTCCTCGTCGCCTATCCTGGCTGCTGTGTGTCACGAGAGCTCTGTTTCGGCGAACCTCATCCCGGATCCGCCTCGAGTGGCCTTATCTCGTCTTCCTAGAGGGCCCTCTGTCGCCATCCAGCGGGGAAAGGAAGGAACGACGTCCCCCACAGCGGGATCCATCTTACCCTTGGGGGAAAGGCAAGTGCATGATAATTTATCTCCTTTTGATATTGTTTTGCCTTGTCTGACTCCTGGGGGTGGAGTTCGGGGTATGCAGCCCCCCGAGCTCCTTCCACCCGCTGTGGCTGAAAGTATTAACCCTGCTTCCTCTGTGTCTCCCTCCGCTGAGCGGTCCTCGACGTCAGGCCAACGTCGCTGGATGAGGAGGGGGCCTGCGGTTCTGGAGAGCCTGGTTCCGGTTCCGCAGCCACGCCATGGGCGGAGGAGGAGAGCGGACTGCAGCGTGGAGCCATCGCCGATGAAGAAGCGTCCCCGGGGTTCCACGGAGGAGCGGTCCGGTCCAGCAGGGCGAGATTCCCCTGCCACCACGCCGTGCGGGCCACCGGCGTGGACATCGGTGCCGGAGGACTCTCTAGCTGCACGCACCATCATGCCAGCTGCGGAGCCCGACGCAGCTGAGTGGGAGCCTGAAGACGACCTCCTGACTTCTGAGCCCGGATCATCGCAGTCCTGGACGGCGTCAGAACCCGAGCTCAGGGTCGCCGGCGAGGGGCTGCTCTCGCCTGCTGCGCCAGAGGTTCCGGTTTCGGGATTGGAGGTCGAGTCTGGTGCCACGCCGACCGGGTCCACTGGGAGTGCTGTTCCGGTCCAGTTGGGGTCCACCGGGAGTGCTGTTCCGGAGGCCCAATCGGGGTCCACCGTGGGTTTGGTTCCGGAGGCCCAATCGGGGTCCACCGTGGGTGCTGCACCAGCAGGTCCTAGGTTCGGTGAGGGAGCTGCAGATCCCCATCCACCGGATGCTGGACAGGCTCGTTTTCTTCTTCACCCTCATCTCCACCGTCATCCTCCTCATCTCCCTGAGGAGCACTACCCATCTCCACCTGGGGCCGTTGGGGTCCCGAACGCTCCGCCCGGTTCCCCCTCATCTCCCCCCTTTTCAGCGGGACCACCGGCTACTTCTTCCCAACGGTTCTGGTGGGCTGGTGTTGCGGGACGGCCGCCTGAAGCACTGTCTCGCCGGTTTGGTTCTCTGGGTCGGCCCCCCGACCTATTTGTCTTCCTGTGCGGCGACCTGCTCCGGCCGCCTGAAGGACTGTCTCGTCAGTTTGGTTCTCTGGGTCGGCCCCCCGACCTATTTGTATTCCTGTGCGACGACCTGCTCCGGCCGCCTGAAACTCTCTTCTCCCGAGCATGGGACTGGGGTAGGCCGCCCGAACTGTCCTCTTTTCCCCTCCCTGTTCTGTGGCCTCTTGTTACCGGACTACTCCCCAAACCTTTTGCCCCCATCCCTCCAGGTCTGGACTGCACCCTTCCCGGGTTCCTGATCTCGTCTGTGGGACTGTTGGGGTGTGTGGGGGGGGAGGGGGATTGTTTTGTGTTTTTGTGGCTCACCAGGTTGTTTCTGAGTTTGGTGGGGGTTTTTTTCTTCCACCTTATGTCTCTCTATTTGCCAAAAGGTATGTTGCCTATTTTGAATTTATTGTGGTTGCCCACATTTTTGGGGATTATGGGTTTTTTTTTCTCCCCCTACCTTTATAGCCTTGTTGGTTGTTTGTCTCTCTCTCCCTCCTGCCAGCGCCCCATCCACCCACCCTAGGGGGTGGGGGGGGGCTTGGGTGTTACTCAGGCCGCTCAGAGCTCGGCCTTGGGGGGGAGGAACTGTCATAACCCGAGTGTCGGTTCTGGCCACACTCGGGTCTCATATCTTTTGTTTCCCTGGCTTTGGCAGCTGAGGATTCCTTCCAGCTCCTCGGGCTCTTATTGTGTAGGCGCCCGGGGAAGCTCCCTGCTGTCAAAGTCAGCTGCTGCTCCGCTGTCATTAGGAGCAGCTGTGCCGCGTTGGGGTCATTAGCCGCCAGAGATATAAGCGGGTGCTAAATGTCCTCCAACGCGGCAGTCTCTGTTATGATTACCTGTTATGCTCATCTGTTATGTTCATCTACGCTCTGATTGTGCTCCTGTTACGCTCAGGTATGTTCCCTTGAGACTTCACTCGCACTGTTGTCCGTCTGGCGCATCGGGTGCTCCCCGGCCCAGACGTCACCCAGCCACTGTATGTGTTCTGTGTGTGTTCAGCCTTCTTTACAATAAATTACCACTGCAAACTCACTGGTGACTGAGGCGTCTTGTGACGGTCCGTGAGGGCCGTCGTGACACTCTTCCCTTATTCATATACTCAGACTCTGCTAAAAAATTACAGAAGCAAGTTAAAAATCCAATTGTAAAGCGCATGATCAAAATATGGTGTGAAACCAAAAAATATTTAAAAGAACCACACTCACTGTCACAATTTAGCCCAATATGGGGTAATCAACATTTTACACCAGGGAGAGCGGATACTGTATTTAAAGTATGGAATTTAAAAGGGATTCAAAAGATTCAAGACTTATATTTGTCACACTTAGATAACATAATGTCTTTTGAAGAACTGAGGATTAAATTCAATCTCAATAGAACACATTTTTTTAAATATCTTCAGCTTAGAAATTTTATTTGATCAAATCAAAATAATGCTCTCATCCGACCTACTTATTCATCTTTGGAAAAAATTTTGATGAAAGATAATAAGAGAAAGGGTATTATTTCAGAGTTTTATAACTCATTGACACTATTCTCGTGTGAAAACTCACAGAAAAGACTGAATTATTGGAAAGAAGACCTGCAAATTGAAATTTCAGAGGAACAATGGGAAATGGCTTGTGCAGGAGCTCAAACCAAATCGATAAATGTACGTCTTAAACTGATACATTTTAAATGGTTAATACGGATGTATGTTACACCAGTGGAATTAAATAGATATAACAAAAACATACCAGATACATTCACAAAATGTATGGAAAGTAAAGGAACCCTATTTCACTGTTTATGGGAATGTAGAAAAATCAGAATGTTTTGGGAAGAGGTGAGGGTAACAATTGAAAAAATAATTTCAAAACAATTCAGGTTCAGGTTACTTTATTTGTACCCGTAGGTAGATTTGTTTTGCAGTCTGGTGACATCCATATTTACAAGCCACAAATTACATTCAACATAGACACAAACACAGGCACATATGAAGCTGCCTATAAACATGATAAGAATACTCAAGGCTCCATCAATCAGGGTATAAAAAGACAAAGATGGGAGAAAAACCAGAGGTAAGAGAAAAGGGTCATATCAAAAGTTAAAAACTAGTCAAAGAGATTAAAAACTCAAAGGTCTAAAACCCAATAAAATATTTAGAACCCAAGTGACATCCTACAAAAATAAGTATAAAATGGAGTTAATAAATAGGTACCTAAATTATATGCAATATATTGTTACAGCTTGTTCAACTCTTTGACAGCAGCAGGAGCAAAGCTGTTTTTGTAGCGCTGGGTTCTACTTTTTGGGACAGCAAACCTCCGTCTTGAGGGAAGAAGCTGAAAGTGGCAGTGCAAAGGGTGGGAGTCATTTAAAATGGAGGTAGCCATCCTCTGTACTTGTCTGGTGTACAGGGATGTCAGGCTCAGCTGCAGCTCACCAAGCAAATGCCTGGGCCATCTAACTACCTGATCCAAGGATTTCCTCTGTTTCAGTTTTATCTGACCAAACCATGACACTAAAGAAAAGGATAAAACAGATTCAATAAAAGCCCGATAAAACATTGTCATTATGGTTCTGTCAACTTGGAAGCGTGCAAGTTTTCTCAAGCAATGCAAATGTTGCTGACCCTTTTTGCACACCCTTTCACAGTTCTCTTCAAAGTTTAAATTACTATCAATAATCGTCCCAAGATATTTGTAGGATTGTACACATTCAGTGGTCTGGCCTTTTAGTACGGTGACTTTGTGCCTGGGATTTTTCCTCCTAAAGTCAATCATGTCTTTAGTTTTTGTCGTATTCAGCTGCAGGTAGGAATCCTCACACCAGTGAACAAAATCATCAACTACTGGGCCGTGGCCACACTCGCCATCCTGGAGGATACTGACAATAACTGAGTCATCAGCATACTTTATAATGTATCTGTTGTCATGTCTGCTCCGACACATGTTTGTGTACAGGATGAAGAGTAGTGGTGACAACACACACCCCTGAGGAGAGCCAGTAGAAGAGCACTTTAGGTCAGACAATGTACCATTGACCCTTACTCTCTGCGTCCTGTTGGTTAAGAAATCCAGAATCCAACCCACCAGATTATTGCTCAAATCAAATTGCTGCAGGAGCCTTTCAACTAAGATATGAGGTTGGATTGTATTAAAGGCGGAGGAAAAGTCCACAAATAAAAGTCTGGCGTGTGTCCCATTAAAATCCAGATGTTTAAAAAGCATGTTAAACAGAGTGACAGTTGCATCCTCCACTCCTCTGTGAGGCCTACAGACACACTGCAGAGGATCCAATGCATGCTCAGTCTGCTTTAGGACCTCACATCTAACCAGTTTTTCAAAAATTTTCATTAAAATTGAAGTCAAAGCAACTGGTCTAAAGTCGTTTACCGTTTTAGGACAGCTGGATTTTGGAACGGGAACTACCACGGATTCTTTCCAGATCTTAGGCACATGTTGTGTTTGTAAGGACTTATTTTGCCAGCGTTTGTCTGTCTATTTGTCTGTTTGTCTGTTTGTTTGTTTGTCTGTTGGTTAGCAAGATAACTCAAAAAGTTTTGGACGGATTTCAATGAAACTTTCAGGCGTTGTTGGAAATGGTACAAGGAAGAACTGATTAAATTTTGGGTATGATCCGGATCACCGTCTGGATACAGGAATTTTTTAAAGGATTCTTTAACATTGTGAGATACGGCCATTTTCAACATGTGTGCAGGGGCAATAGAGGGCGCTGGTTGTTGTGTCTGACGAACACAAACTTCGCCTTCTTCAAAGTTTTAGGTACAAAAGCACGCGGAAAACAGTGGTGGCTAGAGACCGCCAGCGTGCCTGTGTTTGCGCGACGCTGCAAAAGCTGAGACGGGCAGCAGTACGCTGCCGGATTATTTGGCAGAAATTCCCCGGCCAGCCATAGGGGCTGCGCAAAAACCAGCTCTCTGCCGGGGAGGCTTCCAAATCCTTTTTTTTCCCGCGGAGCGCAAACCGAATAAAACCCACGGCAACCTGTCTACCCAGTTTGCATCCGTCAGTGAAGCCCTGAGTGCTGCTTTCAGTGATCTATGAAAACGCTCGCAGCCTGGGACTTTGCACATGAAGCAGATGGACACAACACCAACACTTCAGTTTATTACCTCCGCCAAGGAGGTAATGCTTTTACTACTGAACCACTAATCCTATCATTGTGAATCCAATTGCTAGTCATATGTTTTCATGGTCAAGGAATCTGAAAATGTACACACAAACACTGTATGGGGGGAACTGTGACGCTTGGCGGAGGTCCGAGTGCTTTTCTAATTGAAAATGTAATGAAATATAGGACTCAGTTCATGTGCACAGGACTTTACCAAGTGCCCACATATATTATCAGGGCCCTGACTTTTGTTCACTTTTACAGTGCAGAACTCCCTTTTAACATCCTGCACCTCAATATTAAAGTGCTGATTGTCTTTGAGTTTCTGTTTCAAATCTTGGGTTTCAGTGCTAAAATCAAAGGGGTCAAAACGACCATAAAAACAATTAAGAGCATTAGCCAGCTCTGTGTCTGAATTAAAACCATCTAAAAACACACGATTACTGCATTCTGTGCTCTGAAGGCATGCAATAGTTTTCATACTGGCCCAGGCTGAACCAAGTTTCTTTGTTGCCATCTTGCTTTCCAATTCTGATTTATAATTCTGTTTTGCTCTTAAAATTTCAGAATTCAGCTCTTTTGTGGCAACCTGTAGCTCAGAAACAGACCCCTGTTTAAAGGCAAGTGCTTTCCTCAGTAAGCAGGATTTAACTGATTTTGTAACCCATGGTTTGTTGTTGGGATATATTTTGATACGTTTACATGGAACGATCTTATTTTTACAGAAAGCCATGTATGAGCATGTGACGTCCACCAAAGAGTCCAAATCATCCCCACAGGCCAGTGTGAACATCTCCCAGTCTGTACAGTCAAAGCATTCCTGGAGGCTGTACACTGAGTCTTCTGTCCACACATCAATGTCTCTGGTCTCCACCTTGCCTCTTCTGAGAGCAGTTTTATATGTGGGCAGCAAATGTACACAGTTGTGATCTGAGGATCCTAAAGGAGGAAGGGGGAGTGATTTATAGGCCCTCTCTATGGATCCATAGCACAGGTCCAATGTCTTTTTTCACCTGGTTGGGCAGGAGACATACTGATAAAAGTTTTTAAGTGTCTTCTTTAAAGAAACATGGTTAAAATCCTTAAGAATAAAGTTTGGCGCCTCTGGAGAAATTGACTGCAGCTGCTGGACCACATCAAAGATTGTGCTGCAGGCGGAGTCAGCGTCTGCCCTCGGGTGAATGTACACAGTTGTGATGAAAAGTTGGGGGAACTCGGGAGGCAAATAAAAGGGGCGTAGTGACATTGAACCCTAAACTGTTTTTGTTGGGTCTGTATCCAGAAAAACATAACTTTAATAAGAGTGAAAGAATATTCATAGACCTCGGTTTGCTTAATGCAAAAAAATGTATTGCATTACTGTGGAAAAAGACTCATAGACCAGATGTGACTCAGTGGTTAAGACAGATGTTAACAAACTTTCCACTAGAAAGAATAACATATATACTGAAATTAAAGGAAAATGTGTTTGAGAATATATGGAGACCTTTCATTAATTATGTAAAGAAATTAAACATAACTTCTGAAGAAGAAGGTGAATGATATATGTGGACCTTGCAAATTCCAAGCTGGTGAATGTATAATATGTATTCTTATGTAATAAATTACCTAGACTAAACAGAGGAGCATTGTTGTTGACTTGTGTTTGTTAATGGCTGTTGTTGTTTTATTACGCCTTTTTGTTGTTGTTGTTGTTAGTGTTCTTTTTAATTTTTCAATTACTTTAGTGTTAGTGTCTGACTGTTTGTGCCATGTTTGTAAAAAAGGTTCAATAAAAAATACTGTGGAAAAAAAAAACCAAGCCCAAAAACCCAAAAGTGACAAGAATTGCAAGTGACTTTAGAGGAAAAACAAGCACAAAGTCGCTTATAATAAGCAGACTTGGCAACTATGATCATATGTGTGTGTGGGTGTGTGTGTGTGTGTGTGTGTGTTTCCTGTAACCGTCTATAGAGGACGAAAAGGAAAGTAAAACCTTCAGTGGGTTTTTTCCAGTCACCATGTCAGAGCTGAGAGCAGAAGGCTGGAAACTGAGTCAGGTGAGTGTTAACACAACATGGTGATGACTTTCCTGTCAGAGTCTCTGAGTCTCTTTGGTCCCTGTGGACTGGAAAGGGAAGAACAAGAGTCCCAAGTCAACAGTCTTCAGGAGGCTTTGACTTTCCTAGACAGCTGCTAAGAAGAAGAATTTGCTCTATAATCATTTTGTCTGGGTAGATAAAGTGGTAAATTGAAAAGAAAATTCTAGTGTGGGTGGAAAATGTTCATTTAAAAGCTGCAGTTTTGTCTGCTTTTCTGAAACTGCTCAGTTCGGGTTCGTCACTTCCTGTTGTGACTTTTTGTTCCTGTTCTCTTTGTTTCCCTTTTCTTGTCCTTTTTGCTGGCTGTTAATTCTTGAGTTCTACATTATTTCCTTCTGATTCCCTACACTCCCTTTAGGGTTTGTATTGAGAGATGAGTAATAAGCTGGATTCATGCTGCACCTCCTCTGTCTGCGTACGTGCAACCGGGATCCTCGTGTGATGTAATTTCGTCATTGTCTCCAGTCCGCTTGTGGAGGCAGGACTCTTCTTTTAGATTTGATTGGCGGTTGGCAACGCTTACAGGTGCTTTACTGCCACGTACTTCACTCTATATCATCACTCTGTCTGGTCAGGAGCTGCCTTTGTACGCAGGACTCTACTGCGGACGACGGCATGCAGCCCAGATTTTATGACCGCACTGCCTGCCCACAACCTGAACGCGCTGACAAAGCATGCACAAGACTTAACGAGGTGGCGCTACCAACACAACATGCAAAAACAAAGTAGACAAGGAAGATGATGAGGAGGCGGAAGACGAGAATAAACATCCATGAATCCTTTTTCAGCAGCAGCAGCTTGAGCAGAGAAGAGCTCTGGAAAACTGTGATTCCTCCTTTTCCTTGAAATGACGCCATTGTTGTTGCTACAAAAAAATGTGCGTCGCTCGTGTGTTTATAGCCGGTGAACAAAGTGGCATGTTAACGCATCTGCGCTACCCATAGGGCTGGGGTGAAACTACAAATAACAGTTGTGCGCATGCGTCAACTGCTTGGCCTGATAGATGAAAAAAGTGAGCATGTACAACGTCGCGTGCACGCCGGACTCTTCTAAAGCACACGTGGACCAGAGGAGAAATGCAGCATGAAGGTTTAAGTCCCGCATGTGTGTGTGTGTGTGTGTGTGTGTGTGTGTGTGTACTAGCATTGATGCCCGTTGAATACGTCATGCAGTGTTTCAGGGTGGTGGCACTACAATAGCAAGCAAGTTTGGTCCACATCCATCCACCAGTGACGCGATGCATCTGACGTGCATTAATCATGATGATCCAGAAAGAGCAACAGCGAGGTTATCATAGAGAAACTTGCTGCACCGATGAACATTTTAGACACTGCTGAGATGTTAAGTGGCTAATTAGTCCTCACTCACTTCAGTCATTCCCATCTTAACCAGTTACCCTGCAGAATGCTCCATGGAATCCTATGAAATCCTTTTTCTGTTGTTGGATCAGTAATTTTATAATATTGTGTTCTGAGTTCTGGACACCAACATGATGGAAAGGTAAAGTTAAAAAAACTAAAGCTGGGAAATGTGGCATTTATAAATTATAATCCAACCCATCATAACAGTAGATTAAAACAAAGGGAAAATTATGTAAACTACAATAAAGTAGTAATTTAGGGCTGTGCGATATGACAAAAAATTCATATCACGATATAAGTCATCTTATATCACGATAATGATAAATATCACAATATGCATTTTCTGTAAATTCTTCAGTTTCAATTATCACATAAAAAGGACCATCTTTTTTTTCCCATTTTTTTACATGTACCGTTTTCCCCTCATAATTTTGCAATGTTATAAAATAGTTTTGTAATGTGCTTTTGAATCTTGATTCTCATAAATTTAAGGTTTTTCTTCTAAATCACATGTGAATTTACCGGAGTGGTGGCTCAGTTGGTAGAGCATCCGCCCCACACCCGGGAGGCAGGAGTTCAAATCCCGGCCGGGTCATGCCGAAGACCATATAAAAGTGGAACTTCCTGCCGTTCAGCTTGGTGCTCAGCAATGGTGGAATGGAGGAGGGAAATTTGCGGCGGCGCCTTGCATGGCAGCGGCCCTCTGATTCTAGACTTGGGGTGTGTGTGATTAACACAGTAGATAGGTAAAACACAATCTCGTTCTACTGTACAATTGGTTGTACAGTTGAATGACAATAAAGGGTGATTTAATTTCATAAAAAGTAAATATCAACAAGTTAAATATTTCCTGAACCAGAGGAAAAAAGAAAAAAAAAAACAAAAAAAAACAGATCACATCAAAAAATGTCTGAAAATGACCCATGGCTGTCACCTACAGATATAAATTAGCTGTCAGTTTTTTAAATCAGTGAAAATGTCAGTGTAGACCTGCAGCCTAAAGACCGCCATTCTGGCCTGATTTAACTTTTTTGCTTCTTAGTAAAAATATTTCAGATTGGTCATGATCTGAAAATCAAAGACAGAAAAGGTAATGTAATAAAATACATGTGATAACTCTACCTTTATTTAATACTTGACTAATTAAAATGATTAGAAACCAAATAAATTACTTTAAGAGCCAACTTGCTCCTCCGACCCGTTTTAATGTATTTATTATTTATTTTGCGTGTGTGTGCCACCATCATGCACTTTTGCAGCTTTAATAAATTGTTTTAAGACAAAACCAAGAAACTGGGCAGTAATTTAAATTTTTTTTAAAAAAAGATCTGCTATGGTTTACAGTTAGCACAGCTTAGCATCATCATTTAGCATTTCATAATTAGAAATGGCGTTAATGTCACTTAACTCCTATTAAAACGAGGTTGGTGAACTATCCTCTCTGATACAGCACGATGGAAAACGGTCCCACATCCCTGGCAAACAGGAGCAGCAAATAGGTTGTATAATTTCCTATGTGGGACGTAGAAACAAGTTAAATAGAGAAAAGCTTCTAAGGTTGGAAGAGCAGATTCATCAAGTGGATAAAGAGAATTCACGCCACCCTTCCATAGAGAAGTATAAGCAAATCATGGAGTTGAGAATTCAGTATAATCAGATTATTTCAGCCAAGATTTCTAAATCTTTTATTTTTTTTTAAAAGCAGAAGCACTTTGAATTTGGTGAAAAGCCACAAAGGTTGTTTGCAAGACATTACGCAAATTGGAAAATGATCGCACCATTTATAAAATTAAGTCCAAACAAGGAGCCTGCTTTACTTCAGCTAAAAATATTCATAACTGCTTTCAAGAGTTTTACGAATCTCTTTACTCCTCCAAAAACAAATGCAGGGCCCCATGATATGGAAATTTTTTTTGAGAAGCATTAATCTTTCTACTCTGAAAGATGAGGATTATACCTTTCTAAATAAGGACATCACCCTGAGGGCGTCATGTAAGTGCGCCGGAGCACACAGGTCAAAGAGAATTAAGCCCAAATGCTGGTGAAGTAGAAGTGTTTATGTATGGAAAAACATACATACACAAAATATCCAATGAGTACTGTCCAGAATGAGAGTTAGAGGAAGATGACCGGCAGCTACTCCATAGGCTAGCCCCACGCGCTCCTGGCGGGACAGGGCGGACAGGAAGGGCAAAGAAACCAGAGTGACTTACGTGTAGGGTTGGAGTGACTAGCTCAGGGAAAACAACACCATCCGCAGTCTGACTCGAGGAGGAACCCATAGAGGAGCCAGGACATCTAACACAGATGAATGCCACCACACTGACAGCTTTACACCGTCACCCATAAGTACTCTGAATTGTAATGAGTGATGAGTGGATGCAGGAGTGGTCATGAAAGCAAATATGTGTGCCTGAATGAATGTGTGTGTACATGTGCGTGCATGTGTGTGGAACCCCAGGTGATGGCAATCAGCTGATGGGTGCCTGGCAGAGAGAGGTGAGAGGAGGGCTGTGGCTGTAGACTGGCAGAAGAACCAATAATCTGCCTGCAGGAAATGATACCAATCAGAGGCTAAGCCACAGGTCATGAAATGGGGCAGGAAACAACAGCCCCGTTCATGACAGAGGGAGTTAAAGGATACAATAGGCACTCTAAATAGTGGCAAAACCCCTGGCCTTGATGGACTTCCTACCGAGCTGTACAAGTCATTCACTGATTCGCTTACACCTTATACAAACGTGGACAAAATTGTTGGTACCCCTCTGTTAATGAAAGAAAAACCCACAATGGTCACAGAAATAACTTGAATCTGACAAAAGTGGTAATAAATAAAAATTCTATGAAAATTAACCAATGAAAATCAGACAATGCTTTTGAATTGTGGTTCAACAGAATTATTTTAAAAAATAAATTCATGAAACTGGCCTGGACAAAAATGATGGTACCCCTAGAAAAGATTGAAAATACCACCACTCTACCGGAGTGGTGGCTCAGTTGGTAGATCATCCGCCCCACACCCAGGAGGCAGGGGTTCAAATCCCGGCCGGGTCATGCCGAAGACCATATAAAAGCGGAACTTCCTGCCATCCAGCTTGGTGCTCAGCAATAATGGAATGGAGGAGGGAAATCTGTGGCGGCGCCTTGCATGGCAGCGGCTCTTCTGATTCTACACATGGGGTGTGTGTGATTAACACTGTAGATAAGATAAAGAACAATTTCGTTCTACTGTACATGATTGGTTGTATGGTTGAATGACAATAAAGGGTGATTTAATTTAAATAATGTGACCATAGGGACATGTTCAACCAAGATGTGTCCTCTAATTAACATCACAGGTATCTACAAACTTGTAATCAGTCGGCCTGTTTAAAGGGTGACAAGTAGTCACTGTGCTGTTTGGTGACATGGTGTGTACCACACTAAACATGAACCAGAGGAAGCAAAGGAAAGAGTTGTCTCAGGAGATTAGAAAGAAAATTATAGACAAGCATGTTAAAGGTAAAGGCTATAAGACCATCTCCAAGCAGCTTGATGTTCCTGTGACTACAGTTGCACATATTATTCAGAAATTTAAGATCCACGGGACTGTAGCCAACCTCCCTGGATGTGGCTGCAGGAGGAGACGAATAATACGAATGGTAACAAAAGAGCTCAGAACAACCTCTAAACACATTCATGGTGAACTCCAAGGTCAAGGTACTTCAGTGTCAGATGGCACCATCCGTCGTTGTTTGAGCCAAAGTAGACTTCATGGGAGACGACCAAGGAGGACACCACTGTTGAAAACAAATCATAAAAAAGCCAGACTGGAATTTGCCAAACTGCATGTTGACAAGCCACAAAGCTTCTGGGAAAATGTCCTATGGACAGACGAGACAAAACTGGAACTTTTTAGCAAAGCAAATCAGCTTTATGTTCACAGATGCAAAAATGAAGCATACCAAGAAAAGAACACTGCTCCTACTGTGAAACATGGAGGAGGTTCTGTTATGTTCTGGGGCTGCTTTGCTTCATCTGGCACAGGGTGTCTTGAATCTGTGCAGGGTACAATGAAATCTCAAGACTATCAAGGTATTCTAGAGAGAAATGTGCTGCCCAGTGTCAGACAGTTTGGTCTCAGTCACAGGTCATGGGTCTTGCAACAGGATAATGACCCAAAACACACAGCTAAAAACACCCAAGAATGGCTAAGAGCAAAACATTGGACTATTCTAAAGTGGCCTTCTATGAGCCCTGATCTAAATCCTATTGAATATCTGTGGAAGGAGCTGAAACATGCCGTCTGGAGAAGGCACCCTTCAAACCTGAGACAACTGGAGCAGTTTGCTCATGAGGAGTGGGCCAACATACCTGCTGATAGGTGCAGAAGTCTCATTGACAGTTACAGAAATCGTTTGATTGCAGTGATTGCCTCAAAAGGTTGTGCAACAAAATATTAAGTTAAGGGTACCATCATTTTTGTCCAGGCCTGTTTCATGAGATTGTTTTTTAAAATAATTCTGTTGAACCACAATTCAAAAGCATTGTCTGATTTTCATTGGTTAATTTTCATAGAATTTTTATTTACCACTTTTGTCAGGTTTGACATGATTGTAGGACCCAGGAGACAGACGCTGACACGAGTAGATAGTTTGACAATTATTTATTAACTCAGTGAAGGGTGTTGGGTGTGTGAATGAGTGAGTGAGTGTGTAGTAGTCTGGCCACTGGAGCTGAGCGGTTCTTGCTGAGACCTGGCAACCCTGGAACACACAAGCACAGGATGTTATTACAGTTCGTGAGAACGAGAAGCTGAGGCTTGTGCTGCTTACTTGCAGGTGCCGCTGCGAGAGTTCTGCTGGCTCCGTGTCCTGGTGTAGCGTGGTACACGTGGCTGGGGTGACGAGGAGGAGATCTGGGAAGGAGGAGATGACGTCCCGTTATCGGGGAAGGTGAGTCCGCCGCCAGGGAGGTCCACCTGTGCACAGGGGAGAATACTCTGACAAGGTGAGTGATGCTGTGGCCTGGTGTGGCATGGCGTGGCTTGGCGTGATGACTTGGTTCCAATGCTGGCTTGAGGTCGTGTCCTTGTCGCGCTGTGTAGCGAAGGCGACAGACGACTCTGTGCAGAGCAGTCAGAGACACTGGCTTTTAAAGCCTGCTGATTACCAGTGGCAGGTGTGTGCGCAGCTGGCGTTAATGACGGCCCAGCGGCCGCCATGACAAGGTTCAAGTTATTTCTGTGACTATTGTGGGTTTTTCTTTCATTAACAGAGGGGTACCAACAATTTTGTCCACGTCTGTATGCTCAATATTAGATTAGATTATTTGTTTATTTGACAGGGACAGTGCAATAAACATAGACAATTAATCAATGACAATCAATCTGATGTGTTGCACAAAGAGTGTATATATCGTCGGCCTCCGTCGGTCTATGATGACCATGGAAGAGAATCCTAAACGTCTACTCTGCTGGAACAGCACCGCCTGTGGCTGAACAGGCCGATGCGCGAATGGCAGTCCCTGTCACACAGGTCGCACTTGTGGGTGGTCTCCGTGCTGCTAAGTCTGTGGCGGTTTTTCCTGTGGGTCCTTTTTTCATCAGCTGCAGCAGTCAGTCTCTCTTCACCCACCTTGAGCTGTCTGGTCAGGGTGCCTCTCCATTTGGAGCGGTCCGTTGCAAGGTCCTCCCAGCACTCTGTGTTGATCTCCAGGGCCTTCATGTCTCTCTTGCAGACGTCTCTAAAGCGCAGCTATGGGCGGCCAACGTCTCTCCTGCCAGTTGCCAGTTCTCTGTAGAGGACGTCTTTGGGGATTCTGCCGTCCTCCATACGGTGAACGTGGCCTAGCCAGCGGAGCCTGCACTGCCTGAGTAGAGTGAACATGGAGGGAAGGCCGGCGCGGGACAGAACTTCTGTGTTGGGCACTTTGTCCTGCCAGGATATGTCCAGGATGTGGCGAATGCAGCGCAAGTGGAAGGAGTTCAGCCTCTTTTCCTGCCGGGCGTATGTTGTCCACGTCTCACTCCCATAGAGCAGTGTGCTGATGACGCAGGCATTGTACACTGCCATCTTCGTCTTGACAGAGAGTTTGGGATTCTCCCACACTCGTGTGGTGAGGCGAGCGAGTGTGAAGGCTGATTTTCCAATCCTCTTGTTGATCTCTGTATCAAGGGAGAGGTTGTTGCTGATCGTGGACCCCAGGTACGTGAACTGATTCACGACCTCCAGCTCGTAGTCGTTGATGGTGATGGTTGGTGGTGCTTCCGTGCCTTGCGCCAAGACGTTAGTCTTCTTCAGGCTGATGGTAAGCCCGAAGTCCTTGCATGCCTGGGAGAAGCGGTCAGTCAGGGTCTGAAGCTCCTGCTGTGTGTGGGTTGCAACTGCAGCGTCGTCTGCAAACAGCATGTCTCTGATTAGAGCCTCGCGTACTTTGGTTCTGGCTTTCAGGCGGGCGAGGTTGAAAAGCCTGCCGTCAGATCTTGTGTGCAGGTAGATTCCCTCTGTTGCAGTGCTGGAGGCATGCCTCAGGAGCATAGCAAAGAAAATCCCAAAGAGGGTTGGCGCAAGTACACAGCCCTGTTTCACTCCGCTGCGTATGTTGAATGGCTCTGAGACATTGCCATCGTGCTGCACTATCCCCTGCATGTTGGTGTGAAACGATTCGATGAGGCTTTGCAACTTTGGTGAGCATCCTATCTTTGGCAGGATCTTGAAAAGGCCCTCTCTGCTGACCAGATCAAACGCTTTGGTGAGGTCGATGAAGGCGACGTACAGGGGCATGTTCTGTTCTCTGCATTTCTCCTGGAGTTGGCAGATGGAGAATATCATGTCTACCGTCGATCGCTCAGCGCGGAAGCCACACTGAGACTCGGGGTAGACACGTTCGGCAAGCTTCTGTAGACGAACGAGAACAACTCGTGCGTAGACTTTGCCAACAACGCTGAGGAGGGAGATGCCCCTGTAGTTGTTGCAGTCGCTTCTCTCCCCTTTGTTTTTGTAGAGGGTGATGATCTTGGCGTCCCTCATGTCCTGTGGTACGGCACCTTCCTTCCAACACTGGCAGAGGACGTCATGCAATGACAGCAGTAGGGCGGTCTTGCAGTGCTTGATCAGGTCAGGGGGTATGCCGTCGTTGCCGGGTCCTTGCCAGCGGCCGAGCTATCAATGGCCTTGCTGAGTTCGTCGATGGTTGGCTCAGTGTCAAGTTCGTCCATGGATGGCAGGCAGTCGATGGCATCAAGGGCTGACGGTGTCACGGTGTTCTGTCTGGAGTAGAGGTCGGAGTAGTGTTCCACCCATCTCTCCATCTGCTTGTTCTTTTCTGTGATCATCTCCCCAGTGGAGGATTTGAGGGGGGCCGTCTTGCTCTGAGCCAGACCAAGTGCTTTCTTGATGCCATCGTACATACCACGGATGTTCCCTGTTATGGCAGCGGTTTGAATGTCTTGGCTGAGCTGAGTCCAGTACTCGTTGGCACAGCGCCGAGCAGTCTGCTGAACTTTGCTTCTCGCAGCCCTGAGAATCTGGAGATTCTTCTCATTTGGGTACTTCTTGTACTCAGCAAGTGCTGAGCGCTTGGCTTCAATGACGAGGGTCATCTCGGTCAACTTGGCATCAAACCAGTCCTGTGACTTCGAGGTCTTCCTCCCAAAAGTAGCCAAGGCTGTGCGGTGGATGGTGTTTCGCAGCTCTTCCCACTTCTGCTTTGCAGATTCTCCTTCTTGTGGTACACCAAGTTCCTTCTCAAAGGTGGAGGCAAACTGCTCAACAAGTTCGGGTTCAGCCATCTTGCTGGTATCAATCCGTGCCTTTCCAGGCTGTCTAGCACGATGGAATTTCTTCAGCTGCAGCTTGACCTTGCAACACACCAATGAATGGTCTGTGTCGCAATCTGCACTCTGGAACGAACAGGTGATTAGCACGTTCTTCGGTGAGGTGCGCCTGGTCAGGATCAAGTCCAGCTGGTGCCAGTGCTTTGAGCGCGGATGTTGCCAGGAAACCTTGTGTTGGGGCTTGGTCTTGAAGAACGAGTTTGTGATGCACAGATCGTGATATGTGCAGAACTCGAGCAGCCGCTGTCCGTTGTCGTTCATTCTGCCCATGCCAAAAGGTCCAAAACAGGAGGGCCAGGAGTCGTGGTCAGCACCCACTCTGGCATTGAAGTCTCCAAGGAGAATGAGTTGTTCAGAGTTGGGGATGATCCTGACAGTTGTTGCGAGATTCTCGTAGAACTCGTCTTTTGCCTCTGATGTGGCTGTCAGTGTTGGGGCATACACACTGATGAGGGTGACTGGGCCTTGAGTGGTGTTGAGGCGGAGGGTGAGGAGTCGTGCAGAGCCAGTGCTGCCCGGTTCCACCATCTTCAGCAAGGTGTTCTTCACTGCGAAGCCCACTCCGTGTTCCCTGTGTTCGTCACTGCCCTTTCCCTGCCAGTAGAACGTGTAGTCCTTCTTTCTCAGTGTGCCTGCATCAGCCAACCGTGTTTCCTGGAGAGTGGCGATATCCACTCCCAGTCTCTTCAGCTCATTATTGATGATGGCAGTCTTCCTGGTGTCGTTGATGTCCTTGAGGTTAGCAGCAAGTCCTGTCATCATAGTGCGGACGTTCCAAGTTCCCAGTTTTAGAGTTGGTCTCTTTTGTTTTATTGTCTTGCCTGGTGCGAAGGTTCTCAGCCTGCTGTTCGGATTTCTCCTCATCCCCATGCACCCAATGAGGAAAGCAACCTGTGGCGGGACAACACCTTATTGGCTGGGGGCTGCCCAGCTTGAGGCAGGCGGTAGCTGTCCAGTGAGATCCGATGGTCCCTCCCACCATCGGGAACAACCCCTGGTGCCGCGCTCTACGCCAATTGAGCGGTGGCTTATAACCGGTAACTGTCATTCCCCGTGTTTTGTCTACGCCAAAGGCGAAGCTGGAGTGTCCTCTCCAGTGATCCGGTGTTCTACTTTCCAGCGTTGGGCGTTGGTAGGATTCAAGCCTGTGCAGGAAGATATGGAGGACAAGATGTTGCCCATGCAGCATGTCCCCCCTCTCCACGTCACTGATGAATCCAAAGGAACAGCAGGGCTGCTACAGTTTGGCACCAGCGCCGTTGCAGGAGCTGCCAGAACGATGTTGGGCACAACAGAGAACTGCCTTAGGGGCTCCGACTCCGGATTTTCCCTCAGGGTTGACTCCCAAAGCCTTTCCCGTGACCGGGTATGCCGCAAGGCAGCGGAGGTTTGAAATCAGGGTTTACCTTCCCCTAGATGGGCTACCTTCCCAGGTTGACGAGCCACCATCTACCCGAAGCGTCTGGTTTTAAGGCGCCAGAGATCTGCCCTCGCCCCTTCTCCTATTAGTAAAAGCAGTTCTGCCGGGCTTAGAGACTAAACCACACGGGCAGGCTAGGAGTTGGACTTAGTTGTCAGAGGCTTTTCGAGACGCACGCCATAAGGAGCATTTTATGAGCACTGGGAGCTTAACCCCAGTGCCGCTCCTGGCTATGACAACCTTGGAACCAAAGAGTGTATAGCTATTAGCTAATTTGCAACTGTTGTCCCTGGATGGGCTTTAGAAAGGAGAAACAAGTAAAAAGAAAAAAAGGAAAGGAAAAGATAAAAAAAAAACAGAATAAACAATAACCACATACATCAATGCAAAAAATATTGTAAATACATTATAAATACAAAATTATAAATATTATAAATATTATAAATACACAAATATAACAACCTGACTCACATTTGCCTATTTCAGGCCTCCCTCCCTTCGTCACTCACTATAAACAAACACATTCATTCCTTCCCTTCATTCACTCTCACCCTGCAGACAATCATTTCATACATGGGTACAATCTTGTTTATTTTTCAGCCAGTTTTTAACCTTTTTAGTGAATGTTTTAAAGTCCGTTATTATTTTAATTTCATTTGGCATTGTGTTCCAGATGTGACTGCCCTTTATAGAGAAAGCTGTTTGTCCAAATGTGGTTCTGCGGTAGAATATTTTACAGTTATTGTTGACAGAACTCCTGGTGGCTCTGCTGCTGTCCTGTCTTTGGATGAAACCAGCAAGTGGCTCGGGTGCTGATTTATGGAAACATTTGAAAGTTAATTTCAGAAAACAGAGGTCAATGAAACTCTCAAAACTCAATAGGTTGCATTTTTTTAAAATATTACAGTGATGCCACCTAATGGGCTTTTTGTCCAAGATTTTTAGAGTTTGATTTTATAATGAACCTATATGTCTTATTGTGGAAGGGGCTGCTTGAGCCCAGACTGTCAAACAGTATGATATATGAGAAAAAACCATAGAATGCATATACAGTACAGCTGCCTCGTATGGTATGTAATATCTAATTAATTTAAAGCAGTTCAGATTTTTTTTTTTACTGTTTTTGAAATTTTCTTTATATGAAGATTAAATTTGAGTTGAGGATCTAGGACTTCCGGGAAGATGGCGGAGAGACATAACACTTAAACAAAGAGCTCTCCCTAGCCGGATTAAAAATCATCGGTAAATGGCCAACTCGACATAAACGGATCAATAAACTAAGGGATGAAAACACGAAGGAACCGGGCACAAGGACAAAAACAGGGTAAAATTGAAGAATTCCTCTCCAACAACGCAGGAAAAACCGCTGTACGCGAAGCCCAAAAAAACGAGATGTCCACAGCAGAGAAAATGGAGGACACCAGACTCGACAACATGAACACTGGCATCGCCAGTTTGGGTGAAGAGTTAAGAGAATTCAAGCGACAGCTACAACAGGATTTAGCGGCTCTTAAGGAGGAACTGAAAAAAGAAATTAAGGAGGAAATCATGGACCTCCGAAGAGAAATGGAGCGTAAATTAACGGAAAACAGGGAGGAGCTGCGCTCCCAGCGGGCGTGTATGACAGAAGCACAGACCCGAATTTCGGAACTAGAAGACTGGAAAAGCGAGGCAAACGAACAACTACAGACCCTGACGACGCAAACGCAGAGGATGCAGGAGAAAATAAACGACTTGGAGAGCAGATCCAGACGAAGCAATATGCGCATCTTTGGAATTCCGGAGGGCATTGAAGGCAACTCGATGACAAAATTCATGGATCAGTTCTTAAAAAAAGAACTGGAAATACCCGGAGAAACGGATCTACAGATTCAACGGGCGCACAGAACACCGGCACAGAACCCGAAAACAAACGCTACACCCAGGTCAGTTGTGGTAAACTTTGTGAAATATGACATAAAGGAAAGAATCCTGACGCAAGCATGGAAAAAAAAGATACGAATCGGCGACAAACAGGTATTTTTTGACCATGACTACCCGACAGAAATCGTGCAGCAGCGGAAGAAATATGCCAACATTAAAAAAACGCTGAAAGAGAAAAAAATTAGATTCCAAACGCCGCTAACGAAAATGAGGATTCATTGGGAGGAAGGCACAAGAACCTACAACACGGCCAGAGAGGCAGCGCGGGATATGATGGAGCGGGGCCTTGAGGTGAGCGTGCCGAAGGAGACGGCTGGAGCAGCGGCGGCCCTGAACGCACCACGGCAGACGGAGTGGAGACGAGCGTGCGGCGGAAGAAGGGGGAGAGACGTAGAGCAGCGGGCCCAGGACAAGCTACAAGGCTTTCAACTGAAAGCCTAGATCATAACAAAGATTAAGAAAGGCACAGAAGAAATGAAGGCCAAGAAGACAAGGTAAAAGAGAAACAGACGGCTAGGAGAGGTTTAAGTGATATTTGTTGGACATTTCTAGACTTATGACTATTACTTTGATAGTAATTAGAAGTCTAGGGAGGGCCCTTCACTCTGTGAAGACAAACCCCCCACCCACCAACAGGGACCAGTGGGCAGAAGAAAGGCCCAAAGTACGGAGGTCGAGATTTTTTAATGTGTTTTTATATAAATATGTGTTATTTTTGTTGTTAAAGGGGCTAGGAGCACAAGTTAAAAAAATGGAAAAACATGAATATGGGTAAAAATCTTAAGATAATGACACTAAACGTGACTGGTCTGAACTCACCTGTTAAAAGGGAAAGAATAATAAGAAAATTCAAGAAGGAAAAAGCTGAAATTATATTTATGCAAGAGACACATTTGAGCAAGGCAGAACATGTGAAACTAAAGAGATTTGGCTATAAGAACTCCTACTACAGTTCATTTAAGGGAGGAGCTAAAAGGGGGGTGATGATACTAATCTCAAACAAAATACAATTTGAAAGTGAACAGGAAATCCAGGATAAAGAAGGCAGGTATGTAATAATAAAGGGAAGAATAGATGGTATGCAGATTACATTAATGAACATCTATGCCCCACCAGAAAGTGACAAGGGTTTTTTTCAACATCTGTTTGATCTCATAGCAACACACAGTGAAGGAGTCCTAATTTGTGGAGGAGACTTAAATGCTGTCATGGATCATGAAGTTGACACAACAAGTGTTAAGAAGACAAAAAAACATGTAACAAAGTTCATAAGAACCTCACTGGCAGAAATGGGTATGGTAGACATATGGAGGGACCTACACCCACTCGAAAAAGACTCTACACATTATTCAGCAGTCCATAAAGTACACTCTAGAATAGATTACTTCCTTATGAATGAAGGTGACAGACACAGGGTGAGAAATTGTTGGATTGGAGGGGCAGAAATATCAGATCATAATCCTATATACATGGAAATATATTTAAACAATAGAAAACGACAAACAACATGGAAACTTAACGTAGGACTGTTAAATGATGAGAAAATGAAAGAAAGAATAAAAATAAACATAAACGAATATATCCAAGAGAATGACAATGAAGAAGTGGACCCAACAATACTATGGGACGCACTAAAAGCCGTGTTAAGGGGTAAATTAATTGTTGAAACAGGAAAAGCAAATAAGACTAAACTGGAAGCGTATGAACAAAGATGTGAGAGACTGAGGGAATTAGAACGTAAACATCAAAGCACAAATGATCCAAAAATATATCAAGAAATTAAAGAAGAAAAAACAAAGATAAAAGAAACACAAATGGATGAAATTGAAAGGAAAAATAGATATCTAAAGCAAAAATATTATGAAACAGGGCCAAAAGCCACAAAACTGCTGGCAAAACGGTTAAGAAAACAACAAACAATGAATAATGTATACAAGATTAAAGACCCCACCACAAATAAAACCACAGTTAACCCAGAAAACATCGAAGAAATTTTCCATAATTTCTACCAAGAACTATACTCGCAGCCTGAAGAAACAAATACTAAAGATATCAAAAAATTTCTAGACACATTGGACTTGCCATCAATAGGAAATCAACAAAATGAAAAACTAACAGCAGAAATAACAACACAAGAGATCAGAGATGTGATTAAGTCACTTAAAAACGGTAAATCACCAGGTAGTGATGGATACCCATCTGAGTTTTATAAACTGTTTATAGAAGAACTCACGCCACAACTCCTAAAGTCATTTAATTGGACGTTGAACAACAACAAAATACCTCCATCATGGAACGAAGCAATCATTTCAGTTATTTTAAAACCAGGGAAAGATAAAGAACAATGCGGAAACTATAGACCAATCTCTTTATTAAATGTAGATTACAAAATATACACAACAATTATATGTAAACGAATAAAGACATTCTTGACGGAATTGATAGAAGATGATCAAACTGGATTCATAGAGGGACGCCAAACACATGACAATATCAGGAGAACAATACATATAATTAACCAAATACATAAAGAAAAGAAAAGCGCAGTAATAATGAGTTTAGACGCAGAAAAAGCATTTGACAGGGTTAACTGGAAATTCCTATATAGTGTACTGGAGCGCTTTGGATTTAACGAAAAATCAGTACAATGCATAAGGACGCTATATCAAGAACCTGTGGCAAGAATCAAGATAAACGGTAGCTTAACAGACAAAGTAAATATACAAAGATCAACTAGGCAGGGATGCTGCTTATCGCCCACCTTGTTTGCTCTGTTCATAGAACCATTGGCTCAAGCGATACGACAAAATAAGAAATTAAAAGGTGTAACAATAAAGGGGGCGGAACACAAGATTGGGCTATTTGCAGACGATATTATAGTTTACCTCGAACAACCAGATAAATCAATAATGGAAATGATGAACTTGATAGAAAATTTTGGAAAATTATCAGGATACAAGATAAACATAACAAAAACACAAATACTGACATTCCACTATAACCCTCTAAACCAGATAACTGATAAGATCAAACTAAACTGGAACCAAAAAGAAATAAAATACCTTGGAGTGAACATACCTAAAGACCTAAGCAAAATATATAAAGCAAACTATGATAGGTTGGAACAAGAAATAAAAAAAGATATTGATAGATGGTCAATCTTAAATATGGATCTGAATTCAAAAATTGAGACAGTCAAAATCAGCATACAACCTAGATTACTTTACCTCTTCCAGGCCATACCAACAGAGATTCCAGATGCCCAATTCTCAAAGTGGGACAGGATGATATCGAGATTTGTTTGGGGAGGTAAAAAACCAAGAGTGAAATATAAAACCCTCCAATTACCAAAAGAGAAAGGAGGCATGGGCCTACCGAGTCTAAAGGAATATTACTACTCAGCACAAATAAGATATATCATATGTTGGTGCGACGAGGGATATGAGGCAAAATGGAAAGAAATGGAAAAGGAAATTGAGGGACTCCCAGTACAAAGCATAATAGGAGATAAAGATGCATATAAGCAAATCAAACAAATAGACCCAATCACTAAATTTACTTTAGAACTGTGGTATAAAATAGTACAAAAATATAATATAAGGGAAGACATAAAACTATTGAAATGGGTAGCATTTGACAGTCAGTTTGAACCGGCAAAACAAGATAGGGGATACAAAAATCTGGTGAACAAGGGAATCACAGCATGGGGCAATATCGGAAAAAAAGATCTCGGGAGCTTTGTAAATATCAGGAGAAAATTTAAATTAGAAAGATCGGATTTTTTCAGATATCTGCAGATGAGAGATTACTATATGAAGAAGATTAGGCATAACCTCCAAACAAATGTGAACGAGATTATACAACTTATTTTAAGCTCATATGCAGGAAATAAAATAAGAATTATTTCAAAACTATATCAGAAACTTATGACAAACAATCATACAAGTAACTATATAAAGGAGAAATGGGAGAAAGAGCTCAATTTAAACATAACAGAAGAAAGCTGGCAGGAAATATGGAAAACACAACACACATCAACAAATTCAAGGACATGGAGGGAATTTGGATGGAAAAACCTGATTCGCTTTTTCATTACACCACAGATTCAAGGAAAATATACAAATACCCAATCTTTATGCTGGAGGGGATGTGGGGCTCAAAATGCAGACCACTCACATATGTTTTGGAAATGCTACAAAATATCATCATTTTGGAAATCTATACATGTGACAATACAGAGGATATTAGGATATAATATACCAATGAACTGTAACCTGATGTACTTATGTGATCTTAAAAAAGACAATGTTATACAGGCTGAGGACAGATATCTAGTTAAAATCTTGTTGATTGCATGTAAAAAAACTATCACAAAAAAATGGCGATCAGAAGTTCTTCCTGACCAAGAACAATGGACTGACATTGTTGAGGACATACGTATGATGGAAAAACTAACATATCGACGAAGAATGCAAGAAGGAATATGGGAGAAAAAATGGCGGAAATGGACACACTACAAAGTGCAACAACGAGGCAGAAATTGAAAGAATAACCAAAGACACTGAAAAAACCAGAAGAATTAAGAGATGGAAACTAAAAACTTGATGCTCCAAAATTTGTCCCCCCCCCCTTTGATTTTTTTTTTTTCTTTTTCCCTACCCTAACCCCTTTGTTTTTTAAATGTAGAATGTGATCTGAATGCATTATATATGATGAAAAATGAATAAAAATCTAAGTTACAAAAAAAAAAAAATTTGAGTTGAGGATCTAGTACAATGCCAAGGTATTTGAATTCTGTAACTAAACTGATGTCTTGATCATGTACTGTATATTGACTTTAAAACGTTGTATGTTCACCTTCGCCTTCAAAAATGATTTATTACTGTTGGAATGCAATCCCGCTCTAAACTGTTCTCTATGTGTGTGTATGCATTCCCCCGAATTCGTTGATCAAGGCAATAAGAGAGGTTCTTAGGTCTTGGAAGATCTGTATTTATTCAGCAGGTTGAATATAGTATACAGAGCTCTGGGTCCAAGTTCTTTCCCTGACAGCAAGAGTTCTTGTCAGTTCACGAAGTCTGACTGACTGCCCTCTCCCTGACCAAGTATATTTGTATCAGTCCCAGCTTGCATAATCAGCAGAAGCAAAGTTGCAGAAGTCCGTGGGTGTGTTGTTTGTCGTCTTCTCAGAACGTTCCGTTCTCACATACGGGGTGAGGTTTTTGGGTGCTGTTTCCTGTTATCTCTGTGTCCCAGTTTCGCTCATGTTGTGCACGCTGCGCTTAATTGCCCGCACATGTTTGCCAGTAACTTTCCACTAGATACATTACCTAAGCACAAGCAGAGCAGAGACATTTTGTCTCACACAGCACATTACTATATTGGTTATGATTTGCCCGTTTTACCCATCATGACCACAAACACAGTGAGGCTATAATTACTCTTATTCCAAAAAAGGGTAAGGACCCAGAGGAGGTCAGAAGGTCTAGGCCCATCTCTGTCCTTAATGTGGATCAAAAAATATTAGCCAAAGTTTTTGCAAACAGACTTAGTAAATACCTGGACAGACTTGTCCATCTGGACCAAACTGGATTTATTTCTGGCAGAAACTCTGCTTCCAACCTTAGACGTATCTTTAATATAATGTATCATTGCAAGTCTAGCCTGAGTAACCTTGTTGTAGTCTCTCTTGGTGCTGAAAAAGGTGTTTGACCAAGTAGAATGGTCGTACTTATTTGCTGTTTTAGACAAATTTAATCTTGGTGATAAATTTATTACCTGGATCAAACTTGTGTACAAGCACCCCAGAGCTCAGATACTAACTAATGGAATGCTATCCCCTCACTTCAGACTGTTTAGGGGTACGAGGCAGGGCTGCCATCTCTCACCCCTCCTGCTTGCATTGGCCATTGAGCCTCTCGCTGAATCGGTTCGTACAGTTCCAAATGTACATGCCTCCAATATTTTAGACATGTCTGATAAGATTTCCTTTTATGCAGATGATGCCCTGTTATTTATTACAAAACCTCAGTCCAGTCTTCCTGCAATTCTAGACAAAATAAATATAATTGAAACCTTCTGTGGTTACAGAATTAAATGGACTAAGAGTGAGTTGATGCTCGTTGGATTGGTGGATTTATCCCTAATACAACATCTACCATTTAAAGTTTCTACTCAGACATTCACTTACCTTGGGATTCCAGAACAAAAGAATTTTCTTCTCTTTTCAATGCTAACTATCCCCCTCTTGTGGCCAAATTGCAGACTAACATTCAATTTTGGAGATCTCTCCCGATTTGATTGATTGGGAGGATTAACACAATCAAAATGATATTTCTTCCTCAGTTATTGTATCTCCTCCAATGTCTACCTGTGTTTGTACCAAAATCCTTTTTTTAAAAGCTTAGACTCTGTGATTTTACCCTTTACTTGGAATTTCAAAAACCATGGGATTAAAAAGGCTCATCTCTGTAAACCCAGGCGGGTGGGAGGACTTGCTGTTCCTGACTTTTGTCTTTGTTACTGGGCTTTCAACATTGAAATAATTTCAAGATGGTTGGATAACTCAATTAATTTCCCTCACTGGCTGAGGTTGGAGCGGGAGCATTGCCACCCACACAGTTTGGGGGCAGTGATCCGGTCTCCTGTAACTTTAGATAAATCTATACGTATATGGTGAAAGTGTTGTTATAAATAGCACAATCAGAATTTGGAAACGAATTAAGATGCATTTCAGGGTTAACTCACTCTCCTTTTTACTTCCCATTGCTGGGAATCCGTCTTTCCCACCATCTCAGTTTGATAAAGGATTTTTACAATGGAGAGACCTGGGTATTCACACTATTGGTGATCTTCACCTGAATGGTACCTTAGCCTCATTTGAACAGCTACAAGAAATGTATGAATTACCCAGGAGTAATTTTTGTAGGTTTTTACAAATCAGAAATTATGTGCGTACCCACATGTCTTCTTCTGAAAGTGCATTACCTACAGTCCTAGACAAGTGCCTTCTTCAAACACAGGCTCTGATGGAAAAGAATCACTTTTTTTACGATGTCTTACAATCTATCAATCCTCCCTCAGTGTCCGAAATCAAGAACGATTGGAAAAATGAGTTGGGGACACAAATCGCTGATGGACTTTGGGATCAGAGTCTTGAAGACATCGGTACCTGCTCATTAAATGCTAGGCATTGTTTGATTCAGTCTGGTGTCCTTCACAGACTACACTATTCTAAATCCAAGCTCCACAACATTTTTCCAGACGTCTCTTCACAATGTGATAAATGCTCTGCAGCAGAGGCGAACCTCGTTCACTCCTTTGTTTTTTGTTCCAAGTTAACAAGATATTGGACAAAATTTTTGATGCCTTATAAAAAATTCTCCAGATTAAAACTGAACCAGACCCCATCTTAATTATACCTGGAGTATCTGATAATACACCTACGTTACAGAGAACACAATGCCAACTCCTCTCCTATAGTTTGATCGCAGCCAAAAAATTGATTGTGATGTTCTGGAAAAAGAAGGAAGCTCCTACCTTTAAGCTTTGACTTAAGGCATTCGCTGATACACTCCATCTGGAAAAAAATTAGATTCTTCTTAAAAAATAAAGAGTCGCAGTTTGATCAGATGTGGTCACCCCTCGTCTGTTACCTAAAGAACAATTCTTAATCCATTAATCTTCTGTACTGTCTATGCAATGTAACTAATGCTCTGTTTCTTCTGTTTGCTTTATTATTGTCCATCACATCAGCAGTCATATATTATGTTTTATTAGCAGAATGACTGGGGTGGTGGTGGAAAGAGCCTGTGTGTGTGTGTGTGTGTGTGTGTGTGTGTGTGTGTGTGTGTGTGTGTGTGTGTGTGAGTTTGGTGTATTTTTATATTTTAAAAAAAAAAAAACAAGGGACAAAACATGATGTGCTTTATTATGCAATGCATATACAATATCAGGTTTTCAATAAAACACATTTGACAAAGAAATCAGTTCTGCTGCAGATCCTCCGTCTTCAAACACCACAGTCACATATTGATGCTTGGCATATATTGTCCATAGAGTTTAGTGGACCCTCTGGACCCTCCATGTCCACTTCTGTCACAGCTGATGCTGTCTCCTCTTCAGCCTTTTAATTGCAGTAACAGTCTTATGGCCTTTGGCCTAATGAAGGATAACTTGTCAAAAAGGGGGAAAAACTATATTTAGATTACAAGTCGAGGACACCATGTTGTATTTAACCTTTATTTATCCAGGGTAGTTCCATTGGGAGGCAACCTCTCTTCTTCAAGGACGCCCTGTTCACACTCACACATCCACAGCAGGAAGCTACTCAGTCCAACCACAGACTGACCTGTGGCCACTGAGCAGCTCCACTGCAGCAGCTGGGCTTCAGGGCCTTGCTCAAGGGCACCACAGTGGGGTTAAGGAGGGTGGGGCAGACACTGCTCTGTTATCTGTCCCACCCAGATCTGATGCTGCCGGTCCAGGGATCGAACCTGTGACCCTCCGCTCATCAGTCCACATCCCTAACCATTAGGCCACCACTGCCCACTGGACTGTGACGGTGATAAAATGTTAAAAAAGTTAAAATAAAAAGCCCACATTCATTGAATGAAAAAAGAGGCTTGTGAGGGAAACTGGTTGAACAGAAAAACCCTTCAAAAGGTTCGTATAAATGAAGACGACAGCAAGGCTGCATAGTGATGCCTTATTGTAACTGCAATATGGGACACAATAAAAATCATCCTGTCTAATCTGTCTAAATGTACATAATTTAGGTACCTATTTATTAACTTCATTTTATATTTACTTATTTTTGTAGGATGTCACTTGGGTTCTAAATATTTTATTGGGTTTTAGACCTTTGAGGGGTTTTTTAACCTCTTTGACTAGTTTTTAACTTTTAATATGACCCTTCTCTCTTACCTCTGGTTTCTCCCTCATCGCTTTGTCTTTTTATACCCTGATTGATGGAGCCTTGAGTATTTTTATCATGTTTATAGTCAACTTCATGTGTGCCTGTGTTTGTGTCTATGTTGAATTTAATTAGTGGCTTGTAAATATGGATGTCACCAGACTGCAAAACAAATCTACCTACGGGTACAAATAAAGGAACCTGAACCTGAACCTGAACCTAATCTGATTATCTCGGCATGTGGGGAAAGTTAAAAAGCCTGAACAGAGCTTCCCAGACTAAACAATGAAGGATGGAACCATCAGACATTCTTCCATTTTACCAGGGCAGAACCCAGATGTTCTCTGGTCTGGACATCTGTTCATGACAGTGGGGTTCAGTTTTTAACATTTGGGATTTGATGTTTGCTCCTTCACCCAAACTGCTCAATTTTAACGATGCTAATTCTGATTTACTACGTTTACAAAAAAGGTCACAAAATTACAGGAATAAATTTAGAAATATATCAAGAAAAATCTTCAAATTCATGTGACAAAAATTCCAAATTTATGAACAAAAAATTTACATTTACAAAGAAATCTGCAAAAAATATCTGGGAAAATTATTTCAGATGACATAAAAAATTGCATATTTCCGATAAAAAATAGTAAAATTTCAAAAAAGGCTCAACTTTACACAACAAGCTGTAAATTTATGAAAAAGCAGAAATTTACATGAAACAATTCTTTATAGCAATAACCATTGTATCTTAATGCAATGATAAAGGTTGTAAAATAGCCTCCTGCCTTGCAATGCACTGGATTTATAACATCACTTTATTCTGAATCCTTAGTTTTTTATGGAAAATAAAATCTGAGCCAAAGGACGTCCGAGCTGGGGCTGGAACTGACAGCCTCTCACATCAGAGTCCGTCACTCTACTCATGTCACTCAGAGGCTCGATCACTTTGCAGATCCAAGAGAAATATTTTTTATTTATAATCCTTTATTAGTCCCACAGTGGGGAAATTACAGGACGTCCACCTGGATGGATGAGGCAGCCACGGTGCAGCACCAGTCCCTTCACCATTCACACACACATTCACACCTAGGGCCACTTTAGAGTCTCCAGTTAAGCTAACCTGCATGTTTTGGTCTGTGGGAGGAAACCAGAGTACCCGGGATAAACCCACGCAGACATGGGGAGAACATGCAAACTGTACTCAAACACTTATAGAAACTTCTATAGATTGTCCCCTGGTGAAGAAGCCAGAAAACTCACTTCATGCAGCAGCAGTTCTTCACAGTTCAGCTTCCTGAATCTTTGGCTCATGTCACTGTTTTTTCTTCTTGATTGTGATGTTTTTTCCTCTCCTCATCTGTCTCCAAGAGTGCTGGTAACGCTTCCTCAGACAAATAATTCTCTCTCTTTTCCTCCACTGCTCGTGGTCTCTGTGTTCAACACATGCTGTCTTAGGAGGTTTGCCGTGAACGTGCACATCTGGAGGTCAGTCACCTCTGAGTTGATCAAACAGCGTCATGACCACAGTTCTGGAACCAGAAACTCAGAGGAAGTTCTGGCAGCTTGACTTAACCCTGAGTTCAGGGTTTATTTCAGGCTCTGTTAACCCTGTTTTCTGGAACACCCCCCTGCTCTGATCAACAGAGAATCAGGTGCACACTGCTCCCTCACTCGCTCTCTTGCTTGACCACTCGCACAGAGCCTCACCTATCATTTCTATTAGCGCTCCCTCTGCTGTCGAACACTATGAAATTTTTAAAAATGAAGTTTCAAATACAATCAAACATGATATAACTAAATAACTGATTTTGGCTTTCCGGTTATGGCTGCCACGTAGGACGGACGTGTCTCGCTCTGCTCTGCTCCTGGAAAAAAAAAAAATCGGCAAATAACTCTCTCATTTGGGACAGAACGTATCCCAGCATTTGGGCGAGGATATGTCGGCGAAGCCTAAGGCTGGAAAACCAGGAAAAGGAAAAAGCGAGCCGCCGAAACAGTCCAAATTAACGGACTTTCAGGTCTGTGACGCAGTAAACAAAACTCCATATATGGCGGAGGAGGCTGGCAACGCTGCGATATTTGCGGGGAATGGCGCAGATGCACTGATGGCTGCCATGAGTTCAATGAGAGCGGACTTTTCCTCTAGATTTGATGGGATTATGACAGCGTTGGAAGGAATAAGAAAGGAATTGGGTGACTGTGTAGAACGAACGGCGCAGATGGAGCTCCGTCTCGCTAGTGCTGAAGATGACGTCACCCGTCTTCAATTAAAGGTGCGCACTTTGGAAAAAAAAAATAAATCTCTGGAAGATAATATTTTGGATTTGGAATCTCGGTCGAGACAGAATAATTTGAGGCTGGTGGGTCTTCCAGAGGAATCAGAAGGTCGGGACGTATGTTCCTTTCTGGAAAAGTGGATTCCGGAGGTGCTGGGCAGCGAGGAGTTGCAATCAGCAGTGGTTCTGGAAAAAGCACATCGTATTGGCCCACGGAGAGATAAGGGACCGCCGAGGACCTTAATTATGAAGTTTCTTAGCAACAGAGACAGGATGAAGATCTTCAACGCTGCACGTGCTAAAGGAGAGATTAAACACCAGGACCAGCAGGTGCGGTTCTACCCAGATTTGGCCACAGGAATCCAGCAATTGAGGAAGCAGTTTGATCCCATACGTAAGGAGCTGCGCAACCTTGGGATTCGTCATGGTGTAATCTATCCTGCGAGACTGCTGACCACGTATGAGGGCAGAACCCACATCTTCAAGACCCCAGAGGAGGCGCAGGAGTTCATCAAGAAGATCAAAGAAGAAGAAGAGACTGGTGGGAGCTAAGCATGAACAAAATATAAGGTAGAATAATTAAGCATTTGCACAGGCATCTGACTGACTTGAAGTAAATAGTAAGTTTATAAAATATAGATTGTATTATATATTAAAAAAACAAAACAAAAACAAAACAAACAAAAAAAAAAACTATGATGTACAAAGTTGTTAAAAATTTTGGAGTTAAGTTGGAAAACTACAGAGGAGAGTTAATGTTACGTCATTAAAAGCAGTAGAGTTAGGGTGATTGGGAGGATGAAGAAGGAGTGGCTTAGGCTGTTCCCCGTGGGCGTGGAACGGTCGATGGCTATATCGGGAGACAGAATTTTTCTTTTGATTTTGGGGGGTTTGCCACAAGTGTGGGAAGGGGAAATTTGTTTGTGTGTAGTTTGTAGGATGAATGTTCAACCACTCATGTTTTTGCTTCTCTGTATGAGCATGTTTACACTGCAAGGTAATCCTAAACTCTCTATTGATCATGGACCAAAGTGTTAATCTTAATTTAACTTCATGGAATTGCAGAGGTCTACAAAATTTAAAAAAACTTAAACAAGTTATGAATAAAATAAAGGACATGGGTTCAAGAATTGTGTTTTTACAAGAAACTCATCTGATAGAGGAGGATGTTAAAAGAATTAGGAGTAGATGGCAGGGAAGTGTATTCACCTCTTCATTTTCATCCCGAGCCAGGGGAGTTATGACTCTCATACATAAATCAGTTCCTTTTCAAGTGAAAAATGTAATTGGAGACAAATTTGGAAGATATGTAATCATTCAAGGTTCTTTGCTATTAGAAAATATAAATCTTGTGAACTTATATGGTCCCAATATAGATGATCAGAAGTTCTTTGCTAATTTATTTCTCATCTTATCATCACTTACAGGGCAACATATAATAGCAGGGGATTTTAATTGTACATTGAATCCAGGTGTGGATAGATCAACAGGACTGGATTGTACGCACATTGGATGTAGGATGACTATTAATCATTTTATGAAAGAATTGAGATTGTTAGATATATGGAGAGAAATGAAACCACAAGTTAAAGCCTATTCTTGTTATTCCAGTACCTACAAGACATTCTCACGTATTGATTATTTTTTGATTTCCACAGAATTAAGGTCCAAGATTCAAAACTGCTTTTATGATAACATCGTGATCTCTGATCATGCACCCTGTTGTCTAATATATGTAGATAAAAAATTGACAAAGGAATCAGGTAGATGGCAATTTCAGCATAAATGGCTTCAGGATGAGGAATTTGTCAAGTATATAGAAAAACAGATAGACGAGTTCTTTGACATCAATACTACACAAACATCAGCATGTGTAAAGTGGGAGGCTTTCAAAGCTTTTATTAGGGGACATATTATTAGTTATACAGGATCAAAATCTAAGAAGACTCGAGAGGAGAGAGCTAAATTGGAACATAAAATAAAAAGTCTTCAGGAAAAAGTATATGCAGGAAGTGACCCAAGGTTGGAGAATGAATTACTGATTTTGAGAGCTGAATACGACAAAAAATCAGCGAATAGAGCTGCCTCGAGTCTTCTAAGATTGAAACAATCTTTTTATGAACAAGGTGAAAAATCAGGAAAATTATTAGCATGGCAGATTAAACAATTGGAAATTAAAACACCAATTACCAGTATTATAAGTAACGGACAGGTAGTTATAGATCCTTTAGAAATTAATAGAGCCTTTAGAGATTACTATGAAAAATTATATGATACCAAAAATGAACCTGATTTAACAAAACTAAATGGGTTTTTGAACGAACTATCTATACCGTGTATTCCAAATGAAAACAGGGAGATATTGGAGTCTAAAATTAGTCAAGAAGAAGTTGGGCTAGCCATTGATAATATGAAATCAGGAAAAAGTGCAGGACCAGATGGTCTTCCAGTTGACCTTTATAAAAAATTTAAGAATAAATTAATAAAACCTTTTTGGAAATGGTTTTAGAAGCATTTCAAAATAATAATTTACCATCATACATAAATAATGCCTTAATTATACTGCTGCCAAAACCAGGTAAGCCCTCTAATAAATGTGAAAATATGAGACCAATAAGCCTATTAAACGCCGACCTTAAGATAATCTGTAAAATTTTAGCAAGACGAATACAAGAAATTTTACCAAATATTATTAATCGAGATCAGAATGGCTTTATAAAGGGTAGACAAGGCTTCCATAATGTAAGAAGACTATTTAATATTATTTATTTTAATAAAGAAGCACCGGATACAGCTCTCCTATCATTGGACGCCGAAAAGGCCTTTGATAGAGTTGAATGGCCCTTTCTTTTTGAAGTCCTACAAAGGTTTGGACTTGGAAATAATTTCATAAAATGGGTTCAAATAATATACAATAATGCTACAGCAGAAATCCTAACAAATAACAATATTTCAAAACCAATAAAAATCAATAGAGGATGTCGACAAGGCTGTCCACTTTCACCTTTACTGTTTACTATGGCAATTGAACCTTTAGCGATAGCGATACGTTTACATTCACAAATATATGGAATTAAAGTTGGACCAACAGAACATAAAATCTCCCTGTACGCCGATGATATAATTTTGTTTATGTCGAATCTAAAAAAATCAATTCCAACCTTGTTGAATTTAATAAAGAATTTTGGGGAAATATCAGGATATAAAATAAATAAAACTAAATCTTCAATATTAATGCTAAATGAGACCCAGAGAAATTACCCAGCCCCTGAGGTAAATCAATTCAATGTTGTAAATCAGTTTAAATATTTAGGAATCCAAATTATGCCTAAGCTAGAATCAGTCGCCAGCGTCAACTATGAAGCCTTAATGTCAGATATCAATGAGTTAACTCAGAGATGGATGTCACTACCAATGTCGATGATCGGGAGAATCAATATACTTAAAAGTAATATTTTACCTAAAATACTTTATTTATTTCAATACATTCCCTTATCACCACCTTTAGATCTATTCTCAAGAATAAAAAAAAAGTTAGTGGAATTTATATGGAACAACAGGAGGGTTAGATTACGTTTGTCTTTATTATATTTACCATTTGATCGTGGAGGTCTGAAATGTCCAAATTTTATGTTGTATTATTGGTCGGCACAACTGAGGTCTATGACATATTATTTTTCATCAAATGATCTCCCTCACTGGACTGAAATGGAATCATACAATTTACCTTTACCTCTTCCCATATTCATATACTCAGATTCGGCAAAAAAATTACAAAAACAAGTTAAAAATCCATTTGTAAAGCATATGATCAAAATATGGTGTGAAGCTAAAAACTATTTAAAAGAACCACAGTTATTGTCACAATTTAGTCCAATATGGGGTAATCAATATTTTAAACCAGGGAGAGCGGACGCTGTATTTAAAGTATGGAATTTAAAAGGGATACAAAAGATTCAGGATTTATATTTGCCATGTGCAGACAACATAATGTCTTTTGAAGAGCTGAGGATCAAATTTAATCTCAATAGAACACATTTTTTTAAATATCTTCAACTTAGAAACTTTATTCGATCAAATCAAAATAAAGCTCTCACTCGACCTATTTATTCATCCTTGGAAAAAATGATGATGAAAGATAGTAAAAGAAAGGGTATTATTTCAGAGTTTTATAACTCATTGACACTATCTTCAAGTGAAAATTCACTGAAAAGATTAAACTACTGGAAAGAAGATCTGCAAATTGAAATTTCAGAGGAACAATGGGAATTGGCTTGTACAGAAGCTCAAACCAAATCAATAAATGTACGCCTTAAATTGATACATTTCAAATGGTTAATGCGGATGTATGTTACACCGGAGGAGTTAAATAGATATAACAAAAATATACCAGATACATGCACAAAATGCATGGAAAGTAAAGGAACCCTATTTCATTGTTTATGGGAATGTAGATTAATAAGAATGTTTTGGGAAGAGGTGAGGGTAACAATTGAAAAAATAATCTCAAAACAAATCATACTGAATCCTAAACTGTTTTTGTTGGGTCTGTACCCAGAAAAGCATAATTTTAATAAAAGTGAAAGAACATTCATAGACCTCAGTTTGCTTAATGCCAAAAAATGTATTGCACTATTATGGAAAAAGACTCATAGACCAGATGTGACTCAGTGGTTAAGACAGATGTTAACAAACCTTCCATTAGAAAGAATAACATATATACTGAAATCAAAGGAAATTGTGTTTGAGAATATATGGAGACCTTTTATTGATTATGTAAAAAATTTAAACATAACTCTTGAAGAAGAAGGTGAATGATGTGTGTGGACCTTGTAAATTCCAAACTGGTGAACATAATATGTATACTTATGTATTGGATTGTCTAGACTAAACAGAGGAGCATTGTTGAAGATTTGATTTTGTTGGTGGTTGTTGGTGTTTTTAGTGCATTTTTTTTTTTTTTTGTAGTACTTTAGTGTTAGTGTTTGATTGTTTGTATCATGTTTGTTAAAAAAAAAAAGGTTCAATAAAGATATTGTGGAAAAAAAAAATAACTGATTTTGGAAATGGACTGGTGGGCCTCACTGAATGAGGGTGGAGGCGGCGGTTGGCCGTCCCTGGCCTGTTTGCCCAATATGCTGCTGTGAAAACACGGTGCATAAGCTCCACAGAGGGGCTTCAATCAGGCTTTACCTGCTGTCCACCCGGCTGCTGTCTGGTTGGGGTACGCACCATTCCTCCAGCACCATACACGTCGGTTTCCCCGTCCGACAACACTCCACAGTAAGTGTGTTACAGAGAGTAAGCAGTGCAGTCTGTCTCCATTTTCCCGTTTGACAACAGTCCAGCACTGGTGTGAAGAGAGAGCCACACAGAGCGAGCAGCGGAGTGCTGAGATTGGACCTGGGGTGCGCTTGAGTCCTTGCACGGCGTACACCTCTAGGAGGTTATATGAGCGGATGAGTAAAGAAACTGAATATCGGTAAATGTACACTACTGTTCAAAAGTTTGGGGTCACTTAGAAATTTCCTTATTTTTGAAAGAAAAACACTGTTTTTTCCAATGAAGATAACTTTAACCCCTTGCACTCTGGTCAATTTCCCTAAAAACGCCAAAAATTAACGTGCCCAAATTAAATCCAAAGCTGTTCTTCAACCCTTTGCAGCATCTTCATGGGGTTGGTCTCAATTAAAAGAAAACACTTTGAATTTTTTGGCAAAACAGTCATAATCTCTCTAAGTTCTCCGGCCACTGAGTTACAGTCATCTAAACATAGTGAACTTGAAGAAAATAAATTTGGCCTGGGTGTTTTTTTTGGATACAAATGCTTGCAAATAACACACAGCTTCAGATCCGGGCTGGAAAATGCAACAGAAATGTAGAACCAAGTGTTATCCAGCTGAGGTCCAAATTTCGTAACAATACCACAAAAAATGAATATATTACACAGCTTTTTTTCTCAGGTAGTTCCCAGGCGTTTTGGAACTGTGCCAAATTGTGCCAAATGGCACAGTTTGGAAAAACGTCTATAACTTTTGAATGCTTCAATATAGAAGCTTCATTTTGCTCTCTAATGAAAGGTCACACTCAGGGCTGTGTCTGTGTGTGTGTGTGTGTGGGGGGGGGTGTCCCCCCCCCGCTACAGAGGATGGACATCGGCCATCGCTACATGACGGATTAGCCTCATGTGGCATGTGGGACAGCAGCGCAGTCACCGCGGCTCGCCCCCCCCCCTCGCTACAGAAGAATAGCGGGGGGGGGGGGCGGCGTTCACGGTCTGGACACGACGAACGACCCCTTGTACCGCGACGCACGAACTTCAGACTTCGTGCACTGCACAGCTGTAATTTACCGATCGGTCAGAAGTCATTTTGGATTACAATTTTCAGGAATAAAGAATAATTTAGCTTATAACACCTTACCTCTTCACAGCAGTGTCCTGGTGAACTTCTCTTCCCCATTGTCAGACGAACGCGACGCTGGTCCGCTCGTGGTTCTGGTCTCGCGACCCGATCAAAACATAATTCCATTATTGCGGTTTTGTGCTTCCATGATTGCGGTTTTTGGTGAACGATTTTTCAAAACAAATAACAGTAGTAATTAAAAAAAGACTGGCGAAGGCGTGTGTGTCACTCAGCCTTCGTCGTCAGCCTCCGTCGGTCTATGACCATGGAAGAAATCATAACGTCTACTCTGCTGGAACAAAAACAAAATAAGCACCGCCTGTGGCCGAACATGCCGATCCACGAATGGCACTCCCTGTCACACAGGTTGCATTTGTGGGTGGTCTCCGTGCTGCTGGGTCTGTGGGTTCTTCCTGCGGGTCCTTTTTTGATCCGCTGCAGCAGTCAGTCTTTACCCAGCCTTAAAAAAAACAGCTTGCGAACTTCTCTGCTTCAATTGGCTCACTGCATTCACAGCGTTGGTAGGCGGGTCCTTCTTGCTAGGTTTTCAGTCATTGGTTCTCCAAGGTTTCAGAAACCCAATTCAAGGCTCTTATTAGTTGAATGAGAGGTCAATCAGCGTAACTAATCTGTTCACGGCTGTGTCTGCAGCTTTTATTTTCAGTGCGTGCTTGGACGCCATCACCACCTACATCACCATCTCCATCATGCGTCCGAGAGCGCAGAGACTTGCCCGTCCGCGGTACAACGGAGTGCAAGAGGTTAAACTAATTAGAAATACACTCTAATATACATTGCTAATGTGGTAAATGACTATTCTAGCTGCAAATGTCTGGTTTCTGGTGCAATATCTACATAGGTGTGTAGAGGCCCATTTCCAGCAACTATCACTCCAGTGTTCTAATGGTACAATGTGTTGCTCATTGTGTCAGAAGGCTAATGGATGATTAGAAAACCCTTGTGCAATCATGTTAGTACAGCTGAAAACAGTTTAGCTGGTTAGAGAAGCTATAAAACTGACCTTCCTTTGAGCAGGTTGAGTATCTGGAAAAAATTATTATTTCAAATACAAATCACTATTTCTAACCTTGTCAATGTCTTGACTATATTTTCTATTCATTTTACAACTCATGGTGGTAAATAAGTGTGACTTTTCATGGAAAACACAAAATAATTGTCTGGGTGACCCCAAACTTTTGAACGGTAGTGTAAATATAGTTTTGGTGTCCCAGCACCCAATGGTAACCTGTATCTATGTCACCCCATGAGTCCACAGCGCCTGTATTCTGGAGAGAGACCCGTGGATCTTAAACTCCACTGACCGTGTCGGGTGTGCATGATTCTTTCTTTACCTCCACTGGTAAAAGTCAATTAAAAAATGTCACCTTTGACCTCTTTTATGGTCAAGCGGTCAGTGAAACTATGTCAGGTTCACTCTTCAGGTATTGTGGCATCACCATGCAAGAGATGAGAGGCTGCGGTCAAGTGGCTTCTGAGTTACATACATCCATACATCCCCACACCACATAATATCTTTTATAGATGTACATTTACTGTAGATGTACGTATGTATATAACTAACTAACTCCACCGACACCCCCCCCACTCCCAACACACAGCCCCCCATCCTGACCCTGACCAAGACCCAGGTGAGGACGGAGCTGAGGAAGATCAAGGCGAGGAAGGCGTCGGGACCAGACGGCATCAGCGCAAAGCTCCTCAAGTCCTGTGCAGACCAGCTGTGTGGGATTGTGACGTATATCTTCAACATGAGCCTGAAACTGGGGAGGGTACCACAGCTGTGGAAAACATCTTGTGTGGTACCTGTACCAAAAACTTCCCACCCCAAAGACCTGAACAGCTACAGACCGGTGGCCTTGACGTCCCACTTGATGAAGACCCTGGAGAGACTGCTCCTTGCTCATCTCCGCCCCCTGGTGGAACCAGCGATGGATCCACTCCAGTTCGCCTACCAGCATGGCATTGGGGTGGAGGATGCGGTGATCTTCCTCCTTCACCGTTCTCTGTCCCACCTGGAGAAGCCCGGGAATATGGTGAGGATCATGTTCTTTGACTTCTCCAGTGCTTTCAACACCATCCAACCGATGATCCTGAAGGACAAGCTGCTGCGCGCAGGGGTGGACCAGCACCTGTCATCATGGATCCTGGACTACCTCACGAACCGGCCTCAGTTTGTGAGAACCCGGGACTGTGTTTCCGACACGATCATCAGTAGCACGGGGGCCCCCCAGGGAACGGTGCTGGCTCCCTTCCTGTTCACTCTTTATACTGCGGACTTCTCACACAACACAACACATTGCCATCTACAGAAGTTCTCTGATGACTCTGCGATCGTTGGTCTCATCTCCAACGGAGATGAAGCTGAGTACAGAGGGCTTATCCAGGACTTTGTGGACTGGTGCCATCGGAACTGCCTCCAGATCAACGCGAGGAAAACTAAGGAGCTGGTGGTGGACTGCCGCAGGCATGGGCAGCCCCTCACAGCACCAGTAAATATACAGGGAACAGACATCGAGATGGTGACATCCTATAAGTACCTGGGTATTCATCTGAACAATAAACTAGACTGGTCACACAATACTGACGCACTCTACAAGAAGGGACAGCGCAGGCTGTTCCTGCTGAGGAGACTCAGGTCTTTTGGTGTACAAGGGGCGCTGCTGAAGTCATTCTATGACACGGTGGTGGCATCAGCCATCACTTTTGGAGTGGTCTGCTGGGGCAGTGGCATTACTGCAGCCGATAGGAAGAGACTGAACAAACTGATTAAGAAAGCTAGCTCTGTCCTGGGGCAGCGCCTTGATCCGATGGAGGAGATAGGAGAGAGAAGGACGGTGGCTAAACTGTCATCTCTGCTGGAGTCCGAGTTCCACCCTATGCAGGACATACTGGATGCACTGAGGAGCTCATTTAGCAGCAGACTACATCATCCCAGGTGCACAACCGAGAGGTTTCGTAGGTCCTTCCTACCAACGGCTGTCAGACTGTACAACCTAAGCAGGGCTGCTCGCAGAGATAGCAAAAAGACGTAACAAACTAATAGTTTTTTTGAATGCAAAAGATGCAATAGACTTACACAATGGTCCTCTCCGGCATACAACTAGGAACATACCGGTCGCTATGGAGGGTGAGAATATGTATGGGCACATAATCATACCATGTAGGATAACTAAATAGACGGTTATGCTGTTTCATCCCACCTAGCAACAATGCTCTGCACTGTGTGTGTTTATATATTTACATATTTATTCCATCTAGCTACAATGCTCAGCACTGGGTGTGTTTATATTTATATATCTATATATTTATTCCATCTAGCTACAATGCTCCGCACTGTGTTTTTATATATCTACATATTATTCCATCTAGCTACATTGCTCCGCACTGTGTGTGTTTATATACTTGCATATTTATTCCACCTAGCTGCAATGCTCCGTACTGTGGGTGTTTATATATTTACATATTTATTCCATCTAGCTACAATGCTCTGCACTGTGTGTTCATATATTCATATATTTATTCCATCCAGCTACAATGCTCTGCACTGTGTGTCTGTGTGTGTATATATATATTTTATAGTAATATGTACATATGTACAGTGGGGCAAAAAAGTATTTAGTCAGCCACCAATTGTGCAAGTTCTCCCACTTAAAAGATGAGAGAGGTCTCCAATTTTCATCACAGGTATACCTCAACTATGAGAGACAAAATGAGAAAAAAAAAAATCCAGAAAATCACATTGAAGGATTTTTAATGAATTAATTGGTAAATTCCTCAGTAAAATAAGTATTTGGTCAACTACAAACAAGCAAGATTTCTGGCTCTCACAGACCTGTAACTTCTTCTTTAAGAGGCTCCTCTGTCCTCCACTCGTTATCTGTATTAATGGCACCTGTTTGAACTCGTTATCAGTATAAAAGACACCTGTCCACAACCTCAAACAGTCAGACTCCAAACTCCACTATGGCCAAGACCAAAGAGCTGTCAAAGGACACCAGAAACAAAATTGTAGACCTGCACCAGGCTGGGAAGACTGAATCTGCAATAGGTAAGCAGCTTGGTGTGAAGAAATCAACTGTGGGAGCAATTATTAGAAAATGGAAGACATACAAGACCACTGATAATCTCCCTTGATCTGGGGCTCCACGCAAGATCTCACCCAGTGGGGTCAAAATTATCACGAGAACGGTGAGCAAAAATCCCAGAACCACATGGGGGGACCTAGTGAATGATCTGCAGAGAGCTGGGACCAAAGTAACAAAGGCTACATCAGTAACACACTACGCCGCCAGGGACTCAAATCCTGCAGTGCCAGACGTGTCCCCCTGCTTGAGCCAGTACATGTCCAGGCCCGTCTGAAGTTTGCTAGAGAGCATTTGGATGATCCAGAAGAGGACTGGGAGAATGTCATATGGTCAGATGAAACCAAAATAGAACTTTTTGGTAAAAACTCAACTTGTCATGTTTGGAGGAGAAAGAACACCATACCTACTGTGAAGCACGGGGGTGGAAACATCACACTTTGGGGCTGTTTTTCTGCAAAGGGACCAGGACGACTGATCCGTGTAAAGGAAAGAATGAATGGGGCCATGTATCGTGAGATTTTGAGTGAAAACCTCCTTCCACCAGCAACGGCATTGAAGATGAAACATGGTTGGGTCTTTCAGCATGACAATGATCCCAAACACACAGCCCGGGCAACGAAGGAGTAGCTACGTAAGAAGCATTTCAAGGTCCTGGAGTGGCCTAGCCAGTCTCCAGATCTCAACCCCATAGAAAATCTTTGGAGGGAGTTGAAAGTCTGTGTTGTCCAGCGACAGCCCCAAAACATCACTGCTCTAGAGGAGATCTGCATGGAGGAATGGGCCAAAATACTAGCAACAGTGTGTGTAAAACTTACAGAAAACGTTTGACCTCTGTCATTGCCAACAAAGTGTATATAACAAAGTATGAGATGAACTTTTGTTATTGACCAAATACTTATTTTACCAAGGCATTTACCAATTAATTCATTAAAAATCCTTCAATGTGATTTTCTAGAATTTTTTTTTTCTTATTTTGTCTCTCATAGTTGAGGTATACCTATGATGAAAACTGGAGACCTCTCTCATCTTTTAAGTGGGAGAACTTGCACAATTGGTGGCTGACTAAATACTTTTTGACCCCACTGTATATTAGCTGCTCTTGCTTGCTTGTTTTTTTTCTTGCCTTCTGATTGTTGCTCTGAGTGTTGCTATCCCTGTGCTGTTGCAATCCTGGAATTTCCCCGTTGTGGGACTAATAAAGGCTTATCTTATCTTAACTAAATATATGACCTTCATGTTGAGTGGTAGGAGTGTTTTCTGACTTGATTCTCTCTTTAGTTCATGTGAGTCTCTTCACCTTTTCTGTGTCCAGTTACTCTGAGATGTCAAATGTCTGATTATAAACCTGTTTGAGGCATAAAAATCAGTCCAAATCACCTTATTATTGACCCTGGTCTAGGAGAGTTTCTGATTAATTGTTTCCAATCAGGTCTGAATGATTTAACAAAAATGTGGAATTACCATGATGGCCAAAATCTGGTTTTGATGATTTCTGTCTTTAATGATTGAACAGTGAATCAATGTGAATCAATCCACTGTTCATCAATGAACAGTGGATCATAATTTATTATTAAAGAAACTACAAAATTGTGGTATTAGAGGGGTAGCACTGTCCTGGTTAAGTAGTTACTTAAAGAATAGATATCAGTATGTATGTGTTGGTAACAAAAACTCACAGTTACTGAAGGTTACTTGTGGAGTCCCACAGGGTTCAGTTTTGGGGCCATTATTATTCAATATGTATATAAATGATATATGTAAAGTTTCAGAAAAAAATGGACTTAATATTGTTTGCCGATGACACTAATCTATTATGCAGTGGAAACAATTTGGAACAACTTCTGGATACACTCGGAAAGGAATCAGGAAAGCTTAAACTATGGTTTGATTCAAACAAATTAACGTTCAATTTAAGTAAGACAAAATTTATAGTCTTTAACAATCATCACAACAACTCAGTATCTAAACTCAGTGTTAATGATGTAGAGATTGAAGGGGTATCTGAAACTAAATTTCTTGGAGTAATAATTGATAATAAACTGTGTTGGAAGTCACATATTAATTATATTAAAGGTAAAATATCCAAATCAATTGCAATATTACACAGAGTGAAATATTTGCTGAATCAACCCACACTATATACCTTGTATCATTCATTAATACTCCCATACATGACATATTGTACTGAAGTATGGGGAAATACATATAAAACAAACATATATCCACTCTTTATGCTTCAGAAGAGAGCTATTAGAATAATAAACAAAGCAGCTTACAGGGAACCAACAAACCCACTTTTTCTTAAATTAAAAGCTCTCAAGTTGAAAGATCTGGTTGACTTTAAAACTGCAATAATAATGTTTAAAGTGAAGAATCTATCACTGCCCGCAAATATCCAAAAATTGTTCCAAATAAGGGAGAAACAATATCATTTCAGAGGAACATGTATATTTCAAAAACCTACAGTGAGAACAACCACCAAGCAACACTGTGTTTCAGTGCAAGGAGTCAGATTATGGAACGATTTTGGACCTGAATTAAAATCATGTACAACGCTTGGACAATTTAAACAAAAACTAAAGGAAGAAATACTCCAAACATATATACAAGATGACATGTAAAATCACATAAGGATTGACATATCCAGCCTGTGTTGTGTTGTAGCTTAGTTTTTTTTTTTTCTGTCACACTTTGTCTTAGCTTCGTTTCTTTTTTTTTTTCTTTGAATTGTAATCGCTGTTGTCTTGTTTTTTTTTTTTCTTTTGAATTCTTGGATGGAATATGGGTGGGCAATATAAGCTGCGGCTTCAGCCATCACCCATTTCGGATAACTTATGTTGAACTGTATAATCAGAGGAGTTATTGTCTAATTTGACCTTGTTGGATTTTCTTTCCCCCTTTTGCTATATTATTCAGTTCCTTTTAACCTGTACTGTCCGAAATAAAATAAAGATTCATTCTAAAATAAAGATTCATTCAATGATGGTTTCAGGAGTCGACTTGCTTTGTTCTCAGTGAAAATGGAGAATAAACTGGTCATTTTAAAATGTTTATTTCTCCACTCAGATATTAAGGTGCATAAAAATACAGAAATATAAGTTTGTACAGTTCTGTTTACAGTAAAAAATATTTATACTATTTAAATCTAAACTGCGGTATTTTATGAATTTTCATAACTGCAGAGAGTGGCATTGTGATCTGATGTTTCAAACAGAAATATTCATCAGTCTGCTCATGTAAACTCAGTGTTTAATTAATTTATTAGTCCTTTGTGGGATATTTAAGTCCCAACAGCTCAGAGAAGAATTCCACCTTAACACAGCAGTGATGGTCAGTTTATTAATGAGGTTTTAGTTTGTTTTCTACTGAGAGGTGTTTCTGATGTTTTAGTGTCCATGTAGCAACTATGAGAACATCAGAAGCACATGGAACACAGTCCAGAAGAAGGACACTAACTGAGGATTTGTGGTTTATTTCTTAGACTGACTGACATCATCAAGATGGAGGAAGAGGAGGACAGAGCAGCGTCTGGGGGATCCACATGTCTGTCTATGAGGAGTGATTGGCCCAAAAGTCTTCCTCCAGACTTCAGTGATGAACCTGGACCTTCAGACTCAAAGTGAGAATCAGTTTCTACTTTAACTGAGCTGCTGAAATATTAGTAGATGAATGTGAACTTGAACTTTCCTCCTCCAACTGTCAGGCTGCAGCACCGAGCCACAATTGCTAGAAGTGAATTTTTCTGGTTAAAGGAGCTCAGTAGCTTCAGTAAACCTTTGTTAGAGTCAGACTTTAGTTAAATGAGCATTTATCTGGACTTGACCAAACTACTGCTACATGGTCCGTGCTGCCTGTAATCTGATTCCAGTGAGATAATAAATGGAGTAAAGTTGTGAGTTCCTTCTATCAGTCAGCAGGAGAACACACCTCACTCTCCACGCAGTCACATCCCAGAAAAACTCTTCTGATGGGCTTGTGATGACGTGAGCGCCGATCTCGTCCGCGCTCGGGCCATGCATCATCTCTGCCGGCTTTGACAGCAGGGGATTACATTCTGGCTCCCCGGGCTCTTATTGTGACAGCGCTCGGTGGGGCTTCCGGCTGTCAAAGCCGATCAGCTGTTCTGCATCACCGCTTGTTAGCGGCCGGCTTTATTAGGCCAATCGAGGCCCAATCGGGGTCCACCGCAGGTGCTGTTTTGGCCCAATCGGGGTCCGACTTGGGTGCAGCCGGGACCCAATCGGGATCCAGAGGAGGTGCAGCGCTGGCGTGGTCCGAGGACGGTGGAGGAGCTGCAGACCCTTCGCTGCCTGACTTAGTACGGGCTCATCTTCGCCATCATTCCCCTCTTCAGAGTCATCACCCCTGCTCATCATCGCCGGGGGCTGTGGGGGTCCCTCTTTGCTCGCCCCGGCTCTCCCATGCTTTGTCCTCGCCAGGGAGGCCACCGCGGGCTGTTTTCCCCCGGTTCTGGTGGCTGAGGGACGCGGGTCGGCCGCCCGAGGAACTGCTTCGCTGGTTTGGCGCCTTGGGTCGGCCACCCAACTTGCTGTGTGTTTTACTGGGCGATCTGGTTTGGCCACCGGAGGAGTGGACTTTCTGGGCCTGGGACTGTGGTAAGCCGCCCGGTCATGTTCCGCCACCCATGACCACCCGTCGGCCGTTGGACGCGGGGAGACCGCCTGAACTGTTCCCGTGGCGTTTGGTCTCTGCCGGTCGGCATGAACTGTCGGGCATAGAGGTCATTCTTGGTGGTAGTCTAGCCCTGTAATTGTTCTGTTTTTTGTTAGTTTTTTTTTTTGTCCTGTGTTGTATTTGCTTTGTGACTTAAGAGTGTGGTATTTTTGTTATCGTGCCTTGTATGTTTTTTTGTTTTTTTTTGCCTTGTCTTGATTATGATTTGTGCCTTAAGGAGTGTTGTTTTTTTTCCTGTTTTCGTGCCTATGTTAACTGTGTTTCATGTGTTTGGGAGTCTTTTTTTTTTTTTTTCCTGATTGTCTGTGCCCTGGTTAACGGTCGGTGATTTGATCCTCTCCCGCCGGGCCTGCCCCATCCGCCCACCTGGGAGGGGGTGGGGGGGTGGGGGGGCTTGGATGTCTATGGGCGTTCTGAGCCCGCCCTCGGAGGGAGGGTACTGTGATGACCCAAGTGCCGATCTCGTCTGCGGTCGGGCCATGCATCATCTCTGCCGGCTTTGACAGCAGCGGATTACATTCTGGCTCCCCGGGCTCTAATTGTGACAGTGCTCGGTGGGGCTTCCGGCTGTCAAAGCCAATCAGCTGTTCTGCATCACCGCTTGTTAGCGGCCGGCTTTATTAGTGGGCGCTGACAGCAGGTTGATGCAGCAGTATCGTCAAACATTCGTCAAAACATCCTGAGTGATTTCCTGTGAGAGCATTCACATCAAGGTTCGTGTTCATAGTCTTGTCCTTGTTCTCGTTTAGATCGTAGGTGGCTGGGTGTAGCCCTACGATCACATGCTCTTTGTAGTGAGTGTTTTTGCCACAGCGGCTCATAGTTTCATGTTATTGTCTTGTGTTCTTGTTAATAAAACATCAATGCAAAACTCACTGGCGACTTTTGGCATCTTATGGTGGCCCGCGAGGGTCACCGCGTGACAGTGCTGATGGGTTTCAGCAGCAGAATTTCCTGACTCTCCTTTGATAAGTTTGTGTCTCTGCTGCTGACTGATGTTCAGACGCCTCCACCACCCCAGCATCCACCTGCAGGCTCCAGAGGGGAAGTTGACTGAATGTGTCTGAGCTCATAGAACAGAGGGAGAACGTTTTCTGGACTGTCAGTGATGTCAGTCAGAAGGTTCATGTTAGTATTGTTTGACCTCACTGCTTCCTTCAACTCTATTACCTTCATTTCACAAACTAACTCTGACAAACTGGTTCATGCTTTCATCATCTGTCAGCTTAGATTATAGCAGCAGCTCATTTACAGGATGGTTTTAGATTCATCAGCCAGAGTTCTTCCATGCACACAGATATTAATCCACTACGGAAATCACTTCACTGACTCCTGCTACAACATAGAGTTCCTGTCAAAAACCATCAGTCTCTCACTGGTGTGGCTCCTCACTACATATTTGTCCCCCAACTGTTGGTAACCCAGTCAGGTTTTCAGTCTTTAGCTCAACTCAGGATTAAATGACACTTCGTGAACATTCTATCAGTAATTGCTGTTGTTTCTCTAGAACACCAGTGTCCAATATTTTATTCCTGAGGGTTTTTTTGACCTGTTCTGCAGACAGTGCATCTCCTCATACTGGGACCAGTCTGCTTCATCAGGATCCTCCTCCTGTCCCCAGTATGGACAAAGATCCAAAACTGGTGAGAGTGTAAAAATCTTCAAATTTCTAAACACATCCAGTCTTGGAACAGAATCTTTCTCCATAGTTTAGATGTTCAGATGTTTCTACGTCTCTGTGACTTTTGTTTTCTCAGCAGATGTTGGTCTGCAGGAGGTTTTAGATGAACATAAGATCAGTCTGAGGAGGAGATGTGAACGTGTGACTGAAGGAAGTGATGAAACAGGAAGTGGAACTCTCCTCAACAGGATCTACACTGACCTCTACATCACAGAGGGACAGAGTGAAGAGGTTCAGACCCAACATGAGGTGAGGCAGTTGGAGACGGCTTCCAAGAAGGACTCCCTCCATGACACTCCAATCAGGTGCCACGACATCTTTAAAGCCTTCCCTGACCAACAGAGACCCATCAGAGTGGTTCTGACCAGTGGCGTTGCTGGTGTTGGAAAAACCTTCTCAGTGCTTAAGTTCTCTCTGGACTGGGCAGAGGGCTTGGAGAACCAACATGTCAGTGTGGTGATTCTGCTTCCATTCAGGGAGCTGTACCTGATCAGAGATGAGCAGTACAGTCTTCTGGAGCTGCTCCATGTTTTCTATCCAACATTACAGAAGGTCACAGCAGAGAAGCTCGCCGTCTGTAAACTTTTATTCATCTTTGATGGCCTGGATGAAAGCAGACTTTCATTGGATTTCACCAACAGGAAACGCATGTGTGATGTCACACAGAAGTCATCAGTCAGAGAGCTGCTGACAAACCTCATCCAGGGGAGTCTGCTTCCCTCAGCTCTCATCTGGATAACTTCCAGACCTGCTGCAGCCAATCAGATCCCTCCTACATGTGTGGACAGGATGACAGAAGTGCGAGGCTTCACTGATGACCAGAAGGAGGAGTACTTCAGAAGGAGATTCAGTGATGAAGAGCTGTCCAGCAGAATCATCTCCCACATGAAGACATCCAGGAGCCTCCACATCATGTGTAGAATCCCAGTCTTCTGCTGGATCACTGCTACAGTTCTGGAGCACATGTTGACTACAGAGCAGACAGGAGAGCTGCCCAAGACCCTGACTGACATGTACTCCCACTTCCTGTTGGTCCAGACAAAGAGGAAGAAGAAGAAATACCATGAGGGACACAAGACAAGTCCACAGGAGCTGACAGAGGCTGACAGGGAGGTTCTTCTGAAGCTGGGGAGGCTGGCATTTGAACATCTGGAGAAAGGAAACATCATGTTTTACCAAGAAGACCTGGAGCAGTGTGGTCTGGATGTCACAGAGGCCTCGGTGTACTCAGGAGTTTGTACACAGATCTTCAGAAGAGAGTGTGTGATGTTCCAGAAACCAGTCTACTGCTTTGTTCATCTGAGCATTCAGGAGTTTCTGGCTGCAGTCTACATGTTCAACTGTTTCACCACCAAGAAGACTGAAGTGATGAAAAAGAGCTTTACTGAAAAGTTGAAGGAGGTGAAGACAAAGATTTCAACGTTTTTCAACATTAAACAACATAATTCTCCATCTCTCAAGAATGTGATGAAACAAGTCTACACCTCTGGATCACCTCTGGATGATTTCCTAAAGAGAGTCATGGAGAAATCCCTTGATTGTAAAAATGGCCACCTGGACCTCTTTGTTCGCTTCCTTCATGGCCTCTCTCTGGAGTCCAACCAGAGACTCTTAGGAGGCCTGCTGGGTCAGGTAGAGAACAGTCCAGAAACCATCCAGAGAGTCATCAGCAACCTGAAGGAGATGAACAGTGATGAAATCTCTGCTGACGGAAGCATCAACATCTTCCACTGTCTGATGGAGATGAATGACCTCTCAGTTCATCAGGAGATCCAAGAGTTCCTGAAGTCAAAGGACAGATCATGGGAGGAACTCTCTGTGATCCACTGTTCAGCTCTGGCCTACATGCTGCAGATGTCAGAAGTTCTGGATGAGTTCAACCTGAGTGACTACAACCCATCAGATCAGGGAAAACAGAAACTGATTCCAGCTGTGAGGAACTGCAGGAAGGCTCGGTGAGTCCAGATGTGATTAACATTATAAATCAGTGTAGATTAGTAGATCCACACAGGATTAAATTATCATCAGATTTCTTCAGTTGGCTGATTGTTACTGCTGACTTCATGAAACTGGGATTTGATTTACTTTTTAACATGTTTGACTTGAGCTTCATACTGGGTGTCCACGAGTCTTTAAAAGTCTTCATTTCATTTATCCAAAAATACTGTATGTCCTCAATCATCCTTAAAAATAAGAATTCAGTCTTAAATCTACTTTCAACGTCCCACAAGATGTGATAAAGGTGAGAACTCTGTTTTCTTTGGGCTGAAATGCTCAGAATTTGTTTTGTTCATTTGGAGTCACTCATTTTGCATCAGTGGAACTGAAAAAAGTCAGTGGAATTTGTCACAATTTACAGGTTTGGGGTCACCCAGACAATTATTTTGTGTTTTCCATGAAAAGTCACACTTATTTACCACCATGAGTTGTAAAATGAATAGAAAATATACAGTAGTCCAGACATTGACAAGGTTAGAAATAATGATTTGTATTTGAAATAATAATTTTTTCCAGATACTCAACCTGCTCAAAGGAAGGTCAGTTTTATAGCTTCTCTAACCAGCTAAACTGTTTTCAGCGGTGCTAACATGATTGCACAAGGGTTTTCTAATCATCCATTAGCCTTCTGACGCAATGAGCAAACACATTGTACCATTAGAACACTGGAGTGATAGTTGCTGGAAATGGGCCTCTATACACCTATGTAGGTATTGCACCAAAAAACAGACATTTGCAGCTAGAACAGTCATTTTCCACATTAGCAATGTATATTAGATATTAGAGTGTATTTCTGATTAGTTTAAAGTTATCTTCATTGAAAAAAAAACAGTGCTTTTCTTTCAAAAATAAGGAAATTTCTAAATGACCCCAAACTTTTGAACGGTAGTGTACATACTGATATCTATTCTTTAAGTAACTACATAACCAGGACAGTGCTACTCCCCTAATACCACAATTTTGTAGTTTCTTTAATAATAAATTATGATCCACTGTATCAAATGCTTTTTTAAGATCCAGGAATACCCCAACTGAATACTCTTTATTTTCAACGGCAGTTGATATTTTTTCTATAAATTCCATTAGAGCAAATGCAGTTGTCCTCTTGTGTCTGAACCCATATTGCTGCTCACACAATAAATTATTCTTCAGTATGAAGTTGTCAGTTCTCTCATAGAATATTTTTTCAAGTATCTTGGAAAATTGCGGCAATAGTGAAATTGGTCTATAGTTTGAGAATTCCCCTCTGTCACCCGTCTTGTATATCGGAATTACTTTAGCTATTTTCATTGCATTGGGAAATACAGTATACCTGTTTGGAGAGACAGGTTACAGATATACGTCAGTGGTTTCACTAAGCATTCAATAATAGTTTTGACTAAGAGCATGTCAATACCATCACAGTCCGTAGAGGTTTTACTTTTAAACGATTTAGCAATTTCAATGACCTCTCTCTCGTCTGTGTTTTTTATGAAAATGGAGTCTTTTATAGCAGTGTTTTTGCTTATTGTATCACCTGTAGGCGCCGTAATGGGTATTTCTCGAGCCAAATTAGGACCAATATTAACAAAAAAGTTAAATTCATCTGCAGGTGAAGCTGCATTCACACTCTGAGTCGTTTTATTATTTTTTGAAAAATCGGTTGGGTAGCTTGTATTTCTGTTTTTATTTCCAAGAATATTGTTAAGTATTGTCCATGTATTTTTAATATTTTCTCTGTTTTTCTCCAGTTCTTTACTGTAATAGTCTCTTTTACTACATCTTATTATATATGTTAACTTATTTTTGTATGTTTTATACCGCTGCTCTGCTTCTTTTGTCCTTTTCTTTAGAAAAGCTTTATATTGTGGGCACATATGTTGGTTACATACGCCCCACAAATATATTGCTGTGTGTTTATTGTGTACTGCATGTCTCAGGGAACAAAGGGACTGAGCCTCCAAGAGACAACGGGAGAGTGGGGGATTTGGCCTTTGTTTCAGGGAGATGACCTGGAGAGATTCCCGGACCACAGGAAACTAAGGGCTTCTTTCCACCAAACCGGTTCCAGTGCTTAACTGGAGCTATTGCGCCATTAGCACCAGTTCTTTGGGTTTCCACCGACTAAAGCACCAGTCCCCGGCTCCCAAAAGTGGGGCTATCGCGGCCCCAACTCCTAGCTGGGCCAGCGGCAGCACCAGTTTACGTCGGTTAGGTCCACGGCCGTGGGCGTGGTTAACTGACCAGCTTTAAAACATTACTGACCTCCATGTTGCTTTCCAAACAGCGGAGCACGCAACGGATTCCAAAACCAAACAGATTTAGAGTGAAGAGGAGAAATATTTCTTGGCAGAAGTACAAGATCAGCTGGAGGGGGCCACTCATCTGAACTGTTTTGGAGGATCGGCCAGCCAGCTGGACCATTGTCACTGCCTTGGATTAGTCTGGACAACAAACTGCTTAAAACACGCTGGTAAGTGTATTGTCTTTAAAATGCCAGACGTTAACCAATATATGTATACATATATATCCGCTTGTATTGATATGTAACGGCCAAGTGCGGATATTTAGTCACTTGTGGCTATAGTATTTTCGGTTAGCTATGCTAACAAGCTAAAAGTAATTTTACTACGACCAAACGTTTCTCCTCGCCATAAAGAAATGAACAGGTCGTCTCTGCTGACAGATGTATACCGCTTGTATTGATATATAACGGCCAAAGTGCGGATTTTTTTTTTAACTCATTTTTGTGGATATTTTCGGTTAGCGATGCTAACAAGCTAACACTACTTTTACTACGACCAAACGTTTCTCCTCGCCATAAAGAAATGAACAGGTCGTCTCTGCTGACAGATGTACTGTATACTGCTTGTATTGATATATTTCTTCCTGCCCTTCAGAGAGAACGGTCGCTTTTTCTTCTGCTCCCTCTTTCACCCTCCTTCACCCTCCCTAACTGAGAATCCCAGCTTGCTGTCTTGTCTGCGTCGCTGTTCTTCAGGCTGAATCTTGATCCAAATGAAAAAAATGGATTTGGTGAGCGGCTTTAATAAAATTAACAACTTTTTACATAAATTTGGGCCAGGGGGAGCCCCTATGGAGAGACCCATGGATTGGAACACATGTGTCTGCATGATTCGACTGATGATGTGGAAACATCTATCTGGTTTGGCACGATCACAGGATTTTCTGCTGATTGGCTCTGGAGTTTTCCTGGTGTATCGAAAATTTAACTGGAAGAGCTAATCAAAGCGGTCCCGGCGTAGCTGCTTCTTAAACAATTCGACCAGACGGGGGAGAGCACTAACTAACGGCAAGACTAACATGGAAATTACCATCTGGCATGCACTGTAGAGGGATGGACTCTGCCGGACATGCTTCCCATGTTTAGAAGGGAAACATCTGGAGTCGTTTTGGTGCCCTCCAAGAATGGATTTAAAGCCTATGTATGGAAATTATGAACACAGGATTGCAAGAGCTGTAAATTCTATGCTCTGAGTGATCTGTGTTATCAGACCTTGAATTTTGTGCCCTGTTGACTATTTTCCTCCTGGATTAAGACAAAACAGAAGATTGTGCTTCTCTTCATAAACATTCTGGTGTGCTGCATCTGAACTCTCAAGGACAGTAACTGGCTCAGGAAATTTCCATCTGCCATGCCTCAAGGACATGCTTCCGAGTTTCAGACACTAAGACATAACATCTCGGCTGGGAGAGATTCTGCTGCCTCCAGTAACTGATAAACACCCACCTGCATTCAACATACACGAACACACTGATTCACATATACTGAATTACACCCATCCATTCACTGATCCTCTCTGACTTTTGGTTTTGTTGTCTGCTAAATGTGCATTGAGGGTTTTTTTCCTGCAATCAAAATTTCGCTCACTTACTGAGTGCTATTTTGATAAACATGTTTTTTTTCTCTCGCCTACTGTGTCATCCCATATCCCCTCCCTTTTTCTTTCTTTATCACCACTATGACTGGCGCCTAGCGGCTGCCCTGGTCTTGCATGCGCTCTGCAGAGCGTGCCCAAATGCCAAGTCACGTTTCGTTACCTTGTATTCCATCCATCCATCTTCTACCGCTTTTCCGGAGGTCCGGGTCGCGGAGGCAGCAGTTCAAGCAGAGAAGCCCAGACTTCCCTCTCCCCAGCCACCTGCTCCAGCTCTTCAGAGGAGATACCAAGGCGTTCCCAGACCAGCTGGGAGACATAGTCTCTCCACCGAGTCCTGGGTCTGCCCCGGGGTCTCCTCCCAGTGGGACGTGCCTGAAACACGTTTCAGGACACGGACTCGGCTAAAGTGGGCTGCTGATGCTGAGCCCCTCCACCAGGAATAAGGCAAGACATTTCATTTTTAAATGCAGGAAAATGTGGGAGGCGTCCAGGAGGCATCCTAATCAGATGCCCATACCACCTCAACTAACTCCTTTCAATGTGGAGGAGCAGCGGTTCTACTCTGAGCCTCTCCCGGATGACTGAGCTCCTCACCCTATCTCTGAGGGTGAGTCCAGCAATCCTACGGAGAAAGCTCATTTCAGCCGCTTGTATCCGCAATCTCGTTCTTTCGGTCATTACCCAAAGCTCGTGACCATAGGTGAGAGTAGGAACGTAGATTGACTGATAAATCGACAGCTTTGCCTTAGAACTAAGCTCCCTCTTCACCACAACAGACCGGTACAACGTCCGCATCACTGCAGATGCTGCTCCAATCCGTCTGTCGATCTCTCGCTCCATTCTCCCCTCACTCGTGAACAAGACCCCAAGTTACTTAAACTCCTCCACTTGGGGCAGGAGCCTGTCCCCAATCCAGAGAGGACAATCCACCTTTTTCCGGCTGAGGACCATGGACTCGGACTTGGAGGTGCTGATTCTCATCCCAGCCGCTTCACACTCAGCGGCAAACCATCCCAGCAAGAGCTGTAGGCCATTGCTGGATGAAGCCAACAGGACAACATCATCTGCAAACAACAGAGGTGAGATCCTGTGGTCACCAAGCATGACACCCTCCATTCCCTGGCTGCGCCTAGAAATCCTGTCCATAAAAATTATGAACAGGATCGGTGACAAAGGGCAGCCCTGGCGGAGTCCAACTCTCACCGGGAATGACTCCGACCGAGTGTTGGCAATATGAACCAAACTCTCACAACGGTCGTACAGAGACCGAATAGCTCGTAACAACAAGCCCGATACCCCATACTCCCGAAGCACCCCCCACAACAATCCACGAGGGACGCGGTCAAATGCCTTCTCCAAGTCCACAAAACACATGTAAACTGGTTGGGCAAACTCCCACGAACCCTCGAGAATTCTCGAGAGGGTAAAGAGCTGGTCCGATGTGCCACGGCCAGGACGAAAACCACATTGCTCCTCCTGAATCCGAGGTTCAACCAACGGCCGGACTCTCCTCTCCAGTACCTTGGCATAGACCTTCCCAGGGAGGCTGAGGAGTGTGATCCCTCTAAAGTTGGAACACACCCTCCGGTCCCCTTTTTTAAAGAGAGGAACCACCACCCCGGTTTGCCATGCCAAAGGCACTGCCCCCGACCTCCACGCAATGTTGCAGAGGCGTGTCAACCATGACAACCCAACAATATCCAGGGCCTTGAGGTACTCAGGGCGAATCTCATCCACCCCTGGGGCCCGGCCACCAAGGAGATTTTTAACCACCTTGGCGACCTCAGCCCCTGTGATAGGCGAGTCATCTCCCTCGTCCCCAAACCCTGCTTCCTCTGTGGAAGGCGTATCAGTGGGATTGAGGAGATCCTCGAAGTATTCCTTCCACCGCCCGACGATGTCCCCAGTCGAAGTCAACAGTGTCCCATCCGCACCATACACAGTGTGGACGGGGAGCTGCTTTCCCCTCCTGAGCCGCCGGACAGTTTGCCAGAATCTCTTTGAGGCCGACTGAAAGTCTTGTTCCATGGCCTCACCGAACTCCTCCCATACCCAGGTTTTTTCTTCAGCAACCACCCGAACTGCACTCCGCTTGGCCTGCCGGTACACCTCAGCTTCTTCGGGGGTCCCACAAGCCAACCAAGCTTGATAGGACTCCTTCTTCAGCTTAATGGCCCCCCTCACCACTGATGTCCACCACTTGGTTCGGGGGTTGCCACCACGAGAGGCACCGACCACCTTGCGGCCGCAGCTCTGGGCAGCCGCTTCAACAACAGAGGTGGAGAACATGGCCCATTCAGACTCCATGTCTCCAGACTCCCTTGGAATGTGGTTGAAGTTCTTCCGGAGGTGGGAGTTGAAGACCTCCCGGACAGGGGCCTCAGCCAGACGCTCCCAGCACACCCTCACTATACGTTTGGGTCTACCAGGTCTGAATGGCTTCCTCCCCTGCCATCGGATCCAACTCACCACCAGGTGGTGATAAGTTGACAGCTCTGCACCTCTCTTTACTCGGGTGTCCAAGACATACGGTTGCAGGTCTGATGACACGATAACAAAATCGATCATCGACCTGCGACCTAGGGTGTCCTGGTGCCAGGTGCACCCTTATGCTTGAACATGGTGTTCGTTATGGACAGACTGTGGTTAGCACAGAAGTCCAATAACTGAACACCACTCGGGTTCAGATCGGGCAGGCCGTTCCTCCCAATCACCCCCCTCCAGGTTTCACTGTCGTTGCCCACGTGCGCATTGAAGTCCCCCAGTAGGACAATGGAGTCTCCAAGAGGAGCACCCTCCAGCACCCCAGTCACAGACTCCAAAAAGGGTGGGTACTCTGAAACATCATTTGGTGCATAGGCACAAATGATGGTCAGGACCCGTTTCCCAACCCGAAGGCGCAGGGAAGCAACCCTTTCGTCCACCGGGGAAAACTCCAATATAGAGGCAGCAAGGTGGGGCGATACAAGAATACCCACCCCTGCTCGTCGCCTCTCGCCCGGGGCAACTCCAGAAAAGGCCAAGCTCCTTGTATTCATACATAAAATACCTTGTATTCATACATGTGTAATGACAATAAAGTTGAATCTCATCTCATCTCATCTCATATAACGGCCAAAGTGCGGATTTTTTTTTTTAACTCATTTTTGTGGATATTTTCGGTTAGCGATGCTAACAAGCTAACACTACTTTTACTACGACCAAACATTTCTCCTCACCATAAAGAAATGAACAGATCGTCTCTGCTGACAGATGTATACCGCTTGTATTGATATATAACGGCCAAAGTGCGGATTTTTTTTTTTTTTTTTAAACTCATTTTTGTGGCCATAGTATTTTCGATTAGCGATGCTAACAAGTTAACTGTTTTTAGCACGAACGTTTCTCCTCGCCAGAAATGCGCGTTTGAGAAACTAGAACAGAAATCTTAGCGTCTTACAGAATACTTTTTTTATAAAGACATCCAGCGCAAAATACGTTTTTTGTGGTATGAATACTGTGTATGAATGGGTGCCTTGCATTGTGTTATGGGAGATTTTTCTACCAGACACTAGTAGCGTCATCTTTTTTACTATTTTGGTAATATTTCCATAATCTTAGGCCATTTTTTTTAAAAATGTCACTCATGTTTAATTGTATGTTGTGTAGCCGTATTTTATCTAATCCTTCTCTTACTTTATTGCGCAGTAGCCTGGTGGAGCGCCTACAGTTTCATTGTACTGTACAGGTGTACAGTACAATGAAGTTTCATCTATTCCTATTCTTCTATTCCATAATCAGACATGTAAGCTTTGCTAACATTGATATTGAATAAAATTGTCTTCTATGTCTGCACATTTAATGGAAGGCTTAAGTTGTTCACTGCACAAACTAAAACACTTTTTTTTAAAGATTTATCACAGCTGGATGATGAGGGAGAAGCAGCCAGACCTGTGGTGTCCAGCTCACCTTCACCAGCTCCAAGCTTGTCCTCCTCCTGCTCTTCTAATCAGACCAGATTAGGTAATTTATGTTCAGATCATTTTGATTTTGTGTACTTTATTGATCCCCATAGGGGAAATTGAGGGCATCCACCTGGATGGATCATGACCCAGTCACACAAAGGAGGGAGTGAATTAAACCAATTATACACTTGAATTGAATGTTGTGATGCCACTAACAGTAAATGGATGTTGAATAGACACGTTCAATCTTGGAGTGACGATTCCTGCATTTTTCAGTGTGTGGTTATTTTATATTGCTTATTTTTGTACTTTAAAACAGGGAAACAGAAGTGTGACACAAACATGGACCTCCTTCTAGACTACGGTCAGATGAGACAGCAGGAGCAGAGCAGGAGGGAGGAGCAGCTGAACTTCGCTTTGCTGCAAAGCAGACCAACACCCTTGTTGAACTGATGGGACGTGTTGTCTGTGCTTGAGGGACTGTAAAAAAAGTAACTATCACAGCATTGATATTTTTGTCTGTGTGTACATAATATTTCATATGTAGCAGTCTGAAGTTTTTGCACATTTTGGAAATAAAAGCTTTCTTTCCTTAAGTGTTTTTCTTCTTCTACATTGTTATCCTCACACCAAACATATTCAGGTTCAGGTTCCTTTATTTGTACCCATAGGTAGATTTGTTTTGCAGTCAGGTGACGTCCATATTTACAAACTACAGTTACATTCAACATGAACACAAACACAGGCACACATGAAGCTGACTATAGACATGATAAAAGTGCTCAAGGCTCCATCAATCAGGACATAAGACAAAGAGATAAGAGAAAAAAACATGAGAGAAGGGTCATATTAAAAAGTTAAAGACTTTACATTTCATATATAAAGTTATTTAGGACAATGCAAATCACTATAACATTGTAGTGGTGGGAAGTGAAAGTACAAGTACTGAATTACTGCACTTAAGTTCATTTTTCCAGGTATTGGACAATATCTCAGGTATTTGTGGACTTACACATATTTTTGACAATTTCTTTCACATTTTTTAAAGAACAAGCAGCAACAAACTTTAAATCTATGTACTTTTTCTGTGGAAAATGTTCCAAGTTGCTAGCTTTAAAAATGATAGTGTCATGCCTGGCTCTCATGAGCCAGAAAGGAGACGCGAGGGCGACCAGTGAGTTTGCGTAATTTATTAACGTAAACACACAAAGTACAAATAATAAAGTAAAGAGCCACGTGGGGCTATAACACGCACAACACTAGATAACAAACGGTAAGGAAAAGAGCCACGTGGGGCTAAAATACGCACAGAACTAAGGACAATGTACAACCCAGAGAGAAAAGCTAGAGAGGCGGCGAGGGGAAACACACGCCGAGCCGCAGCACTTACTAAGGGTGTAGCGCCGAGGTAACGGGGAACTGAAGCTGGACATGGAAGCTCCAGTCGTGGAAACACGGTGCACGTCCTTCCGTAGTGAGGTCGCAGCGAGGAGTAACTCTCGGCTGCTCGCTTAAGTGGGGAAGAGAACCCAATCAGAAGCGGGGGAGATAATTATCAATGATGGGAGACAGCTGTCCCAGAGCAGCTGAACTAGACAGCTGGAGATCAGCTGGGCGCTGTCAAACTACGGGCCTAGTAAGACCCGGCACGGAATAGCACGGAGCAGGAGCGACACTGGACAACCTGAACACGGAGAAGGATAGCGTTCAGGTCGTGACAGTACTCTTCCCCCGAGCCGCGCCTCCTGGCGCAGGCTTAACCCCCCCCCCCCCCCCGAGGGAAAGACCAGGGAGGGCGGTGGGGGCTAGGTCCGGGGGAAAGCGAGGGACAAGGAAAAGGAGGGAGAGAAGAAAAAAAAAACACCCAGATAACAGCATAGAATCAGACACAACATTAATTTCAAACAGGAAATAATTATCACCCCCTCCTCTGCAGAGGCCAGACGGTCTAAGCAGGTAACCACAGGAGGTGGGGAGAAACGACAAGAACCAAAATGCAGAAACATAGTGACATAGTCATGGAAAAAGCTCACAATAACTTAGGGCGAGGACAATAAAAAAAAAAAACAACTCATGTCCCGAAGGCCAAAAACTACAAAACTCTGTGAACATATGGTTGAAATAGACTTACACATGTAACCCCGGCCAAAACAGAATAATATACAAAGGAGGCAATCCGGGCATAAGACCTAAAAATAGAGCCTGGAACAGCAAATTGGCATAAAGATACAAAAGGAACAACTCCTCAAACATGTATTAGCACAAAAAGTGTCACTAAACAGTCTGGAGGAGGATATAAATACAGATAAACAAGACTACTCGGAATGAGGCCAGGCAATGTGAAGCAAAAGCTACTTAAAGGGCTAATTTGAATAAGAGTTCATACTGGGATTATAAGACACAGAAAATAGTCTAAGGAAATTTTAGTTGGAATGACACCACAATAAGGCCTCTAGGGCAGAAAGTTCTTTGATGTCCTGAAAAGTATTAAATTAGGGAGGACAATCAAACACAAGGCAACGAACAGTCAGTCAATTCTTCCAGGAACGTCAGCAGGTGGAGCGGGGCAGGCGGTGACAGCTTGTCCGGCAGGCGACCCGAACTCCACCAGGCCAGGAACCACAATACCAGTTCGGGCGGCCTACCAGAGTCCCAGGCTAGGAGACACAGTTTCTCCGGAGGCCGACCCAGATCACCGAACCAGCCAGACGGCTCCCCAGGCGGTCGTCCCGTGACCTCAGACCACCGAGAGCTGAGGGAGAAGTTTTGGTGCAGCTTCCTCCCTGAGGGAAAAGGCAGGAGGAAACTGACCCAGGTGAGAGAAACCCCAACAGTGGCAGGAGGAGAGAAGATGGAGGCAAGGGACGAAGTCAGCCTGACATCTGATGAACACATGGGCAGGGGGAAACTGGCCCGGGTGAGAGAAACCCCAACAGCGGCAGGAGGAGAGGAGATGGAGGCAAGGGACGGAGTCAGCCTGACGTCCGATGAGCACAATCCTCCAGCTCCCTCACTGACCTTTAACCGGACCGGCGCAGCACCCCCGGTGAACCCCAATCGGGCCGGCGAAACACTCCCGGTGGACCCCGACTGGGCCGGTACAGCACTCCCGGTGGACCCCGACTGGGCCAGACCCCAACTGGGCCGGTACAGCACTCCCGGTGGACCCCAACTGGGCCGGTATAGCACTCCCGGTGAACCCCAACTGGGCCGGTACAGCACCCCCGGTGGACCCCGATTGGGCTGGCGAAGCACTCCCGGTGGACCCCAACTGGACCGGCGAAGCACTCCCGGTGGACCCCAATTGGACCGGCGAAGCACCCCCGGTGGACCCCGATTGGGCCGGTAAAGCACTTCCGGGCGCAGCATCTGAGGCGAACACCATGCAGAGAACCGGAACCTCCGAGGTGGCACCCAGAGCAGGTTTGTCTCCAGTGACCCTGGGGAGAGGCTCAGAGGGACAAAAGGAACCGGGATCAGGATCACCGGCAGCGGCAGAGCCCGGCGAGACAGGCTCGAGCGCAGCAGACGGCTGCACCCGGCTTGCCCCCCCGAGAGACAGGCAATAATGCTCCAGAAAATAGATGAGAGAGAGAAAATAGAGCACTCGCCTGATCTCGGGTTCTACCGCCATCCAGGACTTCGATGCTCCGGGTTCAGCGTGCAGGACTCCGTCCTTCGGCTCCCACTCGACTGCGAATGGCTCCGCAGCCGGCATGATGGTACCCACAGTCAGACGACCTCCAAGCGCCGAAGACCACGTCGACAGCCCGCATGGCGTGGAGGCAGGAGATCTGGGCTCTGCTGGGCCGAACCATTCCTCCGTGGAGGCCCGGGGACGCTTAATCGTCGGCGCAGGCTCCAACAGGCAGTTCAACCTTCTCTGCCCATGACGTGGCTGCGGGGCTGGGGCGAAACCTTACAGGGCCGCGGGCCTCCTCCTCGCTCGGCGGTGCAGACCTGGCACCGGGGCACACTCGGGGGGGGGGGGGACACAGAGGACGCAGGTTCATATTTTACTTTTGCAGCGGGAGGAGAGAGCTCAGGGGACTGTGAACCCTGAACTCCTCCCCCCGGAATCAAACAAGGCAATTCACTCATAACGGGAGGAGAATGAAAAGACACTTGCCTGATTCCCGGAGAGTCAGTGGAACCCGCTGCAAGGGACTTGAGTCTTTCTTCTCCCAGCCGGATGGAAGTGGAGGACCCCCCGGACAGACGAGGTGATGCCTTTCGCACCGGATCGGGACCGGGGACACCTAAAGATGAATTTGCGCTGTTCTCAGCAGCCGGAGTGAATGACGAAGAGGGGGGAGAAACAGCTGAGGAGAACCGGGGGCCCAGAGCTGACGGGACAGCGGGAAGAGAGGGCCCAGGAGCGAGAGCAGCTGATTCGCTTCTTCGGTGAGACACGGGAGCTACAGCAGGCTGGGAGGCGAAATTCATATGGCTTCCTGGAGCGGGATCCGGACGGGGCTCTCGCTGAGATGTTCGGGGAATTTGGGAGCGACGTCTTCTGAATGTGAAGTCGGGGAAACGCCGCTCCTGTACGGAGACCGAAGCCAACAGGTCAGCGTATCCCGGATAATCATACAGCTCAGGGTTCACTCGGTCCGCAATGCAAATCGCTGTCAACCTTATCTTCTCCGGGGGAACCCCAGTTGACGTCACTCTACCTTGGGGATTACCCCTGGGTGAGGCGAACTCCTGGACTGGATCGGCGGCAGGAGCGGGATTCCGAAGCGAGGAGCGATGGTGTCCTGTCTTCGGCTTCCTGCCGGGGTTCTCCTCCAGCCTACGGAGTCTCTCCCAGGCCACAGAGATGTCTGCCCTCCTCGCCTTAACCTCGGGGAGATGGAAGTAGCGAGGGAGGTTGTTAATCATGTTCTCGGCGAGCTCCAGACGCCAGCGTATCTCGCTGGGAGTATCGTAGAGGTCCGTGGTGAAAAGCGTCCCATCCACAAGGTCCAGAGCCTCCGAGAGATCGTGGCCTGGGTGCTGCATACGCCTCCTGGAGGGAGACATGATACCAGCTTGCCTGCACCCAGAGGAAGGGAAAAACAACAAGTCCACTGCAAACTCACGGTCGCAGACGTCTCAGTCTGGCTGCGACCTACTGTCATGCCTGGCTCTCACGAGCCAGAAAGGAGACGCGAGGGCGACCAGTCAGCGGTGGCCTCCGTCAGTCTATGATGACCATGGAAGAGAATCCTAAACATCTACTCTGCTGGAACAGGCCGATGCGCACCGGTGTTCTACCTTCCAGCATTGGGCGTTGGTAGGATTCAAGCCTGGGCAGGAAGATATGGAGGACAAGATGTTACCCATGCAGCATGTCCCCCCTCTCCACGTCACTGATGAATCCAAAGGAACAGCAGGGCTGCTATAGTTTGGCACCAGCGCCGTCGCAGGAACTGCCAGAACGATGTTGAGCACAACAGAGAACTGCCTTAGGGGCTCCGACTCCGGATTTTTCCTCAGGGTTGACTCCCGAAGCCTTTCCCATGACCGGGTGTGCCGCAAGGCAGCGGAGGTTTGAAATCAGGGTTTACCTTCCCCTAGATGGGCTACCTTCCCAGGTTGACGAGCCACCATCTACCCGAAGCATCTGGTTTTAAGGCGCCAGAGATCCGCCCTCGCCCCTTCTCCTATTAGTAAAAGCAGTTCCGCCGGGCTTAGAGACTAAACCACACGGGCAGGCTAGGAGTTGGACTTAGTTGTCAGAGGCTTTTCGAGACGCACGCCGTAAGGAGCATTTTATGAGCACTGGGAGCTTAACCCCAGTGCCGCTCCTGGCTATGACAACCTTGGAACCTAAGGTCGCCCAACCTTGGGCGACCAGTGAGTTTGCGTAATTTATTAACGTCAACACACAAAGTACAAATAATAAAGTAAAGAGCCACGTGGGGCTAAAATACGCACAGAACTAAGGACAATGTACAACCCAGAGAGAAAGGCTAGAGAGGCGGCGAGGGGAAACACACGCCGAGCCGCAGCACGTACTAAGGGTGTAGCGCCGAGGTAACGGGGAACTGAAGCTGGACATGGGAGCTCCAGTCGTGGAAACATGGTGCACGTCCTTCCGTAGTGAGGTCGCAGCGAGGAGTAACTCTCGGCTGCTCGCTTAAGTGGGGAAGAGAACCCAATCAGAAGCGGGGGAGATAATTATCAATGATGGGAGACAGCTGTCTCAGAGCAGCTGAACTAGACAGCTGGAGATCAGCTGGGCGCTGTCAAACTACGGGCCTAGTAAGACCCGGCACGGAATAGCACGGAGCAGGAGCGACACTGGACAACCTGAACGCGGAGAAGGATAGCGTTCAGGTCGTGACAATAAGTTTATATTCTGTTGACAACGTACCACGTGACATTCTGTCAGCTCCGGACAAGATCATTTCTGGGGAAAGAACTTTGAACTTGAACACTTTACAGTCTGTCTCTTGTTATCCCTACATGAATAAAAACTTGAATCAGTACTTTAACCAGAATAGATGACACAAGTACAGAAGGGTATACCCTTCACAACTCTGTAGTTTGGAGGTGCATAGAATATGCATTTATACAGTATCTTCATGTATATATGCAGTACCGTAAATCTATACATTTTTCCATGTAACCTTGTGACTGCATTATTTTAATTGCTTTTAATCCCAGATCAAGTTTGTTTAGGGTTCAAAATGCATCGTAAGTGTTAAATATATCTTGTTATACCTAACTAAGTACTGTTTATCTGTTGAAATATATATATTTACCGGCTAATATAAACCCATGACAATATGGCCCCTGGCGATCATTTTTTTGGGACAGCTGATCACTTTTTGGCATGACAGAACAGGCGACCTCCGTCTCGTAATGCGCCGTAACACCACCTATTACAGAAATGACATAAATAATGTTTAAAAGTATCGTCAATGCTCGCGCTACAGACTTTATCTAACAACGGCTGATAACTGAAATATTGATGATTACCGGTGTCCTTAATCGTAGCCACCGTTCTCTGCCATTAAGAATAAAACTGTTTTTGGATGGTAATACAGGTTTGGAATAATAAAAGCAGCGCTCCAAAAGACAACAATTCCTACATGTTGACAAGCTAATGCTGCTACTTCTTCTTCTTCTCTCGGTTACTGGCGGTAGTGATGTGCGGATCGATCCTGAAATATCGATACATCCGATACCGGATCTTTATGCGCTAGAATCGATACTCAAATCAAAATATCGATACTTTTGATACTTAAGTCATTTGAGGTAAGGTATAAGATAAGATAAGATAAGCCTTTATTAGTCCCACAATGGGGAAATTCCAGGATTGCAACAGCACAGGGATAGCAACACTCAGAGCAATAATCAGAAGGCAAGAGAAAAACAAGAGCAGCGAGTATACACATATACTGTATATCCTTAACAGAAATATGGTGAAAAGTAACTAAACTATTGAGATGTTGTCTAAGTGACACGCGGTTGGTGGGACTACTTTTTCTTCCGCCTGGGTAAGTGCGTCATGCATTTTTTTTAGATTTAAAAGACATATTAGGTGTAGTCGCAAAAATATCGGTATCGATATTGCCGATACCAGTCTGAATTTTACTCAGTATCGGATCGGAAAGGAAATCAGTGGTATCGAACATCACTAACTGGCGGATAGCATTCTTCTTCTTCTCTCGGTTACTGGCGGATAGCAAACAAGTGAGAGGTGCATACCGCCACCTTCCGTCTTCTCTGGTGTTCTGCGGGGGTTGGGCGCTTCACAGTACGTAATGACGTAGCTCTGACATAATTCCCAACTAGCTCCATATCGGTGGAAAGACAACTGGTTCTTATGAGCACACTGGTTAAGCACTGGTTAAGCACTAGCACCAGCACCAGCACCAAACTAGCACTGGAACCGGTTTGAATGAATGAATGAATGAATGAATGAATGAATTTATTTATTTCGGATAGTACATTGCAGGTTAAAAGAAACTGTATAATATAACAACAAGGTCAAATTAGACAAAGACTCCTTCTACTATACAATTCCACGTGAGTTATCCGAAATGGGTGATGGCTGAAGCCGCAGCTTATATTGCCCACCCATATTCCATCCAAGAATTCAAAGGAGAAAAAAGAGAAAACAAGACAAGAGCGATTACAATTTAAAACAAGGCTAAGACAAAATGTGACTGAGAGAAAAGAAAACTGAGCTAGTCTAAGTTAAGCGGTTACTATTCAAAAACAAATCTAAGACATAGTGTCACAGAGAAAAAAGAAAAACTAAGCTATAACACAACACAGGCTGGAAATGTCAATCCTTATGTGAGTTTACATGTCGTCTTGTAAATATGTTTGGAGTATTTCTTCCTTTAGTTTTTGTTTAAATTGTCCAAGCTTTGTACATGATTTTAATTCAGGTCCAAAATCGTTCCATAATCTGACACCTTGCACTGAAATACAGTGTTGCTTGGTGGTTGTTCTCACTGTAGGCTTTTGAAATATACATGTTCCTCTGAAGTGATATCGTTTCTCCCTTGTTTGGAACAACTTTTGGATATTTGCGGGCAGTGATAGATTCTTCACTTTGAACATTATTATTGCGGTTTTAAAGTCGATCAGATCTTTCAACTTGAGAGTTTTTTGTTTGAGAAAAAGTGGGTTTGTTGGTTCCCTGTAAGCTGCTTTGTTGATTATTCTAATGAAGCATAAAGAGTGGATATATGTTTGTTTTATATGTATTTCCCCATACTTCATTACAATATGTCATGTATGGGAGTATTAATGAATGATACAAGGTGTATAGTGTGGGTTGATTCAGCAAATTTTTCACTCTGTGTAATATTGCACTTGATTTGGATACTTTACCTTTTATATAATTAATATGTGGCTTCCAACACAGTTTGTTATCAATTATTACTCCAAGGAATTTAGTTTCGGATACCCTTTCAATCTCTACACCATTTACACTGAGTTTGGGTACTGGGTAGTTGTGATGGTTGTTAAAGACTATAAATTTTGTCTTGCTTAAATTGAACGTTAATTTGTTTGAATCAAACCACAGTTTCAGCTTTCCTAATTCCTTTCCGAGTGTATCCACAAGTTGTTCCAAATTGTTTCCACTGCATAGCAGGTTAGTGTCATCAGCAAACAATATTAAGTCCATTTTTTCTGAAACTTTACATATATCATTTATATACATATTGAATAATAATGGTCCCAAAACTGAACCCTGTGGGACTCCACAGGTGACCTTCAGTAGCTCTGAGTTTTTGTTGTTAACACATACAAACTGATATCTATTCTTTAAGTAACTTCTTAACCAGGACAGTGCTACCCCTCTAATACCACAATTTTGTAGTTTCTTTAATAATAGATTGTGATCTACTGTATCAAATGCTTTTTTAAGATCCAGGAATACTCCAACTGAATACTCTTTATTTTCAATGGCTGTTGATATTTTTTCTGTAAATTCCATTAAGGCATATGCTGTTGTCCTTTTGTGTCTGAACCCATATTGCTGCTCACACAATAAATCATTCTTCAGTATGAAGTTGTCAGTTCCCTCATAGAATATTTTTTCAAGTATCTTGGAAAATTGCGGTAATAGTGAAATTGGTCTGTAGTTGGAGAGTTCCCCTCTGTCACCTGTCTTGTAAATCGGAATTACTTTAGCTATTTTCATTGCATTGGGAAATATACCTGATTGGAGAGACAGGTTACAGATATACGTCAGTGGTTTCACTATGCATTCGATGACAGTTTTGACTAGTAGCATATCAATACCATCGCAGTCAGTAGATGTTTTACTTTTGAACGATTTAACAATTTCAATGACCTCTCTTTCGTCTGTGTTCTTTATGAAGATGGTGTCTTTTACAGCAGTGTTATTGCATATTGAATCACCTGTTGGCACCGTAGCGGGTATTTCTCGGGCCAGTTTAGGTCCAATGTTAACAAAAAAATTATTAAATTCATCTGCAGGTGAAGCTATATTCACATTCCGAGTCGATTTATTATTTTTTGGAATGTTAGTTGGGTAGCTGGTATTTCTGCTTTTATTTCCAAGGATACTGTTGATTATTGTCCATGTATTTTTAATATTGTCTTTGTTTTTTTCCAGTTCTTTACTGTAATAGTCTCTTTTACTACATCTTATTATATATGTTAACTTATTTTTGTATGTTTTATGCCGCTGCTCTGCTTCTTTTGTCCTTTTCTTTATGAAAGCTTTATATAATAAATTTTTCTTTTTACACGCCTTTTGTAGTCCTTTGGTTAGCCATGGTTTGTCAGTAAATTTGTGTTTAAGCTTTTTTTTAACTAATGGGCAGTTTTTTTCATAAAGAGTGGTTACAATGTTTATAAATGTGTCATAGGCTTCATTTACATCTGATACATAGACTTCTGTCCAGTCTTGCTTCAGCAAGTCCTCTTTAAAAGAACTGATTGCGTTTGGTGATTTGTGTCTGAACGATTTTGAGATTTTTTCTGGGTTGGGCCCTGTGTGGCCGTGGATAAGTGCAAAGATTGGCAAGTGGTCGCTTATATCATTTATCAATAATCCACTTTCTATTTTCTTGTCGAGAACATTGACAAACAGGTTGTCAATAAGTGTAGCAGAGTGAGCTGTGATTCTACTGGGATGTGTTATTGTGGGATATAGACTCATGCTGTACATAGAGTTCATGAACTCTGTAACTACATTTTGTTGATGTGGATTAAGTAGGTCAATATTGAAATCTCCACAAATTGCTACCATTTTCTTACTAGTAATATTATTGTACAGCTCGACTAATTTATCTCTGAATGTCTCAATGCAAGTTCCCGGCGTTCTGTATATGCAGCTTATGATTAGATTTTTTGTTTTGTCTAGGTCAATCTCAACAGTAACACATTCCAGAATCCCTGGTAGTGCTGAGGACATTTCATTTACAAGCTTACACCTATATAGGTCATCAATATACAGTGCAACACCACCACCCTTTTTTTGAGATCTGTTAATGTTAAACATCTGATATCCCTCTATTGCCATCAGGGGAGCCTGGTCTGCATTAAGCCAGGTTTCAGAGACTGCTATAGCTGTGAATTTTCTGTTTAGCTGTTTTAAATAGTCCTGAATCTGTGAGAAGTTTTTGTTAAGACTTCTGCTATTGAAGTGTATTATTGACAGTTTACCATCTAATTGCACTTGACTTTTGAATTGCTTTTCAGTGTAATATTCACAGTGGTTATGATTATTATTAAAAAAGTGGTTATCAGGATCAATATCATTCTCCATCTCTTGTGGTTTATGTTCAGCATAGTGGCATATTTTTAGAGTTTGAGTTTCCTCACTCTGTGTTTCATAGTCAGTGTTCATCTGTATTTATCTAAGTCAGTAGCATCTCTGATCATTATACTTTTTGCTTGCTCAGGTGTTCCATTTAGTTTAATCCAAATTCTACAATTTCTTGTCCAGGTTGACTGTATCTTATTATGTTTCTTTAGCATCTGTGCCTGCCGTGCTAATTCAGCGTTTTTTTTTTGTCAGGTGTTCATTTAGGTAAACTTGAGTTTCCTTTAGTTTTCTGGCCTGCCTCAGTATGTCATTTTTCACCCTCCTGTTCACAAAGCGCATCACAATTGATTTCTTTGTTTTGTTATCTTTCTTCGGTAAAGCATAACAGGCTGAGATCGCATTGGCTTCTGCCTTAATGTCTTTATCATTAAGGAACTGAAGCACTTGGTTTTCTAAGGACATTGATTCACTTATGGAAGCATGTTCACCACTCAGTCCTGTAGCGGCATGGGCGTACGACTGATATCTGATGTCTAGTCCACTTATAACTATGTCATCAATGCGAGAACCTTGTTCAAGATCCTCGACGCGTTGCTCCAAAAGACGCCCGTGTTGCTCCAGGTCCATAATTTTTTTGTCTTTTTCTTTTATTATTGAATGTAGGGCTTGTACCTCCTGTATTAGGTCTAATATTTTGTCCTGCTGGCTAGTCACTTTGGCCAGTTCTTCTAACACAAAGTTCAGAGTTTTTTTAATTTCTTCCATTTCCTCTTTTTTGGGTGGCATTTTACTGACCTGTGGATAGAAATAAGCAGAGAATCCAGCTAGGCCTCAACTAGCTTGGTCGCTACTGGACCCGCCGCTCCTGCGCAGCTTCTCCGCCGAGTGACGCTGCTCAGCTCCGCAGATCACCGCCGTCTATCGCCGGCGCCTGCCTCCGTCTACCTGGCCAGTTATGTCGTGCACCGCCGGCGCAGCCGGAATCCACCGATCACAGCCACTCGTCGCCGTCTGGCTAGGCGGCTCCTCCGCTGGGCCCCGTCCCCGTCAGTTATGTCGCACTCCGCCGGCGCAGCTCTAATCCACCGATCACCTCCGCCGATCGGTGGCCGATCACCGTCGCTCGCTGTCGTCCGGCTGGGTGGCTTCTCCTCTAGGCCCCCTCTAGGCTCCGTCACCGACCGCCGTCAGTCTGGTAGTTCCTCGGCTGGGCCTCGCAATTGGGCACCGATTCAGGCCACTGTCCTGCTGGATCCAGGTGGCCCCCGTCTCTCACCAACGCCGCGCCCGAGCTCCCAATCGCCGCCTCGGTTGGTTCGTCCTCCTTTTAAATCCTTCTCTCCTCGGCTCCAGATGGCCAGATGTAAAGAATACCTTCTCACTGCTGCAGTTACTCTGGGTTAGCATCTGGGTTAGCATCAGAGGCGAGCCTTTAGAGGTCGGAAACGGGGCGAAACGGAGCCAGATCTGCCAGAACCTTCACCAGGTCAGCACTGGGTCGTAAGGGTATTCCCCACGTTTGTTGGTAGCCAACAGAAGTCCTTATTTTGATGGTTTTGCTTAAAATTCTCGGCTCATATCAAGCATTACAAGTGCAGCACCGGAAGTACACCACCGGAAGTTTTCCTGTAAATGTTCAACTTTTTTTTCAGATTTGCATTTTCTTCTAACATAATTTGTACCAAATTTACATTTATACATTTGTACTTCATGCTAAATTGGTGAATACCCCCCATCCCCCTTGTTAAAAAAAAATAAATCACCAACTGATCACACCCCAGCTGTACTATAAACCCCGACAGCGACCCCTATCCCTGCTGATGCTTTAGTTGGGTTTGGTGGAATTGTGGCCTAAGGGACAATGGTGCGAAGATCAGGGGGGTTACATTGTGACTGGGATTAAGTACCATGTGACTGTATGTTTGATGAAACACCATGTGACTGCAGTTTCGATGTCTGGGGTATAAAAGACAGATGTGAGATGATTCTTCCTCTTTTTCCTGCTTTGAGATTGTTGGAGTATGTGATCCGTGAATAAAGCTGAACCTGAGGAATAACTCAGTCTCATCCTTCCGCACATTCTCCACAATATAATAAATTTTTCTTTTTACACGCCTTTTGTAATCCTTTGGTTAACCGTGGCTTATCGGCAAATTTATGTTTAAGCTTTTTCTTTACTAATGGACAATTTTTTTCATAAAGAGTGGTTACAATGTTTATAAATGTGTCATAAGCTTCATTTACATCTGATACATAGACTTTTGTTCAGTCTTGCTTCAGCAAGTCTTCTTTAAAAGAACTGATTGCATTTTGTGATTTGTATCTGAACGATTTAAAATTTTTTTCTGTATTGGCTCCCGTGTGGCCATGGATAAGTGCAAAGGTTGGCAAATGGTCACTTATATCATTTATCAACAATCCACTTTCTATTTTCTTATCAATAATATTAACAAACAGGCTGTCAATAAGTGTAGCAGTGTGAACTGTGATTCTACTGGGATGTGTTATTGTGGGATATAGACTCATACTGTACATAGAATTCATGAACTCTGTAATTACATTTTGCTGATATGGATTTAGTAGATCAATATTGAAATCTCCACAAATTACTACCATTTTCTTACTAGTAATATTATTGAACAGCTCGACTAATTTATCTCTGAATGTCTCAATGCAAGTTCCCGGCGTTCTATATATACAACTTATAATTAGATTTTTTGTTTTATCTTGGTCAATCTCAACAGTACACATTCTAAAATCCCTGGTAGTACAAAGGACATTCCATTTACAAGCTTACACCTATACAGGTCATCAATATATAGTGCAACACCACCACCCTTTTTTTGAGATCTGTTAATATGAAACATCTGATATCCATCTATTGTCATCAGGGGAGCCTGCGCTTCATTAAGCCAAGTTTCAGAGACTGCGATAGCTGTAAATTTTCTGTCTAGCTGTTTTAAATAGTCCTGAATCTGTTGAAAGTTTTTGTTAAGACTTCTGCTGTTGAAGTGTATTATTGATAGTTTACCATCTAGTTGCACTTGACTATTGAATTGCTTTTTGGTGTAATATTCACAATGATTATGAATATTATTGAAAAAGTAGTTATCAGGATCAATATCATTTTCCATCTCTTGTAGTTTATGTTCAGCATAATGGCATATTTTCAGAGTTTGAATTTCCTCACTCTGTGTCAAATGACTTCCTCCAGCTGGGGATAATTGATGTCTACTCAAGTCAGTCATAAGTTTTTTGTTTGTTTTGTTTATTTTTTTTTTAAGTACATTGACATGGTATGTCAAAAGAACTATTCTTGCCATGTGTGTGGATATGGGTTTTTATAGTCTCTTAATTTTCTTAATCAGTGTTCATCTGTATTTATTTAAGTCAGTAACATCCCTGATTATTATACTCTTTGCTTCCTCAGGTGTTCCATTTAGTTTGATCCAAACTCTACAATTTCTTGTCCATGCTGCCTGTATCTCATTTTGTCTTTTCAGGATCCGTGCTTGCCGTGCTATTTCAGCATTAGTTTTTGTTAGATGTTCATTTAGGTAAACTTCTGTTCCCCGTAGTTTTCTGGCCTGCCGCAGTATGTCATTCTTTACCCCTCTGTTCACAAAGCGCATCACAAATGATTTCTCTGTTTTATTATCTTTTCTGGGTAAAGCATGACAGGCTGAAATTGCATTTGCTTCTACCTTTATATTTCTACTATCAAGTAACTGAAGCACCTGGTTTTCCAGGGAGACTGATTCACTCCGGGGATTATCCTCTCCTCTCAATCCTGCTGTAGCATGAGCATATGATTGATATTTAATGTCTCGGTCGTCGGCCTCCGTCGGTCTATGATGACCATGGAAGAGAATCCTAAACGTCTACTTTGCTGGAACAGCACCGCCTGTGGCTGAACAGGCCGATGCGCGAATGGCAGTCCCTGTCACACAGGTCGCACTTGTGGGTGGTCTCTGTGCTGCTGGGTCTGTGGCGGTTCTTCCTGCGGGTCCTTTTTTCATCTTTTTTCATTTAATGTCTAGTCCACTTATAATTAGATCATCCATACGAGAATATTGTTGAAGATCCTCAACGCGTCGCTCCAAGTCTGCAATTTTTTTGTCTTTTTCCTTAATTGTTAATTTTAATTCTCGGACATCTTCTATTAGCTCTATTATTTTAGCCTGCTGACTGACCACTTTAGTCAGTTCTTCTGACAAGAAGTTCAGAGATTTTTTGATCTCTTCCATTTCCTCCTTCTTTGGTGGCATTTTTACTGACCTGTGGATAGTAAAACAATCTCTGCTGGTGTCGCCGGTGTCCGATCCTGCTTCTGTCCTGCTGGGGTCTCGGTAGATCCTCCGCTGAGCCCCGCCACCTATCGCCGTCTGCCTCAGTAGTTCCTCCGCCGAGCCCTGCCGTTGCAACTGGGCTCCGACTCCGGCTGGGGCCCCGGTGGTCCTCCACTGGTCCCCGTCTCTCACCACCGCTGCAGTTGAACTCCGATCCGGCTCCCGTCCAACTGCTGCCTCGGCTTGTTCCTCCGGCGAGTCCCAATCACCAGGGACAGAGTCGCTTCTCCGTGTTGGTGCTAGGTGCTACGACTAGCTGTGGCGTTAGCTATAGCGTTAGCCTAGCAAACGCTTCGGGTTAAGCGTAGCAGCGAACCACGAAGAGAAACGCCAATCAGTTCACTCACGAATGAGAGCAGTCCCAAAAGTCCAATTCTCACAGCGAGTGCAAAACAACTCTTAAAACAGAGATCGAGTCTGACCCCCGAATCCGGACCGGCTGAACCACAACTAAAAAAATTGATTTAAGCTGCAAGAGCCTGTAAGACTGAGACCACTCACTCCGCCATCTTGAAAAAACTATGTGGTTGTAGTTCGGGTATAGTTTCCAATGTTTTACAATATATTTCACTTTTTCATTGATTTTCAACGTTGTTATTGTAAATTTGTAAATTTGACCCTTAAATTTTCACCGTTCTTCTTCCAAAATTCTTTCAAATTTGTGACTTTTTTTCTTGTAAATATTTGACTTTTTCCCATTAAGTTTTGACTTTTAGTTGTGTGGTAGGTGCTAGTTTCAGGAACTTTACATTAAATAATAAGTTAATAAGTTTGTGGATGGGGAGCCATGGTGGGAGACTGTAATTCTGAAGATTTTAAATGACAAACCTCTTCTGTGACAAAGTCTTCTGTCCACTAATCTGTCATGGTTGAGTCATCATATCACATCGTCATTTCTCGTGTCCCTTTGTGCTTGTTTGTCCTGATTAATGAAGAAACACGCTCAGCTGGTGTTTTCTGTTAAATGAGCACAGTTGGATACGAACTGTTCGAAGACACAACAGGGGTTTTCACTGCACAGAGGAAAAAACCAACAGTTCCTGGGTTTACGATCTAGTCCTCTTTTTAATTTAACTACCAGACCGCTGTGGTCCGGTAGAGAAGACAGAGAAAAGGTGGCAGGTCCCCACAAAACTGACATTCGTCATTATCTAATGAGAACCATTTTCACTGTCATTCTTTTAACAGAATGATTCAAAATGAAATGATCCCAGCAGTTGTTTTGAATTTAAACAACAATTTTGCATTCAGCAAAACAGATTAACCCTTGAGGCACCTTGGGGCCCAAACATGTACCTCCTGGGCCACCCAGGTGAGAGGAGCCAAACAAACAAAGATGTGCCTTTCTCCCCCACCGCCCCAGGTTCATACCTGAGGATGCAGGGGTGCGAATGTATTGTAGCAAGACCTGCTGTGTGACGCGTGTGTCAATGTTATGTTAATGTGTGGACATGTCTTTCAGTCTGTATGTTAATGTGTTTACCCTGTGTGCCGGAGGCGGGAATAAAAGTGTATAAAGGAGTTTGCTCAGGCACTCAAGGGAGTCAGTTTTCTGTGTTTTATGTTGGAAGGTGAATAAAGTTTGTGTCGTCCAGCTCGCTGTCTCGTCTGCTTTCATCTTCCACACTGCCCTTCTATGCACCGCTGACCAGAATTCTACCATCGCCAACCACTAACGAGCTCCTGCTCCCAGATATCCATCAACCAAAATGTATGGCTTTCCACAAAAACATTCCTCTGAAAACTGACTCCAAAAAGGCGTCTCCTCTCTCTATCAGTCCATTTCCCATCTCCAAGCTCATTAACCCCTCTGCTGTTTGCTTCAATCTCCCTCCTTCCCTTGGGATCCATCTCACATTTCACGTATCCCAGGCTAAACCAGTGTCTTCCAGCCCAATGTGTCCTCCCTCCAAGCCCCCTCCTCCTCCCAAGATGGTCTACGGAAGGCTGGTATATGCGATCAGCAGGATCCTGGACGTCTGCCAGAGGGGCCAAGGCTTCCAGTATTTTGTCCACTGGAAGGCTTATGGACCCAAGGAACTCTCTTGGGTCCCTCATTCCTTCAAAATAGGCCCTGGGATGGTGTGTGATTTTAAATGTACACAGCTGGACAAGCCAGGTCGGATGCTAGGTGGTGCCCCTTGTGTGTGTGTGTGTGTGTGTGTGTGGGGGAACTGTGGTGTTTCAGGTTTGGGCTCATTTGGTTCCATCTGTGATTGCTCTGAGTGTTTTCACCTCCCCTGATTGCTCCACCTGCAGGCAGTTACTCCAGCCTATTTATGCAGCTCCAGGACTCCTCTTCACAGAAATGTCAGATCTTCATGGTCTCAGTTCTGCTTGAGTTCTTCACCCATGTACACCGGAACTCTCGTGCCCTCCTCCTGTGTGGGATTTCATGTAAGCCTAAAATCTATTTCAAACCTCAACTCTCGTCTGCCCAGGATTCTTTCTTATTTGGTGGAGTGGATATCTTTCTTGGCGGAACTGGACTCTCAGCTTCCCCTACAAGTTAGTGCACTTACCTCCTCTTTAACTACAAAGTCCCCGGTGTCAGGGCAGACATCTCCCCAGTTCAGTTCAACTCCACACAATCTCAACCCGAAGATCAGGGGCACCTCCAGAAATTTTTCATACTGAAAATCTTGGGGTGGCACATCAAAATCAATTTAAAATGTAATCACGCTGCACGCCCGTTCATGTTTGGTCTGAACACACCTTGACAGTGTGATCTGTCCTACTTTGTTGTACTTTGTTAATATTTGTTAATAATATACAGCACACATCAGTTATTCTGAAACATCTACTACATGTAAAATATGACATAGGAAAACAAGTTATAAAATTATGTTAGACTGTCCAGTGGCAGGGACCAGGAGTGGCCACTGGGGGGAGCCAAAGTGATGGCAGGGGGGCCATGGTCCCTGCCACTGGACAGTCTAACATAATTTTATAATTTGTTTTTCTGTGTCATATTTTGCATGTAGTAGACGTTTAAGGATAATTGATGTGTGCTGTATATTATTAACAAATATTAACAAAATACAGCACAGTAGGACAGATCACACTGTCAAGGTGCTTTCAGACCAAACATGAATGGGTGTGCAGTGTCATTACATTTTAAATTGATTTTGATGTGCTACCCCAAGATTTTCAGTGGCCCCCCTATGAAAAATTTCTGGAGGCACCCCTGAAGCAAACGACAGTACAGCAAGAAAATATCTGGCCACTTCAGCAACACCAGAGATGCATGTTCCCTCTGGCGTGGCATACAGACCCCCACCAACTACAAACATCCACCTCAGACCTGTGTGAGTGACATCACACTGCTTAACAACCTAAATGACTTCATTGACCACTTTGATGCACAAAACAGCACATTATCACAGAAGACCAGTCCTCCTCCAGATGAGCAGGCTACAAGTCTGGATCCGGCTACCGTGAAGAGGACCCTCTCAGGGATCAACCCACGCAAGGCAGATGGACCAGACACCATACCGGCTTGTGTTCTGAAGATCTGTGCAGAGGAGCTCAAGAATGTCCCGATGACATCTTCAACATCTCCCCGAGTCAAGCTGTTGTTCCCACATGTTTCAAAACTGCTACCATCATACTGGTCCCAAACAAGCCCGTCCCATCCAGCTACAACGATTACCGGTCCGTAGCACTGACTCCCATCATAATGAAGTGCTTCAAGCGGCTGGTCAGGCAGAACATCAAGTTCATCCTTCCTCCTTCCCATGACCCATCTCAGTTTGCATACAGGTCAAACAGATCCACAGAAGATGCCATCGCTGCTGCTCTCCATCCATCCCTCACCCTCCTGGACTCAGAGAACTCCTATGTGTGAATGCTGTTCTTGGACTTCAGCATTCAACACAATTATCCCCCCAGCACCTAATACAAAAACTCAGACACTTGGGTCTCAAAACCTCTATCTGTAACTGGGTGCTGGACTTTCTCACAGGGAGGCCACAGAATATGTGGGTTGGCAGCAACACATCCAAGACCCATCACACTGAGCACAGGGACCACACAAGGGTGTGTGTTCAGCCCACTGCTCTTCACCTTGCTGACCCATGACTGTGTACCAGCCTACAGCACCAACCACATCATCAAGTTTGTGGACGGTTTACGGTGGTGGGCCTCATCACCAACAACAAGGAGGCTAACTACAGAAATGAGGTGAGCCAACTGGTCCAGTGGTGTAAAGACAATAATCTCATCCTGAACATGGGAAAAACCAAGGAGATTGTGGTTGACTTCAGGTGGGGACACACACAGCATCCTCCGCTGATCATCGATTTAGTACCTGTGGAGAAGGTGAGCACTGAGCAGCACCAAGTTCCTGGGGGTGGATATTTCTGAGGACCTCTCCTGGTCCAACAACACCACATCACTGGCCAAGAAGTCACCTCCATTTTCTCCGCAAACTGAAGAGAGCACAAGTCCCGCCCCCCATCATGTGCTCATTCTACCAGGGCACCATTGAGAGCATCCTCAACAGCTGCATCACGTTGTGGTATGGAAGCTGCACCGCCTCCTGCCGGAAGACACTACAACACACAGTGAAAGCAGCCAGCAAGATCATGGGTGCCCCATCTGCCCCCGCTCTCGGACATCTACCTCACCCGCCTCACCTGCAGAGCCATCAACATTGCAGCAGACACCTCCCACCCCCCACACTCCCTCTTTAGCCCCCTGTCCTTGGGGAAAAGGTATCAGAGCCTCCACACCTGCTCCACAAGACTGCTAAATAGCTTTGTTCAGAAGGCCATCAGGATTCTGAACTATGTCCACCCCCCCACTCCCCGGACCGTAACACACTCACCCACACAATAACAACCTCAACTGCTGGCACAGAAAGACTGGCACGCCAACAATAATACATCTGCTGCTGTATGTCTCTGCACCTTACTGCAACCATTTGCACAAATGCCATATCTGCTGCTGTCATTGCAATACTGATCGTGTGCAGTCATATCTGTCACTGTCTGCACCTACACTACTGCATTAAACATGCAACTAGGAGTATTACTACTCTTCTGTACATAGGATTGCTGGGTTTTATCGTTTATCTTTATTGCACTATGGGTCGTCTGGGTCTAGCTTTTGTCGCTGTTTGCACTACGAGTAGCATGACTGTATGTACACTACCGTTCAAAAGTTTGGGGTCACTTAGAAATTTCCTTATTTTTGAAAGAAAAGCACTTTTTTCAATGAAGATAACTTTAAACTAATCAGAAATACACTCCATACATTGCTAACGTGGTAAATGACTATTCTAGCTGCAAATGTCTGGTTTTTGGTGCAATATCTACATAGGTGTATAGAGGCCCATTTCCAGCAACTATCACTCCAGTGTTCTAATGGTACAATGTGTTTGCTCATTGCGTCAGAAGGCTAATGGATGATTAGAAAACCCTTGTGCAATCATGTTAGGTCTGCAATGCTGTAATTGCTGCAAATGGAGGATTCTTTGACGAAAGCAAAGTTTGAAGGAAAAAAATATTATTTCAAATACAAATCATTATTTCTAACCTTGTCAATGTCTTGACTATAATTTCTATTCATTTTACAACTCATGGTGGTAAATAAGTGTGACTTTTCATGGAAAACACAAAATAATTGTCTGGGTGACCCCAAACTTTTGAACGGTAGTGTATATGAGTGTAGCATCATCGTCCTCCTCAAAACCAAGACAAGATCACTTCTCTCCAGTTTACAGGAATTTCAATTTATTCATTACACAGGAATATCACCTTTCTGCCTTCTCAGGAATATCACTGGCTTTTTGCTGACTCATGCAGGCTTCTTCCAGACCTGACCAAAGATGCTTGCTTTCCCAGGACCCCAATGTAAACAATTGCCGCTTGCAGAGATTGTAAGGATCAGAGTTTGCTTTTAAAGGCTCAAAGGAACATAAAACTCAGGAGACCAGACCTCTCAACATGAACACTGCATTTGATAACATACCTTTTCACAGGAAACCAATGTTTTTAAAAGAGTCATAAACCACTTAATCTGACGGTTTTATAGCCTATGCTGTCCAGGCCTTCGCCAGATACTAAGGAAATCATCTACAGCTCAACAGTACCTCCTAGCGGACACCTACGGAATGTGTTTTCAGTACGTAGGATGACTTTTAATTTGTTCTAAATATTAAGTTTCTTTCAGCTTATCCTGGATCCTAAGGACACTGAAAATCATCCCCCTTATCACCAACCATGGTTTGCTGCATGTTCTGCTGTTCTAATCTTGATCTAAATGTGAATGCATGTATTATAATTATGTATAAGAAATGTTATATTCATGAGTGTTATTGGAGTAATGGTATAAATGCATGATCACCATATATTAGCCAAGTCATTTAATTTAGTTAGATTTTATATTGAGCATTTATCTTATAAGAACTGACTGTTGATTTTTCCCTCTGAAAATTCATGGGATGGTGTCTCCATTTGGTTGGCTGCTCTCAAACAAAGAAATGTTTTCACATTGGATAACAGCCATTTCAAACTGATTCTGAAAGAGTAGATTGGTCGTTTGACGACTGACCTCATCAGTTTTACGACCCGGCGAGGTAACTTTAAAAGACAGAAGTTAGATTTGAAGACAGAGAAAAAACAGGGTTAACAGTTGAGTCACAGCACAGTTAAGAGATTTGAAAAAGTCAGAGATCAGACAACAGGCAGGAAGATTAGCTAGAAATAGAATTAAGAATTAGAAACACAGAAAGAAGAAAGAGATTTTGAGAAAGATTAGGAACTAAATTCAGATTAAAGAAGCAGAATAGTAATCTAGATCTCAGAAGAAGATTTTATTCCACCGTTTCAAGGCCCTGTGAAGTTTTATTTTATTCTGTGTGTTTGTCAAATCTTTTCTTATATTCTGGAAACTGAGGAGAAACCATTTTTCTTTAGAGCTCGTCCCTTTTTAGAGAATCAAATTCTCAAACTTTTTCCTTCACCTCAGAAGCCATTCTTATCCTAGTAAATGTTTTTCTAACACTTTTTTTTAATGACTTTTCACGCCATTAAAGTGGACCTTTAATTTGCCTAGTTTAAAGTGAAGAGACTGAGAAGATTTTCCTTCAGTTTTTTTGGTCTATCCCGCTACAAGAGACCCCAAATTTGGATTCTTTTCCCAAGGACTTTTCACGCCGCCCTGAGACAAAACCACCCACGGCTGCAAATGTCTCTTTGAAGGGCCCCCAGCTGAGTTATCGCTTCCACGGCTGTGAGGAGGCATCTTGCAGCAACAGCTTCCTCCCGACGTCCGAGCTTCAAAAAAAACCCCAGCGGTACCGACCAGCGGGATTTGGACCTACGGCCGTGTGTGAGTGAGACTTATTCCTCCTATTTCTGGGTTAAAACGTGATGTCCTAACAATTAAATTACAATTGAATATCGCCCGTATTTCAGGGCTCAATTAGTCTCAGCCACAGGATAGGACTGTAAACTGAACGAAAACTTTCAGTCATTTTTAAGTAACTGCCCTTAAAATTTTGTAGATTAATTCAGGAGTCATTTTTAGATAATTAGCTTATGAATTTTCCCCATAAAATTGCGATGTTTTGTTAAAACATTCCAAAACATTCCAGCATCATTTACTGTTGAAACATAAGTCTGTTTCTCCTTGGTTCTACAGAGGTGTAATGCTGGATTTTATGTTCAGGAATCCAATATCAGTTGATGTGATATTTTACGCTGTCATCATCTGAATCTGTTTATTCATCATTTGAACGCCATGCCATGTAACCTGGATGATTTTAATAAACGAGTGAATAAGAGCAGTTGAAGCGTTTTCCTTTCGCATATACAGGTTTCCTAATCACGGCAGGACAAAAACTCACTGAAACTTTGAGACTGATTCATTAAGTAATTTAAGGTACAAAATTAATTAAAATTAAAGTTAATCTTATTGTCCGTTAGGACTGGTGCCCCTTTTACGAGTGCTTTTATTTAATTTAGCGGGTGTAGAAGTGACGGTTCAACTCCGCCCCTTTCACACCCACTATTAAATAAAATAAATAATTCCTGTACCTTATGACAAATAATTTTATAGGCTCTTCATCCTACATGAGAGACTTAAAATAAGACACCCGCCCACCAAATCATTTTTTGATTGTATGTTTGTGTCTGCAGATTGTAGTTGGTTTCCAGTCAGGCATGCATGTTGTTGCACCTATTACCCACAAGGTGGCGTTTTGGCTCTGACTGAGCACTGAGGACAATGGCCCTTGCCACAGGGAATTGTGGGAGTTGTAGTAAAAAAGTGAAGTTGACGTGTGTAAAAACGAGTGCAGCACAGAAGACATGGAAAAGTGTAATGCATGAAAAGAATCCTTCATTACAGGAGCAAGGAACCCACAACCAGTGTACAGAGTGGATTATTCAGCCGTGCAACAAAACTGGTGTCAGAAGTGGTATAAGCTGTGCCACAAAAAGAAAAAAAGTGGAAGAAGTTAGCTTGGACAAATGTAACATGTGTGGCGGGTTGATTCAACCCCCCCACAACTCACAGGACAGTCAGCTCTCTTCTCTTGGTTTTTCCCGCTGCACTACTGAGATGTAATGTGCCATGCATGTATTGTGATGTAATGTGCCATTCATGTATCGTGATGCAATGTGCCATTCATGTATTGTGATGTAATGTGCCATTCATTTATAGTGTTCATGCGTCCTGTCCTTACTGTGACCTAGAGGCTGAGATCAATATGTAGATGTGCCTTGTAACCTCTTTGTCCTGCAAGCCGGAGCAGAGGCTGCATCTGCCTATTGTTATGTAGGTCTTACAAATGCAAATGTCTCATGCCTGTTCTGCAGTCCCTTTGATCAGACCAGCTGCTGTGAATCTGCTTTGATGTATTGTTTGAGTTTGGTATAAATACTGCACAGGTTCTGTAACTCGCCCTGTCAATTCCACTTCTGCAACTGCTGCTGCTGGACACAGACTTTGTGTCCTCCTTCTCTGAGAGCCGTTTGGGCTCGCTCCCGGCGCGCATGCACGGCACCGGGAGCGGAGCCCGTGACGGCAGTATGATAATAAACTCTACTTGAAACCACAGCATCGCTGCTTATTTTTTATCATCCGCCGCACTGGTGACCCGACGCTGAAAGAAACACGCTGCCGGCGAACGCAGCACCCGGCGGTGATGCTCCGACGACAAGCGAACGCAGCAGCTGCCTTCTGCTTCAGTGAACTCTCAGGACATCACCCACGACTGGGAAAGCCGCAGCAAACTCCATGGTGGGATCTGCACGCCTAGATCGGCACATCCACGCTGGGCCGGCCGCACTCGCATTTCCTCCACACGAGAGCGCAGGCACCTCGTCCCCTCTCCACGACGGTGTCCTCCATGGCCGGCGGAGAACGCAACACGTGGCCCTGAACGCACCACGGCCGAGCGGTGCCGATGATCGTCTATTCCCTCCCACCGCTCCAACGCATCTGCACGAGCCTGAGGGACAAAAGATCGTCTATTTCCTCCCACCGTTCCAACGCACCATGGGCAATCTGCAGCCACAGCTCAACCTGGATTTTATCGGCGCCGTCTGCGCCGATCCCCACCAAGATTCTGCACCCTGGTTCTCCTCTCCAGCTGGCCCACCCACGCACGGAACCCCGGCACATGCACCGGGGAGTTACAAGGACGGCGCACCACGCACAGGGCAATTACGGCTACAGAGACCGCCATCGTCCTCCGCCTGCTGCACATGCCCGAGAAAAACGACCGATCGCCACCCTCGGAGCCTTCAGAGCTGCCCGTTCACCTGAAGCAAGCACGCAGCTCGCCACTGGATTTTTTTAATGGTCTCAGCCACGACACATAAGGGATTTCAGCCGTCAGCTGTTCCCGGGGGGCTTTAGGGTTGCTTCTGCCCTAAAGTCAACACGCCAGTCCCTCTGCTTTTATTTTTTTTTCTCTCTAACAGCCGCTCCTGTTTTCTTCATGGCCACGAGAGGAGTCGGAGACTAATTTTTCTTCTTGTGGACCTCTGCACGTTCAACGGGACAGCCCTTCGACATCGCGGACCCACAAGCAATTTTTGCGTGGCTCGGACGATTTCACTGTCCCCCTGCCGGCACTTACTACCCCTCCCCTCCCTCCCCCTCCGCCTGCAGTGAGCTTCTCCCACAGCTCGCTCCCATAGATGGATTATCGAGGTCTCGGCCCCCTGCTGTGCCCTCTGGGGGGGAGCGTGTGGCGGGTTGATTCAACCCCCCCACAACTCACAGGACAGTCAGCTCTCTTCTCTTGGTTTTTCCCACTGCACTACTGAGATGTAATGTGCCATGCATGTATTGTGATGCAATGTGCCATTCATGTATCGTGATGCAATGTGCCATTCATGTATTGTGATGTAATGTGCCATTCATTTATAGTGTTCATGCGTCCTGTCCTTACTGTGACCTAGAGGCTGAGATCAATATGTAGATGTGCCTTGTAACCTCTTTGTCCTGCAAGCCGGAGCAGAGGCTGCATCTGCCTATTGTTATGTAGGTCTTACAAATGCAAATGTCTCATGCCTGTTCTGCAGTCCCTTTGATCAGACCAGCTGCTGTGAATCTGCTTTGATGTATTGTTTGAGTTTGGTATAAATACTGCACAGGTTCTGTAACTCGCCCTGTCAATTCCACTTCTGCAACTGCTGCTGCTGGACACAGACTTTGTGTCCTCCTTCTCTGAGAGCCGTTTGGGCTCGCTCCCGGCGCGCATGCACGGCACCGGGAGCGGAGCCCGTGACGCCGGTATGATAATAAACTCTACTTAAAACCACAGCATCGCTGCTTATTTTTTATCATCCGCCGCACGTGGAGCTAGAGTTAATGCACGATCAGCTAAGCGAGGCCTTGGTACAGTTAAAGCTTGATCAGATCCAAGAGATGTGTTTTGGCTAACACAGAGAATTGCTAGTCAGAGGCCCGAAAGATGGTCATCACCACCAGCAGCCGTGCCATCACTGTGCCAGGCAGGAGAGGTCACTGTATGCAGGGAGTTCAGAATAAACGGCCAAATTGGGGAAAGGGGTGAGAAAGACAATTTGTCATATTCTAATCTCATTCACCAGACTTCTTCCGGCTTTCAGAGAGAGCAGACACATTTCTCCTCCTCTCCTCTCCTCCTCCACCTCCCTTGACTGATCCCAGTTTGCTGTGTCTTGTCTGTGTCTCGCTCTCCTTCTCGCTGATCTCAATCCAAATGGAAAATTATGGAATTGAGCTGGGCTTTAAATGCAATTGACATCACTTTTTCAAACAGAAAATCGGGCCCGGGGGAGCCCAGGTGTGTGACAGACTCACGGGACAATTGGAAACTCATGTGTCTGTGTGATTCGATTGAGGATGTGGAAGACATCTACCTGTTTGGCTTTATGAACACAGGATTTCTGCTGTTTGGCTTTGGAGTTTTCCTGGTGTATCGGAAATTAAAGAAGCTGGAAAGAGCTAATCAAAACGTGGACCCGGCGAAGCTCCTTCAACAATTCGACCAGCTGGGGAGAGCACTGATAGCGGCAATGGTGAACTGAATCGGAAGGTGGGAAACATCTCGGAGTCGCTGGGTGCTCTCCAGGGAATGATTTTAAAGCCTTAAAATTGTGATGCACAGAATCGCATGAGAGATGAAATTTCTATGCTCTAAGTGAACTGTGCTCATCAGGCCTTGATTTGGCGTCCTTGGAAGAACTCATTCCTCCAGGAGAAGAGATAAAGCAGAAGGGAGTTTTGGCTTCTCTCTAACCCAAACAACTGCTGATGTGCAGCAATCTGAACTCTTCAAGGACAGTGTCATGTGACTAACATGGAATTTTACCATGTGGCATGAACTGAAGAAAGATGAACTCTGTGGACATGTTATCTATGTTTTAGAACACTAAGGACATAACATCTAGCCGTTGCCTAGGAGAGGATTTTTGTTTTCCACCAGTAACTGATACTTCACACACTGCATTCACACTATCACCATGACTGACATACACACACTGGTCTCTCTCTTGCTTTGTTAATGTGTGGATCTGTATTGTCTGCTAAGCGTGCAATTAGAGGGTTTTTTTTCTATGTGATCACAATCTTGCTCACTCGAGCTATATTTTGATAACTATGTTTTTTCTCTCTGCCCAATGTGCCACCCCCTCCCCCTCTTTACCCCCCACTGTATGAGGCGCCTGTATGGCTGCCGTGTCATTAGGGAGCGCTTAAAATACGAGCGCACCTTAGTGATAAGTGAAATTCCTTGTGTGTGTAAGCATACTTGGCAATAAAGTTGATTCTGATTCTGATATGGGACTAAAGAAAAACCACTGTGAAGCTGAGATTATTGAGGCTGTGGTGAGAGCAATAAGTCTGGGTTTAAGCCTTTGCAGCATGTTGGAGATTAAACAAGACCTCACCCTACTTCAACTCAGGACAATTTTGAAGGGACATTATAAGGAGGAGAGCTCCACTGATTTGTATCATCGACTAATAAGCATCACTCAGGAAAGTAATGAATCCCCGCAAAATTTCCTGTTTTGAGCAATAAAGCTAAAAGAGAGGCTCCTTACTGCATCTAGAGAGCCTGGCACGGATGAGCAGTACAGTCCAGAACTGATCCAGTGGAAGTTTCTGAGAGCCATTGGTACTGGACTGATAAGCGACAATGTAAAATACCAGCTCAAGAACTATCTGGAGAACCCAACTGTCACAGATGAGATGCTGATTGCAAAAACAAATGAGGCAGCCAGTCTTGAATGGGAAAGGCAAGAAAAATAATGAAGACATTAAAGTACGAGAACTCCGGGCAGAGACACAGCCATTTCCTGAGGCAGTAGTGGGTGTGGTTGGGGGGCGAGATCGATCATCCTCCATGTTCACAAAGGGAAAGCCTGTGAAATCTCAACCAGCAGCAACTCCCAAAGAATCTGAGCTTTTGGAGGTAATCAAAGAGCTAAAAAATGAACTGAAGGAGATAAAAAAATGTTATCCATGAGTCTCCCAGATCTTCAGCACCACAGAGAATGAGCAGAAAACGTGGATGCAGATCCTGTCTAGAGAGAGGCCAAGGAGAACAGTGTGACCATTGCTTTAAATGTGGAGAGGGTGGTCATCTGTCCAGGGGGTGTAGAAAGCCAAGAATGACTGTTAATGTAGTAACCTCCTTCCCAGTGACATCACTTGAAAATGATGTGCAAAATGATCATTTGGGAAACATAGACAAATCCACCCCTGGTAATATCCAACCATCACAGACAAAAACCCCTGATAAGACAAAGGACAGAGTGTTACAGGAGAATGACACAGTCACAGTCAGTCTTCTTTCCCCAAAACAAAATGCCCAGCTGCTTAACCTGATTGGAAAGAAATATATGATTTCCTGCCTCTTAGATGACATTGAACAAAAGCTCTGTGGGACACAGTATCTCAGGTCTGCCTTATAAATGAAAAATGGAGACAGCACAACCTCCCGCACACCACAGTGAGGAGCTTTTCAGAGATATTAGGCCCTGGTGTTTTAGATGGGAGGGCAGTGAACCATACGCCAATTCCTTTCTCTGGGTGGGTTGAAGTTATATTCAAGTTGCCCTCGAACAGCATCACTCCTCTTGAATTTGTAGTCCCTGTTTTGGTCTCTAATGGAGAAGAGGTGGCAGAGGAACCAATCATTGGCTTCAATGTAATTGTGCAGGTCTTAAAAAGTGGCAGAGAGCCCCCAAGTGTTGTTGCAGAGGCGATGAGTTCAGCCTTTTCCTTTGATTGCAAAAGAGCCAGAGTGTTTGTGAGAATATTGAAGGGTGGGAAAGATGGGGTTGGGGAGGGCCTGGTGAAAGTGGGCAGAGAAGCAGTAACAATCCCAGCAGCTCAGATGAAATCTGTGAGATCCAGCATGAGAACAGGCCCACTTCCCATAGGTCATTATGCCCTTTTTGAGCCCATTCCAAACCCACAGTTACCCGAAGGATTAATGATTAAAGAAAGTGTAGTGCGCCTACAGAGAGTGTCCTGGTCACGCCTTAACCATACCAGTCACAAACAACACTGCTCATGACCTTCAGCTCCTGCCAAAAACAGTGTTGGGTCAAACTGAATTGATCAAAACGATGTATCCAACACCCACCAGGCCAGTAGGTGTAGAGGCAACAGAAGCATCCATCCACAGCTTCCAACGAGTTACCACATCTCTTAACAAGCAAGAACAAGGGAGTAACCAAACAGACAATGAATGAGAAACCATGGGATCCTCCAGTTCCCCTTGACCACCTACCACCATCCCAGCAGCAGCAGGTCAAACAGGTACTGTGAGAGGAGTGCAAAGCATTTGCACATGATGATAAGGATGTAGGAAGCAAACCCTCACTGCAGCTAAAGATTTGCCTCAGTGACCCCACACCAGTTAGGCGTACATATACCTCAGTGACCAAACCACTTCACATTTTTATTTATTTATTTGTTTATTTGTCAGGAACAGTGCAATAAACATAGACAAAAAAGAAAATCTGATGTGTTGCACAGAGAGTGTATAACATTAAGCTAGTTTGCAACTCTTGTCCTTGGATGGGTTTTAAAGAAAAGAAACTGATAAAAAGAGAAAAAGATGAAGAAAAAACAAAATGAAAACAGTATAAACAATATCCACATACATCAATGCAAACAAAATTATAAATACACAATATAAAAACCTGATTCACATTTGCCTGTTACAGTAAAATGCCTGTTACACATTTGCCTTCCCTTCTTCACTCACACCCTGCAGACAATCATTTCATACATGGGTACATTTTTGTTTACTTTTCAGCCAGTTTTTAACCTTTGTAGTAAATGTTTTAAAATCCGTTGTTATTTGATTTCATTTGGAATTGTGTTCCAGATATAACTGCCCTTTATAGAGAAAGCTGTTTGTCCAAATGTGGTTCTGCGATGGGATATCTTACAGTTGTTGTTAACAGAACTCCTGGTGGCTCTGCTGCTGTCTTGTCTTTGGATGAATCCAACAAGTGGCTCTGGCGCTGATTTATGGAAACATTTGAAAAAGAACAAAATCACCTGAACTAGACAGACCTGGCAACCCACCTGAGTCAGAGAAACAGGTCCATCTAGACAGACCTCAGAGATTCTCCATGTTCATTGTTAGGTTCTGTGGTTCCTCTGTGTTTTCCACATCACTGACATCATAGAGTCCTGGTTCTGTTTTATAAGAACACTTTGATATTTTTTCTCATCACAGACTGAGGTACTGTGGACTCTCAGAGACTCGCTGTGAAGTTGTGGCCTCAGCTCTGAAGTCTAACCCGTCACATCTGACACAGTTGGACATGACTGGAAACAAGCTGAAGGATTCAGCAGTGAAGGTTCTGTGTTCTGGACTGGAGAGTCCAAACTGTCGACTGGAGGTTCTGAGGTCAGTTCACTGATGGAGCTGTTGATGTTTTTCTCTTTTTCACATCTTTGATTGATGCGACAAACTCTTTTTTTTTTTCATCAATATTGAGGATTTTTCTGAGCAGAAATCAGATGCAGTTTCAGTGTTTTCAGAAATGTTGGATCTTTGCAAACAGCTGAACAAGAGTTTTTGCTTTTGGCTCCAAATAGAAGTGAAAGACTTGATGAGGGTTGATTAAAGGCTGACAGAAGTGGAGTCATGATGGAGATGTTTGACAGGACAGTTGTTCAGCCTCCACAGGTTCATGTTGTGGTCCATCAGTCAGTGAAGATGAAGTCAGGACTGATGAGGCTGGAGAGTGTGTGAGGGGTGTGAATGAGGCTGTTGAAGATCTGATGGTAGCAGAGAAAAACAGGCTGCAGACACTTTGAGCTTCTGTGGAACCAAAGAGAGACGCTGAGAGGAAGAAGAGACAGAGCTGAATGTCAAAGCTGATGAAGGTGAAGTGAGGAAGTGTGGTGATGATGATGGTGGTGTGAGAAGCTGATCTGGCTGCTCCAGAGACGAGCCGCCCAGCTGCTGTGCTGAGGTGTGTGTTAAAGCAGAGGAAGAAAGAGCAGCCTGACACAGGCCCCGAGCTGACAAGAGAGCAGCATTCAGGCTCTGTGGAGCATTTAGACAGCAGCTGGACAAGAGACGCCACTCTGATGGATGAGGACACACACAGGACATGGATCCTGGAACCAGGAGAGATTCAGAGGAACAGAGTGGATATTATCAGGATAACACCCCCACAAATTAGCAAGAAAAGTCACGACATTTCTGAAAACAAAGAAGAAGCTTGATTACAAAAATGTCACAAATGGATGTGAAATAGGCAGACTTTTGAACCTGAAAAAGGGACAAATTTACAAAAAATAAGACAAATTTATGACAAAAATCTGAAAATTTATCCCCAAATAACGGACTAATGGACTAAAACCAGCCTCAGAATTTTGAACCAAAAATCTAAAATTTCAGTTTTACATGAAAAACTGTCAGAAATTGATGTCAAAATGGCTGCAAATTTAGCTGTAAAAGGTAACAATTGTGGAAAGGAAAATGTGACAAATTGAATGAAAATTGAGAAAATGTCTGCCAACAATCTCAGATATTTTGGAGAAAAGTTGCAATTTAATGAGGAAAAGCTGCCCACAAACTGGCAACCAAAAATTCCCCCAAGTTGCAATTTCCTGGACAAAGTTTGATTTTGGTGCTAAAAGGAAGGCAGTTTTGTGCTGTTTGACTTTAGTTTGCAGCTTGAGATTTTTCTGCCTCCATGCAGGTTTGTTTTGGACCAGAACCCCTCAGTCTGGCTCTGTGTGGAGTTCAGGTTCCTGAGCTGTGCTGGAGAACACGGCTCTCCAACATGTGGCCCTTTGAGCACATCCAGTGGCTCCATGTGGATGTGATGAAAATGTAGTGGAGGAATTGTAACTAGTTGCTGATGTGTGACTCCTTCATGCAACCACAGGAAGGCAGAAGAATGCTGGTTGGAGGTCAAAGGTCATTCTAAAGCAAGCTTGAGTGGTGTAAATGTGGTTTTTGGAGGTTTCTAGATGGAGTCCAGTGATAGGCTGCATGTCTTTGTGCATGTTTGGACTCTGTCTTCAAGCTGCATTTGTCCATCAAGTCAAAGAAAGACGGAGACTCAGCAGCTGTGGGCAGCAAAACAACTTCAGTGACACATGAACACATGATTGTGACATTTAGACATGAATGCAGCAGGTTTCACATCCAGCCACTATCAAGCTGCAGCAATCAGCCTCCGTGCACGTTTCTCTGTCTAAAGCTGGGAAACGTGCACCATGATGCTTTGACTCCAAAGTGTGGAATGACTCCAAGAGAACCAGACTGCTGACCCAGAAACCTGGATGGAAGTTCTCATTTCACTGCATCATTAAAGGACATTTTGACCTTTGACTGAAGGAAGAACTAATGCTGCACTAAGGCCTCAGAACAACAGCACATTTCATTGGTTGCCAGTTCAGCTGTTGTCACTGTCATGTTTCTGTGATTTCCTGTTCACCACCAGTCCCCACAAACCACATTGGAGCCTGAAAATCAACACAAAACACAACAGGCTTTTATCAGAAATACCATTAGATTTTACTGGAGATTTTTTATGGAAAATTGCAACTTTGTTGTTGGAAATTTGTTCATTTTTAAAAAAGATAAATTTGCACAATTCTGAGATAAATCTCAACTTTTTGAAACTTTTTTTAGTTGTATTTTTTCTCATTTAAATTTGTATTTTTATTTTGAACTTTTTTTTATATTTTTCCTCAATGATTTATCAAATTTTTAACATAAAAAACTATTTTTTCATCAATATGTGACTTGGACAAAAGATGAAAAAATGTCAAAATGAAAAACTTTGCAATTTTAAGTGAAACAATTTATGAGAGAAAAAAATACAATTTTTCTTGAACTAATTTTGAAAATGTGAGGAAAAAGTGTCAGATTGAAAAGTCGAAAAACAGGCTGAAACTTGAGAGAAAAGAGCAGAAATGTTTGAGAAAAACCCTTGAAGAACTTGGGTTTTTGTGAGCAAAGCTGTGATGTTTCAGCTGCAGAGTTTCAGAGCTGAAGTCCCTCCGTCTTCATTGAAGCAGCAGCATGTTGTCATTCACATTAATGAGAGTCTTTTTCTCTTCTTCTCTTGGACTCTTTGAACCTGCATCCTGTTGGCTTCAGCTGCTTGGAGTTTCCAGGTTCTAAACTTCTACATTCTGAACCTTCTTCAGCTCTGAACACATGATGAAACACTGAAGGATTTCAAGATGAAACTTTGTCTGATAAACTCACATCTTTTATTCTTTATTCAGGTTGTGGGGCTGCAGGTTGTCAGAGATCAGCTGTGATTATCTGGGCTCAGCTCTGAAGTCCAACCCCTCCTATCTCAGAGATCTGGACCTGGGTTGGAACCAGCTGCAGGATTCAGGAGTGAAGCAGCTGTGCGGTTTTCTGGAGAGTCCACATTGTAGACTTGAAGCTCTGGGGTCAGACTCCTCATTTTTGTTGTGTCCATGTGTGTTGTGTGTTCAGGGCTCTGCAACCTGCAGCTCATGTCCACATGTGTCTTTGTTGTCCAGAACCAGCGTCTCCCTCTGACTTGGACAGAAACTGGAAAAATGCTCACAAATTCATGAAAAATAGTGTCTATTTAAGAGGAGAAAATTCTTAAATTTACTACAAAAATAGTCACATTTCCAAGGACAAAAGCAGGAAATTGCTGTGACATAAATGAAAAATTACTTAAACATCAAATTTTTATGAATAGAATTAGAACATCTACAAAAAATTATCAGTAAAATTTTAAAAAGTGATAAGAACTACGTCTAAAATGATGAGAAAATCTCTAATTTTATGAGAGAAAATGACCAGTTTTGGTTAAAAGGAAGGTTTATGTGAAAGAAGTTTGTAATTTTCTGAGAGAAATGTGACTTATTTCAGAGCAGAAAAAGTTGTGGATGTTGACAGGCCAGTTTTTTCTGTCATTGATTTAATTTTCCAGCTTTAATAAAATTCACTGCTCTCTACATGCAGAAGTTTTTTGGGCCCAAATGCCTCCAGAGCCACTTTTTCAGGCCAAATGTTGCAGCTGGTTGTAGAGGTTTGTGAGCCTGGACTAAGTGAAGATGTGCTCCAAGCAGAGCATTGAGGAGGTGGAGAGCTGCCAGAAGTGTGGAGAGGAGAGTGGGTCAGCGTTAAAGAAGAAGCTGGAGAAGACATTGATGCTGATGCAGTCCACTGAGGAGAAGAAAGAGAATCCAGAACCTTCTGATCTTCACTCTGGATTGCTGCTGAATGAAGAGTGCCAACACTGGTGTGAGGACAGCCCTACACATTTACAAGCTTTAAGCAGTGAGGTTCAAGCTGTGGCCCGTGGAGCACATTTGGTTTGTGAGCTGTTAAAGAGAGTTAGTTGTGGATTGTAAATGGTTGTGTCCTGAACTGAGAACTGGGAGTCAGAATGGTTGCCAGTTAATAGGGGTCCCCCCTCTCTGATCAAGGAAAGGTCAGGAGGTCAGTCAGCACCCTGTGGTGGACCAGGGGCCTCATGTACAAAAAGTACTTATGCACAAAAACATGAGGTATGTCTTTTTCCGTGGAAAATTTCAGTTGTATCAAGAATGAAATGAAAGTGGAAATATGCCCAGCCCCACACCAACTTCATGGCTGGTGTACATACGTTTCTACCATTATTGGTCTGCTGGCAACACTTAAGGTGTGTTCACACCAAACGCGAACGGGTGAATTTTTCGTGCGGTACGATTACATTATAACTCAATGTAAACACACAAACAGACATGAATTCCAGCAGACAGGAGAAGTTGCCTTTAAAACTTGTGCAGCTGTGTTCAACCTGCTGTGGAAATTCCCAAAATAGCGTCATGCTTATGTTTACATTATCCGACCGGGGGCTCATCTGAAAATGTCGTCTCAAGCTTCCAAAACTTCACAGATGATGGGTGTTTACATTGCTAGCTTGCTAGGACGTCCATGGCTGGAAACCATGGGAAAATAACTCCGAAATCCCGATTCAACTGAAGAGCTCCTGGTCCTCCTGTCTCCCAGTGAGTGAGCTTCATTTTCACACAAGTTTACTCTGCAATGGTGATACTTTTACTCCGGTAACGGCCAAATCTCAACATGAGGCCGCACGAATGCGCAATTTTATGTGTACTCGCGTCTTTCCACTGACTTTGTATGGATTCATGCCACCCATTCACGTTTGGTGTGAACGCACCTTTAGGGTGTTTTCACACCTAAATTTGTTTAATTTCTAAATTTGTTTAATTTGGTCCAACTGAGTTGACAAGTTTCTTTGTATCATTTTCTCCTTGGTTCGGTCCCCTTTTACACAGGCAAAAATTCAAGCAGACCAAACTGTACCACATTAAACCACGTTAAATTCCTCGAGACTTAAGTCAGAACGTTCTCTGTTCTTATTGGTTTTTGCCGTGAGAACAGGAAAGGTAAATACAGGAAGTAGAATGACTGGGCTGCACGGTGGTACAGTGTTTAGCACTGTTGCCTTACAGCTAGAAGGTTCCTGGTTCGAATCCCCAGGCTGGCAGGGGTTGGAACCTTTCTGTGTGGAGTTTGCATGTTCTCCCTGTGCTGCGTGGGTTTACTCTGCGGGCTCTGGTTTCCCCCCACAGTCCAAAGACATGCATGTTAGGTTAATTGGCTGTTCTAAATTGTCCCTAGATATCTGTTTCCTATAGGCCCTTAGAATAGAGGGTTAGTACAAGTGAAAGCGCTTGGAGTGGCCTTTGTGACTAGAAAAGCGCTATATAAGTGCAGGTTAGTTAGTTAGTTAGTACTGTGCATTTCTGGGGAGAAAATAATCCAAATCGTAGCGTAATCTACGGGGGTTTTCATCGCCCTGGTTATAGTTTATTACATACGTGCATATCCCACTTTCGGCAAATTGTACAGTTTGAAAATGAAGCGCTGCTACGGATGGGAACTAACATGTTAACGTTCATTAATCCTCCAGAACCGTGACGTGCTCAGCCACAGATATTTTCAAAGATCTATCAGGTATGTACAGTGGCATAAAATGTTTTACCGTTTGCCGCTGGTCCCGTTTTAGTGCGGTCGCTTTTTCACCTGCAGGACAAAACCAGAGTTTGCCATTTGATCTGAACCAAGACCACCTCTTTCAGGTGGTCTCAGTACGGTTGTTTTGGTACGCACTTGAGTGCGATTACCATGTTTTCACCAGACAAAACGAACCACACTAATGGAGAAAATGAACTTGAGTTTGATTGAAATGGACTAAAGGCTGCAGGTGTGAAAGGACCCTTAGAGGTGATGTTGGGAGACTGATAATGATGTGAAAATGATTGTACACACCAGAGACACGTGATGAACAAACATCCAAGTGTGCACAATTAGATGAGTGGATATAAAAGCAAGCGCAAAGAAGTGCAGAAAATGCCTCTAACAACAGAGGATTAGAGGATATTGTAAATGGCGCAATGAGGAGAGAAAAGGTATTTAGAGACAGAAGATGTTCTGATTCAGGATGATGACTGGTTTGTCAGCCAGTTTAGGTTTCCACGGGCAGTCCTTGTGGAACACGCTTGTGCATCCCAAATATCACCCTGTCTTCAAGGCTTCATTACAACTCAGTGATGTGAGTAAGTGACTTTCTTTTTTTGCTGATTAAACTGCAGTTTCACAGCATTCTACCAAGCCCCCAGCTGCCTCTGTATGTACAGTAGTTATGTCAATAAACACATGCGAAAAGTTGGAAATGCAACAGTCTCACCTGTTCCCTGGCGCACTTCCGGCACACCACCAGAGTGGTGGCCTAGTTGGTAGAGCGTCTGCCCCCACACCCGGGAGGCCGGGGTTCAAATCCCGGCCGGATCATGCCGAAGACCAGATAAAAGTGGAACTTCCTGCCATCCAGCTTGGTGCTCAGCAATAATGGAACGGAGGAGGGAATTTGTGGCGGCACCTAACCTAACCTACAGCGATCGGCGCTCGTGACGGACACGCACGGGCTGAATTACCACCTCCGTTGGATTGCCCCTTTAATCGCCTTTCTCCGGCGTTTCTCGCCGGCGTTCTCCAGCGTTTCTTTGTGGTTCACTGATGCGCCTTACCTGAAGCGATTGCTAAGCTAATGCTAGTTAGCTTAATGCTGGCGCCAGTCTCTAGATAACTAACCTACAGCGATCGGCGCTCGTGACGGACACGCACGGGCTGAATTTCTACCTCCGTTGGATTACCCCTTTGATCGCCTTTCTCCGGCCACTGTGAGTAAACTGACCAGCGTTTCCAACGTTTCCAGCGTTTCTTGGTGATTCACTGATGCGCCCTACCTGAAGCGATTGCTAAGCTAACGCTAGTTAGCTTAATGCTGGCGCCAGTCATTCCACCTAACACCAGCCTGAATCGGAGCCCAGTTGCGAGGCCCAGTGGAGATACTACCAGGCAGGCGGCTATTTGTTGACGGGGCTCAGCAGAGATTTCACCCAGGCAGACGGCGGTAGGCGGCGGTGCTCAGCGGAGGACTTACCGTGACCCCAGCGGAGCTCGGTGGCAGCGGCGGTGTGCGACGAGACTCGGTTGGAGGAGCGGGACAGGAGCTCGGTTACGGCGGCCATGAGCAACGGGACCAGCAGCGGAAGGGGCTAGTTGGCTAGCTGAGGCCCAGCTGGATTCGAGGACGATCGGATCGGATACTGGCGACATAAGCAGAATTTATTTTACTATCCACAGATTTTTCTTTTTCCTTTTCTTTCCAAGAAAGACTGAAGATGGCTGCCACCGGATTAAAAAGTGGGCTGATGGGCATCACTTCTAAGCCTTCTCTGCTTATCTACTTCCTCTTCGTTTTGTCTTTGTGTGTCTGGACCTGCAACAAGAAGGATTTTCCGACAAACTCTACTAAAGGTGAAGTTAAAAAGTTTTATTTATATGGATTTGGGCATGGACATCTCACCCTGTACTCTATGTGGTCTTTAAAAGCCCTGAGGAAAAGCTTCCAAAATAAGGCAAACATGGCTGTTAAGCAAAAATCACAATATGGCAGAGGGTATACAGTTAAAGTACTGTTAATTCTGCTACTTCTGGCAGGAGATATTCACCTTAACCCTGGACCTGCCACTATTAAACAGCAGACCACTGGGTTAGCACAAAACCGAGCTGTACAAAAGCAAAAACAACATTTATTATTCCAAACTGTTAATCATGCACGAGTTCTTTGGGACACCAAGGCTAAACCAAAGGGGATCCTCGGCGGACATTTAAACATACGGAGCATAATCCCCAAAAGAGATGAGATTTTGGTGTTGCTGTTGGACTCAAATCTGGACTACCTTTGTCTCTCAGAAAGCTGGCTACACAGGAACATAGACACTAATATGATCGATATTGCGGGCTATCAGTGTTTTAGAAAAGACAAGCAGGTAGGGAGGGGAGGAGGTGTTTTAATTTACATCAAAGAGAAATATAAATGTCAACTGGTTGATTTGAATACTTCACTCGAATGTTTAGCTGTTAATGTATGTCTCTCTCCGGTAATGAATTTCAACATTGCAGTAGTGTACAACCCACCGTCACACAATTCTTCCTTTTATAATGAATTAAGTGATCTGGTTAAACAACTTGAGAAGAACAGAGAAACAATAATTCATGGTGACTTTAATATTAACTGGTCTGATAAAAAGGACAAACAGAAACTGAAAAGCCTCATGACTAAATTTAATTACCAACAAATGATCAAAGGACCCACCAGGATAACCAAACAATCCAGAACACTTATTGACATGGTATTTACTAATAAACCAGAACGAATAACCAGAACCTATAATCTTGTAACTGGTCTCTCAGATCATAACATGGTTCTTGCTGTCAGAAAACTTACTAAAAAGCGACTACAGTATTTTGGGGGAGTCGATATTGACAAATCAAATTTTATTATTCCCAAATCAAAAAATGAGGAGTTTGAACATTACTTAGAGAATCAAAATTGGGAGCAGCTCATGTCAATATATGAAGTAGATGATTGTTGTAATTTTATAACTGCAACAATCACAAAGTCTATAGAAAAATTTACAAAGCAAATTAAAAGTAGACAACAGAAGATTAGCCTACCATGGTTAAATAATGAAATAAGAAAACTTATGAAGAAGCGAGACTATGCATTGAAAACATCATTAACCTCTAAACTACAAAATGATCACCTTGTGTACAAAAGTTTAAGAAATAAAGTGGTACATGAGCTGTGAAAATCTAAAGTATCTTATTACAATAAACTGATAGATCATGCAAAGGGTAACAACAGTTCCCTATGGAGGCATTTAAATAACTTAACTAATAAAAAAAACGATCAGAAGGGGGTAAAGGAACTTAGAATCAATGGCAAGACCGTCAGTGACAAGGCTACTTTGGCAAATGAATTTTATTCATACTTTGTGGGCTCTGTGGAAGACTTAACAAAAATTTATGTGCTGCCAAATGTGCTCAGCAACACAAATTCCATACTTCCAACAGATTCTTTTCACATCGATGAGGTAAATGAGGAGTTAATTGTTATTGTTAAAACACTGTCAAACTCAAAAACTAATGATATCTACAATATGAGCACCTCCTTTCTCAAAATGCACAGCAAAATATTAATCAAACCACTGACTCATCTCATTAATCTCTCCATTAGGTCTAGTACATTTCCATCTGGCTGGAAAAAAGCTGTCGTCATACCAGTTCATAAATCAGGCAGTAAAGACGATATATGCAATTACCGCCCAATCTCTATTTTACCAGTCCTGTCTAAGGTTCTTGAAAAAGTTGTAGCTACACAGCTGATAGACTACTTACAAGACAGTCAACTTCTTCATCCACATCAATTTGGTTTTAGACCAGGATACTCAACAGAAACAGCAAATTGTTGCCTTATTGAAAACGTCAAACAGTCCTTGGACAGGGGTAATGTGGTAGGAGCTGTTTTTCTAGGTCTCAAAAAGGCTTTCGATACTGTAAACCACAGTTTGCTTTTATCCAAAATGGTATCTTTTAACTTCTCCCCAGATACATTAGAATGGTTTGCATCTTATCTCCAGAATAGAGAACAGTGTGTAAAAGTTCACCAGGATAAATCCTCATTTTTAAACAACCGCATGGGTATCCCACAAGGGTCCATTCTTGGTCCTTTACTTTTCAGCATTTTTATTAATGACTTGCCGTTACACTGCTCAGCTGCAACATGCCAACTTTATGCAGATGATGCAGTTATTTACACAGCTGCCAAGACTCCAGCACAGGCTGCAGATGTACTGTCCACAAGTATGGTTGATGTCCAAGAGTGGCTCCTCCAGAACCATCTATTGCTGAACCTTCAGAAAACAGTCTCAATGTGCTTTTCAATCAAAAAATGTAACCTGCAACGTTTTAAAGTTAATATACATGATCATGACATCAGTTTAGCTACAGAATTCAAATACCTTGGCATTGTACTAGATCCTCAACTCAAATTTAATCTTCATATAAAGAAAATTTCAAAAACAGTAAAAAAAAATCTGAACTGCTTTAAATTAATTAGATATTACATACCTTACGAAGCAGCTGTACTGTATATGCATTCTATGTTTTTTTCTCATATATCATACTGTTTGACAGTCTGGGCTCAAGCAACCCCTTCCACAATAAGACATATAGGTTCATTATATAATCAAACCATAAAAATCTTGGACAAAAAGCCCATTAGGTGGCATCACTGTAATGTTTTAAAAAAAATACAACCTATTGAGTTTTGAGAGTTTCATTGACCTCTGTTTTCTGAAATTAACGTTCAGATGTTTCCATAAATCAGCACCCGAGCCACTTGCTGGTTTCGTCCAAAGACAGGACAGCAGCAGAGCCACCAGGAGTTCTGTTACCAATAACTGTAAAATATTCCACCGCAGAACCACATTTGGACAAACAGCTTTCTCTATAAAGGGCAGTCACATCTGGAACACAATGCCAAATGAAATTAAAATAATAACGGACTTTAAAACATTCACTAAAAAGGTTAAAAACTGGCTGAAAAATAAACAAGAATGTACTCATGTATGAATTGATTGTCTGCAAAGTGAGAGTGAATGAAGGGAAGGAATGAATGTATTTGTTTATAGTGAGTGACGAAGGGAGGGAGGCCTGAAATAGGCAAATGTGAGTCAGGTTGTTATATTTGTGTATTTATAATATTTATAATATTTATAATTGTGTATTTATAATCTTTTTGCATTGATGTATGTGGTTATTGTGTATTTTTTTTTTCTTTCTTTTCTTTACTTGATTCTCTTTTCTAAAGCCCATCCAGGGACAAGAGTTGCAAATTAGCTAATAGCTATACACTCTATGTGCAACACATCAGATTGATTGTCATTGTTTAATTGTCTATGTTTATTGCACTGTCCCTGTCAAATAAACTAATCTATCTACCTTGCATGGCAGCGACCCCTCTGATTCTAGATGTGATTAACATTGTAGATCAGAGAAACGTCATTTCGTTCTACTGTCCATGATTGGCTGCATGGATTGAATGACAATAAAGTTGGCTTCATTCATTGAGTAGTGTGTGTAATCCATGTAAGTTCTATAGAGCTATAAAGCATGAGATTTGCATTTTGGACATAAAATATGTACTTGCCGAGTCTAATATGATCTGCTTTCAACTGCCAGGTGACTGTGGCTATCTACTAAATAGGTTCATATTGGCTTCTCTTTCGTGACAGTTTTCCTTTATTCAACCAGCTGATCCACCCAGCTGGTCACAAATTGATTGATTGATTCATCATTTAAAATAATGTATAAAAGACACAACATACATCTAAAAACAAGGGGACGACACAAGAAAGTGCGCACTCTTATTTCCTTTGTGGTCCCTAAAAGAGATGGCAGCTGGTCTCGTATCTGCAACCTTTTGCTTTGAAATCTGGTAGTTTAGCCACTGAGCTATGTACAGTACAAATCACAGTGATCAGCTGACGCTTCTGAGGGCAACTGCAGACGTCGGTCTACACATGTCCAAGTTAAAAACATCTCCTTCTTATCCCTGTCTAAACTAGAAAAGCACTCGGAGAGCGCAGACCTCCGCCAAGCGCTACCGTTCCCCCCATACAGTGTTAGTGTGTAGGTTTTTAGATTCCTTGACCATGAAAACATATGACTAGCAATTGGATTGACAATGATAGGATTATTGGTTGAGTAGTTATTCACGAAAATGACATTTTCCGTAATGGCGGCCACAGTTCCACCCATACAGTGTTTGTGTGTACGTTTTCAGATTCCTTGACCACGAAAACATATGACTAGCAATTGGATTAACAATGATAGGATTAGTGGTTCAGTAGTTATTCAGGAAAATGGCATTTTCCGTAATGGCGGTTTTCTTCTGGATGGTGATCCGGATCACCACCAAAATTTATTCAGTTCTTCCTTGTACCATTTCCAACAACGCCTGAAAGTTTCATCGAAATCCTTCCAAAACTTTTTGAGTTATCTTGCTAACCAACAGACAGACAAACAAACAGACAAACAAACAGACAAACCCCGGCAAAAACATTACCTCCTTGGCGGAGGTAATAAAGGAAACAATAAACTCATCTTATAGGGCTGTGAGCAACCTATTGAATTCCCTGTATCTGGCGCTAATGGCGGAGGACAGCGTGCCAAACAAAATGTTTTTACGTGCCTCAACCTCATTCAGCAGCACCTCCAACTCACAGTCCGAGAGATTCCATTAAATCCATTATTTTTGATGGTGGATACAGGAGAATCAAACATGCTGGGCTTGTATTTATCTATTTGCATCTAATTGCATATTCAAATGGAAGCGTGTCAAGGGAGGAGTCTGGTATTTCCTCACGTGCGTTCAGTTTCAAGTAGGTTGGGATATACAAAGGAAATGTGCTTGGATTGCTGCGTACGGACGGTTTTGTACATCTGGATTTTTTTTTTTGCTTACGGTGTTTTCTTGATTTAAACATCCGTCGTCTTTCAGTAGGAAATCCACGCAAGTCTTTGTACATGAGGTCCCAGATGTGCTCCATGGATCCTAGGTTGGATGTGACTGATTAAAGGTCTTCAACCTGCAGGCCTGTCCACAACAGCAGTTTTGGGGCTTTAAATCTTCAATATAATCCAGAGTGAAGATCAGAAGATTCTGTTCTTGTCCTTCTCCCTCAGTGGACTGCATCAGCATCAATGTCTGATCACAAGTTGGTCACTTTCAGATGAAATTTGAGACGTTTTCATGCAAAACTTTCATTCAATCTTTTGACCAAATGTTTTTCCTTGTAAAATATCAGCTTTTTCTTTCACTTCATTTTTTTCTCTGATCAAATTTTCTTTCAAAAAGTCACTTTCTTGTCAGTTTGTGACATTTATTTGTAAATTTATTGATTTCTACTCAAAGTTGCATTTAAAAGTCAACTATTTGAAATAAAATTGACAAATTTAATGGAAAAAGTTCCAGTTTTATATTAAAAAAACACAACAAATTCATATGAGAAATGCAGCAATTTTACCCACGAAACATAACAAAATTATAGAAATACGCCAAATTTATGAGGAAAACAGAAAGTTTCTGTCAAAATATCCAACATAAATTAGCCTCAAACAGCCAAAAATTAGAAAGAAAATTGACAAAATTTCTGATGACAAAGATGAAGTTTTATTTTTAAAAGTCACAAATGTGTGAAATCTGCAGCCTTTTTTTTACATGAAAAGGTTAAAAAATGACAACAGAAAAATATATTCCAAAATGATAAAATTTTTGCCCAAACTATCAAACATTTTTGTAAAAAAAAATATTGTAGACCAAATAAAAACTAGCCTCACAAATATGAAAGAAACTATTCAAAAATTTCCTAGAAAAACTTTTGAGTTTTACATGAAAAAATGTCAGAAATTGATGTGAAAATGTCTGCAAATTGAGCTGTAAAAGGTTACAATGGTGACAAACTGAATCAAAATTGAGAAAATGTCTGCCAACAATCTCAGATATCCATCCATCCATCTTCTACCGCTTTTCCGGAGGTCCGGGTCGCGGAGGCAGCAGTTCAAGCAGAGAAGCCCAGACTTCCCTCTCCCCAGCCACCTGCTCCAGCTCTTCAGAGGGGATACCAAGGCGTTCCCAGACCAGCTGGGAGACATAGTCTCTCCACCAAGTCCTGGGTCTGCCCCGGGGTCTCCTCTCAGTGGGACGTGCCTGAAACACCTCAAGTGGGAGGCGTCCAGGAGGCATCCTAATGATGCCCATACCACCTCAGCTGACTCCTTTCAATGTGGAGGAGCAGCGGTTCTACTCTGAGCCTCTCCCGGATGACTGAGCTCCTCACCCTATCTCTGAGGGTGAGTCCAGCAATCCTATGGAGAAAGCTCATTCCAGCCGCTTGTATCCGCAATCTCATTCTTTCGGTCATTACCCAAAGCTCGTGACCATAGGTGAGAGTAGGAATGTAGATTGACTGGTAAATCGACAGCTTTGCCTTAGAACTCAGCTCCTTCTTCACCACAACAGACCGGCACAACGTCCGCATCACTGCAGATGCTGCTCCAATCCGTCTGTCGATCTCTCGCTCCATTTTCCCCTCACTCGTGAACAAGACCCCAAGATACTTAAACTCCTCCACTTGGGGCAGGAGCCTGTCCCCAACCCGGAGAGGACAATCCACCTTTTTCCGGCTGAGGACCGTGGACTCGGACTTGGAGGTGCTGATTCTCATCCCAGCTGCTTCACACTCAGCGGCAAACCGTCCCAGCAAGAGCTGTAGGTCATTGCTGGATGAAGCCAACAGGATAACATCATCTGCAAACAACAGAGATGAGATCCTGTGGTCACCAAGCATGACACCCTCCATTCCCTGGCTGCGCCTAGAAATCCTGTCCATAAAAATTATGAACAGGATCGGTGACAAAGGGCAGCCCTGGCGGAGTCCAACTCTCACTGGGAATGACTCCGACCGAGTGTTGGCAATATGAACCAAACTCTCACAACGGTCGTACAGAGACCGAATAGCTTGTAACAACAAGCCCGATACCCCATACTCCCGAAGCACCCCCCACAAAAATCCACGAGGGATTTTTGATCCCCATGGATCCCTCATGGATCCCTCATTGATCGTCACCTTATCGTGGTGGGGGGGTTTGCGTGCCCCAGTGATCCCAGGAGCTATGTTGTCCGGGGCAATTTGCCTCTGATAGGGTCTCCCAAGACAAACTGGTCCTGGGTGAAGGGCCAGACTAAGAACGATCCAACAGACTCATGATAAATTGTATATCAAGGATTCAGTGTACCCCACCCGGTATGGGGTTACCGGGGCCCCACCCTGGAGCCAGGCCTGGGGGAGGGGCTCGAAGGCTAGCGTCTGGTGGCCGGGTTTCCACCCATGGGACCGCCCTCCAGTGGGCTCACCACCTGCAGGAGGGATCATGGGGGTCCGGTGCTATCTGGATTAGGTGGCAGTCAAAGGCGGAGACCTTGGCGGACTGATCCCAAGCTTTCTAAACTGGCTTTTGGTACGTGGAATCTCAGATATTTTGGAGAAAAGTTCTAATTTAATGAGGAAAAGCTGCCCACAAACTGGCAACAAAAAATTCCCCCAAGCTGCAAAAATGTGCAATTTCCTGGACAAAGTTGGCAGTTTTGTGCTGTTTGACTTTAGTTTGCAGCTTGAGATTTTTCTGCCTGCATGCAGGTTTGTTTTGGACCAGAACCCCTCAGTCTGGCTCTGTGTGGAGTTCAGGTTCCTGAGCTGTGCTGGAGAACACGGCTCTCCAACATGTGGCCCTTTGAGCACATCCAGTGGCTCCATGTGGATGTGATGAAAATGTAGTGGAGGAAATGTAACTAGTTGCTGATGTGTGACTCCTTCATGCAACCACAGGAAGGCAGAAGAATGCTGGTTGGAGGTCAAAGGTCATTGTAAAGCAAGCTTGAGTGGTGTAAATGTGGTTTTTGGAGGTTTCTAGATGGAGTGCAGTGATAGGCTGCATGTCTTTGTGCATGTTTGGACTCTGTCTTCAAGCTGCATTTGTCCATCAAGTCAAAGAAAGACGGAGACTCAGCAGCTGAATTGACTTTTGTCTGATGCATCTACTAGTTTTTTGAAATGAATTTGGCTTCTTTGTAAACATGTGTGGCTTTTTTGCTTTATTTTCCACTTTTTTAATCATCAATTTGTGACTCTTTAAATATGTGTCACGATGGCCCTCACGGACCATCACAAGACGCCTCAGTCACCAGTGAGTTTGCAGTGATGTTTATTTACAGTGCAGGTTTAGACAGGCATAGGATACATACAGCGAACAGGTGACGCCTGGGCCGGGGAGCACCCGATGCGCCAGACGAGATAATCACAAAGGTAAAGTCACACAGAGCGTACCTTAACAACGGGACCGTTAACAGATGGGTAACAGGGGATTCCCAAGTCCATTAACCACGATGAGCAAGGAGAACAGGAACACAACAAAGGTTTACAGAGGTTAACAGAGACTGCCGCGTTGGAGGACATTTAGCACCTGCTTATATCTCTGGCGGCTAATGACCCGTCTCATCAATCCATTTAAACAACTATTTTCTCCTTTATTCTCATGAATTTTCAAAATGTGTAACTTTATTAAACTGGTGTATTCCCAGCTTTTCTCACGTGTGACATTAATAACATTAAAAACTATTTTTTCATCAATATGTGACTTGGACAAAAGATGAAAAAATGTCAAAATGAAAAACTTTACAATTTTAAGTGTAAACAATTTCTGAGACAAATAGTAAAATTTTTCTCGAACAATTTCAAAAATGTGAGGAAAAAGTCAGATTGGAAAGTATAAAAACAGGCTGAAACTTGAGAGAAAAGAGCAGAAATGTTTGAGAAAAACCCTTGAAGAACTTGGGTTTTTGTGAGCAAAGCTGTGATGTTTCAGCTGCAGAGTTTCAGAGCTGAAGTCCCTCCGTCTTCATTGAAGCAGCAGCATGTTGTCATTCACATTAATGAGAGTCTTTTTCTCTTCTTCTCTTGGACTCTTTGAACCTGCATCCTGTTGGCTTCAGCTGCTTGGAGTTTCCAGGTTCTAAACTTCTACATTCTGAACCTTCTTCAGCTCTGAACACATGATGAAACACTGAAGGATTTCAAGATGAAACTTTGTCTGATAAACTCACATCTTTTATTCTTTACTCAGGTTGTGGAACTGCAGGTTGTCAGAGATCAGCTGTGATTATCTGGGCTCAGCTCTGAAGTCCAACCCCTCCTATCTCAGAGATCTGCACCTGGGTGACAACCAGCTTCAGGATTCAGGAGTGAAGCAGCTGTGTGGTTTTCTGGAGAGTCCACATTGTAGACTTGAAACTCTGAGGTCAGACTCCTCATTTTTGTTGTGTCCATGTGTGTTGTGTGTTCAGGGTTCTGCAACCTGCAGCTCATGTCCACATGTGTCTTTGTTGTCCAGAACCAGCGTCTCCCTCTGACTTGGACAGAAACTAGAAAAAATGATCACAAATTCATGAAAAATAGTGTCTATTTAAGAGTAGAAAATTCGTAAATTTACTACAAAAATAGTCACATTTCCACAGTCAAAAGCAGGAAATTGCTGTGACATAAATGAAAAATTATGTAAGCATCAAATTTTTAGGAATAAAATTAGAACAGCTACAAAAAATTATCAGTAAAATTTGAAAAAAATGATAAGAACCAGGTCTAAAATGATTAGAAAAGCTCTAATTTTATGAGAGAAAATGACCAATTTTGGTTCAAAAGAAGGTTTCTGTGAAAGAAGTTTGTAATTTTCTGAGAGAAATGTGACTTATTTCAGAGCAGAAAAAGTTGTGGATGTTGACAGGCCAGTTTTTTCTGTCACTGATTTAATTTTAAAGCTTTAATAGAATTCACTGCTCTCTACATGCAGAACTTTTTTGGGCCCAAATGCCTCCAGTGTCATGAACCCTCCCTTGTGCTTCTCCATAGCGCACGGCGAGGGGTGAAAGGACGAGGATTTATGTGCAGGAGTTCCACCACACACATTTATTGAACACGAAGACACCAGTCCCAAAGCGTGAAAACATACAACAAGACAAACACTTACATTGGGCGCCCTGGTCTGGCATCGCCCAGCGAACGCATGAGGGGAAGTAATTAACCACCGGAGCGTCCCTGAGCTGACATCGCTCGAAGGGCACAGAGAACCACGGCTGCAGTGGAGGCGACTAATCCTTCATGCAGTGATGGCAAAGTCGAAACAGTGTTTTAGTACGTACCGAAACCTAGGTGGAACTTCTGAATTGAATCACTGTTCCGAGGTCTGTATCAGAAAGAGAAGGTCATGTGACTGCTCCATGTCGCGTTCCATTATGTCACCGACTGTTCTTAAACGTCACCTTTGTTTTATGCGGTGATTTTGTTATCCTGTTTCTAAAATGGAATAATAAATAAAATACTACATTACACAATATGAAAATGCTGATTCTATGCACAATATATGTATTATATATATACTTTATATGTAAAGTACTAATTTCTCGTGTCCTTGCCTGATTGGCTGCTGATTCATCAGCCCACATGCCTGAAACATTTCAAAGCTCCTCTAAAGTGCAGATGTGGTCGCTCGCCTCATAGGCAACCAAATAATAATAATATTAATAATAATAATGTTCCAGCGGGCCAAGCCATATCTCTCCATTCCAGCCACATCAGTCCCTTGCGAGAGAATATTCTCAAAAGCAGGAGAGATTTTAAACAAGGGGAGAAACCGTCTAAGTCCGAGCACTGTTGAACAGATTGTTTTTCTGAATAAAAATACTTGAATGTGCACAAGCGTCCTCTACAAATACTAATTAATTCATACAAATAAAACTATAAACCCAAATAAAACACGAAACGCTAAGCGATAAAAACACAAAAATACTCGACTGTTTGAGTGTAGTATTTGGCCACCAGATGTCACTGTGGGGAGTTGTTTCAAATGTTCCGAAAGATCAATTCTTTTTCTGACTCAATTGTTCAAATGAGTCGATCTCTCGAACGTTCCATTTCTGTCTTCACTACCTTCATGACACACAGATTACACACGACTATGTACTTCAGTCGGCAATCCATTCAATGACCCAGCAGTGTGTGACTGGCAAAAGGCAGTTAAGTACACTCATTGCTGGTGATGATGTAATTAGGAGCACCTGGGCGAGGACTGGGAAAGATGATCAACAGGGCTGGGAACAGCTGATGGTAATAAGTGAGGGGGCGTGGTCAGACCAGCAGACTGTCAGCAGTACTCGCAGCTGCCAACCCCAGAGCAGTGGCTATGGATATGGTAACACACCGGAATACATACTGAACATACATACACAGAGGCACCTAAACCCACCAGTGGGTCAGGACCGAGCCGGGGGAACCAAGCCAGCTCAGCTGCTGACATCCAGAGCCACTTTTTAAGGCCAAATGTTGAAGCTGGTTGTAGAGGTTTGTGAGCCTGGACTAAGTGAAGATGTGCTCCAAGCAGACCATTGAGGAGGTGGAGAGCTGCCAGAAGTGTGGAGAGTGGGTCAGCATTAAAGAAGAACCTTGAGAAGACATTGATGCTGATGCAGTCCACTGAGGAGAAGAAAGAGAATCCAGAATCTTCTGATCTTCACTCTGGATTGCTGCTGAATGAAGAGTGCCAACACTGGTCTGAGGACAGCCCTACACATTTACAAGCTTTAACCAGTGAGGTTCAAGCTGTGGCCCGTGGAGCACATTTGGTTTGTGAGCTGTTAAAGAGAGTTAGTTGTGGATTGTAAATCCTTTATCTGCCAAGAATGTGCTGCTAGTCCAGAAAAAGCTAGCAGTACTCAAATACTTTGCAAGCAGTTTCATGAAATGGTCAATCAGAAAGCATCTCATACCGGCTCAGACGTTTCCCGGGCTTACAAGGTCCGCGCTGATCTGTTCACACTCCTGACAGGCAGCGAAAAGTAAGCTAGGAGCAGGAAGACAAAAGAAGAGGAAAACAGCAGCCTTGTGTATAGCAGAATGGAATGTATGCACTCTGTTGGACAGAACAACATCACAGCGCCCAGAAAGACGGACCGCACTTGTGGCCCTGGAAATGAACAGGTACAATGTAGACATAGCTGCACGTAGTGAAACAAGATTGCCTGGATATGACAGCTTGGAAGACCATAGGTACATCTTCTTTTGGAGTGGGTGATCAACTCAAGAAAGGAGAGAAACAAGAGTGGGCTTTGCAGTTAGAAAGGAGATAGCAGCAATGCTTGATGAGGAACCAGCGCCAATCAACGACAGGACAATGACTATGAGACTCCCACCACAGCGGAAGATGTATGCCACACACATCAGTGTATATGCCTTAACAATGACCAACACAGAGGAGGTGAAGGTGTAACGGGTTAATTCAACCCCCCACAACACACAGACAGAACACAGAGACAGTCAGCTCGCACTCCTGGGTTTTCCCGCTGCATGCTGCGTTTACAGCCTTGAAGTTAAAGTGTTCATGCATTTTGCCCTTACTGTGCTTCTTCTGAGCATCTTACATATGTAGATGTGCTTTGAGGTAAATCTCCACAAAAAGACTGGTCAAACACAGCGCTCGGCTAGAGCAAGTAACAGAACAGTGTAATGTGTATTAATGTCTGCAGGCAGACGCGTTTCGTCTGGCTCACCTCTGTGATGTTAATTGTTGCCTTTCATGCATTGTACTCATGCGTCCTGTCCTCACTGTGACCTAGGGACTGAGATCAATATGTCTCTCAAATGCAAATGTCTTATGCCTGTTCTGTTATCTCTTTGATCATACTAACTGCTGGGGTATGTCCTTTTGATGTATTGTTGTGGTCGAGTATATATGCTGCAACTCTGTAACGCAAACTCTCTCTCACTCTGATCCTGCAACTGGTAGGGCACAAGCTTTGTGCCCGCCTCTCCTCCTCTCCTTCTCTGAGAGCCGTGGGCTCGCTCTCGGCGCTCATGCACGGCGCCGGGAGCGGAGCTCGTGACGGCGGTATGATAATAAAACTCTAAAAACCTCCAACAACACCGCATTTATTTCATGCCGCCGCACTGGTGACCCCTTGAACACGCACACGTTTTGTGCGAAAGCAGCCTTCTGAGCTGGACAGCTGCACTGGCGACTCGTTCTTCAGGATGAGATCTGCACGTCTGAGATCTGCTCATCCACGCTGGACCGGCCGCGCTCGCAGTTCCTTCACACGAGAGCGCGGGCACCTCGTCCCTTCTCCACGACGGCGTCCTCCAGGGCCGGCGGAGAACGCAACGTGCGGACCTGAACGCACCACGGCCGAGCGGTGCCCAAGATCGTCTATTCCCTCCCACCGCTCCAACGCATCTGCACGAGCCTGAGGGACAAAAGATCGTCTATTTCCTCTCACCGCTCCAACGCACCATGGCCAATCTACAGCCACAGCTCAACCTGGATTTTATCGACGCCGTCTGCGCCGATCTCCACCAAGTTTCTGCACCCTGGTTCTCCTCTCCAGCGGCCCACCCACGCACGGAACCCCCGCCCACGCACCGGGGAGTTACGAGGATGGCGCATCACGCACGGGACAAGTAACGGCTCCAGAGACCGCCATCGTCCTCCGCCGCTGCTCACAGAACCTTCAGGGCTGCTCGTTCACCTGAAGCAAGCACGCAGCTCGCCACTGGATTTTTTAATGGTCTTAGCCACGGCACAAAGGGATTTCAGCCGTCAGCTGTTCCCGGGGGCTTTGGGGTTGCTTCTGCACCTAAAGCCAACACGCCAGTCCCTCTGCTTTTATTTTTTTCTTACAGCCGCTCCTGCTTTTCTTCATGGCCACGAGAGGAGCCAGAGACTAATTTTTCTTCTTCTGATCTCTGCATGTTCAGACGGGACATCGCGGAGCAGCAAACACTCTTGGCGCGACTGGAACGATTTTCCCGCGCCCGGTCAGCATGTACTACCCCCCCCCCCCCTCCTGCACAGAGCTTTTCCCTGCTCGCTGCCCAGACTGCAACATCGAGGTCACGGTCCCCTACCGTTCCCTCTGGGGGGGGGGAGCAGTGTAGTGGGTTAATTCAACCCCCCACAACACACAGACAGAACACAGAGACAGTCAGCTCGCACTCCTGGGTTTTCCCGCTGCATGCTGCGTTTACAGCCTTGAAGTTAAAATGTTCATGCATTTTGCCCTTACTGTGCTTCTTCTGAGCATCTTACATATGTAGATGTGCTTTGAGGTAAATCTCCACAAAAAGACTGGTCAAACACAGCGCTCGGCTAGAGCAAGTAACAGAACAGTGTAATGTGTATTAATGTCTGCAGGCAGACGCGTTTCGTCTGGCTCACCTCTGTGATGTTAATTGTTGCCTTTCATGCATTGTACTCATGCGTCCTGTCCTCACTGTGACCTAGGGACTGAGATCAATATGTCTCTCAAATGCAAATGTCTTATGCCTGTTCTGTTATCTCTTTGATCATACTAACTGCTGGGGTATGTCCTTTTGATGTATTGTTGTGGTCGAGTATATATGCTGCAACTCTGTAACGCAAACTCTCTCTCTCTCAATCTGACTTCAACCCTGCTGCAGGACACAGACTTTGTGTCCCTTCCCTGAGAGCCGTGGGCTCGCTCTCAGCGCTCATGCACGGCACCGGGAGCGGAGCTCGTGACGGCGGTATGATAATAAAACTCTACTTAAAACCTCCAACTACGCCGCTTTATTTCATGCCGCCGCAAAGGAAGAGTTCTACAGTGATTTACGTGAGACTATCAGGCGTGTACCGACTGATGACAGGCTGATACTTGTTGGAGATTTTAATGCCAGAGTTGGTTTGGACACTGAGAAATGGAAAGGAGTGCTAGGCAGTCATGGAGTAGGCAAGTGCAATGCTAATGGAGAACTTCTACTTGCATTATGTTCAGAGTACAACCTTGTGATAACCAACACTCTATTTAAGCACAAGGACACACACAAGAAGACATGGATGAACCCAAGATCCAAGCACTGGCACTTATTAGACTACATCATAGTCAGGCAGAGAGACATAAGGGATGTATTGGACACCAGAGCAATGAGAGGCGCAGACTATGGTACTGATCATGTTATGCTGAGATCTGATTCTACATATGGGGTGTGTGTGATTAACACTGTTGATAGGAAAAGCACAATTCTGTTCTACTGTACATGATTGGTTGTATGGTTGAATGACAATAAAGGGTGATTTAATAAGATTTTAAGGATTTGCAGACGAAAACAGCACTGCAGGACTGGTGCAAAGCCACCACAAAAGCTAAACACTAGTGCACTGAAAGGTCAAAAGAAGCAGGAAGAACTTACACAGGAAATGGATGAAAACTTGAAAGACTGGGACAGCAACAACTCAGAGAATGACATAGAAGAAAATGGGCAACACTGAAGGATACGGTGTATCAGACTGTGAGTGATGTATTAGGCTACCCTGAGAGGATTGTTTTGATGAGCATGATGAACACCTGAAGAAACTACTAGAAGTGAGGAATACAGCTAGGCAGGAAAACCTACAGTGTAACACAAGGTCGAAGAAGAAGAAATACTCAAAGGCTCAGAGTGAGGTACAAAAGTACACCAGAGAGATGAAGTCCAACTGGTGGGATGAAAAAGCGGAGAAACTTAAAACTGCAGCAGACAGGAAGGACATGAAATATTCTTCACAAGTTTGAGAGAAATCTACGGCCCTAAACCAAGAGGATTGATCCAACTAAAGGCTATGGACGGTGAAACGCTTTTGCAGGAGAAAGACAAGATACTGGACAGATTTGCAGACCACTTTGACCAACTACTAAACAACCCTGGAGAGCTCACTGAAGAGGCTAAAGAAGCTCTAGTGCAGCGACCAGCTGTATCAAGTCTGAATTAACCACCAAATTTTGATGAACTAATGGCAGCTATCAGGACAACACAGGATGATAAAGCTCCAGGTGTAGAGGATGCCTTTCACAAACGAGACTGAGTTTATTTCTCAGGGTTGGTTTATTGCGAGGTCACATCCTCTAACAAGAACAGAATCTCAGAAAAGAGGGAGAGCAATCGTCTAACACAGCTCTTATAGTCTCCCAAGACACAAATCCCCCAACATCAAATCACACACCCCCAACCCACAGTCTTTAGGTAAACATCCAGCGCCCGAGGCTCCTTGGCGTCTCCATTGTCTCTTGACCCTCTAGTGTCTGGGGCTCCTGCTGGGGCATTCTCTCCAACTTCACACCTCCTATAGGTCCTCACAGGGTCAGGTCCTCTTTGTCCCTTAAGACGTGAAGTTTGTAGAATATGCACCGTCATGCCTACTAGGTGAATGCGGGGAATATGAATACAATATATGCGCCCTAAATATGCGCCATACAGGAAGGGATGGAATTCCAGCAGAAGTGTGGAAATTTGGTGGTGTTCAGCTGACTAACTGCCTGCACAAGCTCATCCAAGAGATATGGGATGCCCAGAAAGTACCTCAAGACTGGAAGGATGCAAGTATTATGCCTTTGTTCAAGAAAGGTGACAGGAAAGATTGTGGAAATTACCGAGGTATATCACTGCTAGCCACTGTTGGTAAGATTCTCTCACGTGTACTACTTAACAGACTCAGTGAATACATCTCGCAGAATGTACTACCGGAAACCCACTGCGGCTTTAGAAGTGGAAGAAGCACAATGGACATGATTTTCTGCTTGAAACAGGTTCAAGAAAAGTGTATCGAACAGAACATGCCACTTTATGTAGTCTTCATAGACTTCAGTAAATCCTTCGATACTGTTTCACGACAAGGACTTTGGCAGGTACTCAAGAAATTTGGTTGCACAGAAAAGTTTGTCAGCCTGATCGAGGCACTCCATACAGGTATGCAAGCAAACGTGGCAATGAGTGGTTCAGTATCTAAAGACTTTTCAGTAAGCAACAGGGTGAAACAAGGGTGTGTGCTGGCACCTACACTGTTCTCGCTATATCTGGCAGCCATGCTTGAGGTGGCCTTCAAAGACACTTCAGAAGGAGTATACATTCAAACAAGGAAAGAAGCAGACTTGTTCAGTGTGGCACAGTTTAAAGCCAAGAGTAAGTCATCGATAAAGGTAGTAAGAGAAATGCTCTTTGCCGATAATAGTGCTGTAGTTGCACACAGCGAGGAAGATATGCAATCTTTAGTGGAGAAATTTGCAAGAGCAGCCAGCCAATTCAGCCTCCAAATCAACATCAAGAAGACAGAGTGCCTTTATCAACCACCAAAGTTCCAGTTATCAACATCACTACCAGAAGAGATCAGCATTGGTACAGAGCCGCTAGTCAAGTGCAAGACTTTCAAGTACCCAGGGAGTACTGTTTCAGAGAATGCTAGGCTGGAGGATGAACTACAGTTAGGCTCAGAAATATTTGGACAGTGACACAAGTTTTGTTATTTTAGCTGTTTACGAAAACATATTCAGGATACAATTATATAATCTATATAGGCTTAAAGTGCAGACTCTCAGCTGTAATTTGAGAGTATTCACATCCAAGTTGGAGCAAGGGTTTAGGAATTACAGCTCTTTAATACGTAGCTGCCTCTTTTTCAAGGGACCAAAAGTAATTTGACAATTGACTCAGAAGGCTGCAAAAAAAATAGCAAGGCTGCATGGGCTCTTCCCTCGTTACCCTGTCATCAATTAAGCAGTTAAAAGGTCTGGAGTTGATTCCAGGTGTGGCGTTTGCATTTGGAAGCTGTTGCTGTGAACACACAACATGCGGTCAAAGGAGATCTCAATGGAGGTGAAACAGACCATCCTCAGGCTAAAAAAAAAAGAAATCCATCAGAGAGATAGCAGAAATGTTAGGAGTGGCCAAATCAACAGTTTGGTACATTCTGAGAAAAAAAAAGAGTGCACTGGTGAGCTTGGGAACTCAAAAAGGCCTGGACGTCCATGGAAGACAACAGTGGTAGATGATCGCAGAATCCTTTACATGGTGAAGAACAACCCTTTCACAACATCCACTCAAGTGAAGAACACTCTCCAGGAAGTAGGTGTATCAGTATCTAAGTCTACCATAAAGAGAAGACTTCATGAGAGTAAATACAAAGGATTCACCACGAGGTGCAAACCATTAATCAGCCTCAAAAATAGAAAGGCCAGAATTGACTTTGCCAAAAAACGCCTGAAGAAGCCAGCCCAGTTCTGGAACAGCATTCTTTGGACAGATGAGACTAAGATCAACCTGTACCAGAATGATGGGAAGAAGAAAGTTTGGAGAAGAATTGGAACAGCTCATGATCCAAAGCACACCACATCTTCTGTAAAACATGGTGGAGGCAGTGTGATGGCATGGGCATGCATGGCTTCCAATGGCACTGGGTCACTTGTGTTTATTGATGATGTGACAAAAGACAGAAGCTGTCATGACCCGAGCACTATGCCTTTGTGCTCGGGTTATTCTTGTCAGGGTTTGACAGCAGCATTATTATTCTAGCTCTCCGAGCTCTTATTGTGATAGTGCTCGGGGAGGCTTCCGCTGAGCTGTCAAACCCTCAACAGCTGTGCTGCATTTGTGGTTGTTAGCGCTCTGGCTACTTTAACCTGTGCTGGCGGCCGCATCGGCGCAGCAGTGTCTGTTAACACTCCGTCACGCTACGGATGCACGATACTTATTCGTACCATGTCTGCCTTTGGTTTGACCGTCGTTCTCCGGAACTAGTAAGTGTGCTGTTTAGCCTTACCCCTCCCGGCGTGAATCGATCTTTGTGTGTCTCTGCCTTAGCAGCTGGTGTAATTATTATTTTCTCCAACCTTGCCTGCCTTGTGTATGACCGTCTCCTGCTATGGACCTGTAGAGCTGTATAGCCCTATGCCTCCTGTTGTGAGTAGACTCTTCTGTCATTGTCTCAGCAGCTTGTGTTGTCACTATTTTCACCGTTAATAAAACTCTCACTAAACTCACTGGTGACTGTGTGGCGTCTTATGGTGGCTCGCGAGAGCCACCCGTGACAGAAGCAGCCGGATGAATTCTGAAGTGTACAGGGATATACTTTCTGCTCAGATTCAGCCAAATGCAGCAAAGTTGATTGGACGGTGCTTCACAGTACAGATGGACAATGATCCAAAACCTACTGCAAAAGCAACCCAGGAGTTTTTTAAAGCAAAGAAGTGGAATATTCTGCAATGGCCGAGTCAATCACCAGATCTCAACCCAATCGAGCATGCATTTCACTTGCTCAAGACAAAACTTAAGGCAGAAAGACCCACAAACAAGCAACAACTGAAGACAGCTGCAGTAAAGGCCTGACAAAGCATCACAAAGGAGGAAACCCAGCGTTTGGTGATGTCCATGGGTTCCAGACTTCAGGCAGTCATTGCCTGCAAAGGATTCTCAACAAAATATTGAAAAGTAACATTTTACTTAGGGTTATGTTTATTTGTCCAATTACTTTTGAGCCTCTGAAATGAGGAGCATTTGTATAAAAATAGCTACAATTCTTACATGTTTAATCATATATTTTTGTTCAACCCCTTGAACTAAACCTTAAAGTCTGCACTTCAATTCTGTTGTAGTTGTTTCATTTCAAATCCAATGTGGTGGCATGGAGAGCCCAAATCATGAAGATTGTGTCACTGTCCAAATATTTCTGGGCCTAACTGTATCTCTCAGAATGGGAAGAGCGAGCGCTGTGTTTGGAAACTTGAGGGAGAGACTGTGGAACAAGCGACATGTGTCTATCCATTGTCACGCCGCGCCGCTCATCAACGGCGCCACCTGCTCACACACCTGTCAGTCATCAGCGGCGAGGGATATAAGCCGCCTCGCCCTGAGCTTCGGTCTGAAGCCGTAGACTTCATTTCCCTTCCATGGGCTTCTACCACATTCTCTTCAGCATCCTCGTCACCGGTAAGAAAATCACTTATCTCATCTCTCCAGTCTGCTCCCCTGTGCACAGGTGGATTCCTCGGCGGCGGACAATCCCGTCCCTCGTCTCTCCTCGCTGCTGCACCGAGCCCTGCAGGTGGCTGTCTCCCGGGCTTCCATCCTTGAAGCGCCAGTCATCTGTCCTAACAAGTAAGCTTCTCTCCCTCGCCTATTCTCCTCCTGTGTTGGTGTGTGCTCATCACCCTGTGTCTGATTTCTCCCATAGGGTTACCAGCTGAACGGTCTCCTGCCTCTGGGTCCGAAGCAGACGCCACCACCAACACATTAACATTCCGCAGACACGCACCCAAACATCCCTGTTGTTAATAAACAGTTTGAACTACTCTGAGCCTGTGTGTGTGCGTCTCCTGAGCCGAACGTTATGTCAGTACGGCTTCAGCAGAGCGGCTCGGCAGACGGCGGGCTCGCACACTGGTTTACCATCCTCGAGGCTCGGGTGGATCAGATTGTTTATCAGCAACAGGTGGTTCTTAATCAATTATTAGAATTAACTAACCGATTGAACTGCTTGGACCCCCAACAGCCGTTCCTCCCGACTCGCCAGGGTGGCGCGGCTCCTGCTGTTCCAGCGGCCGTCCAGCCGGCTCCAGTGGCACCGGTTCGGCTCACACCGATTCCGACCCCCGCCCGCTTTAGCGGTAAGCTCGGCGGAGCGCGGGGGTTCATTATGCAGTGTGAGTCCGTGTTCCACCGTGTGCCCGGAGATTTTCCCTCGGATCACAGCCGAATTGGTTACATAGGGAATCTTCTGGAGGGGCGTGCGTTAACTTGGACCTACGCCGTAATGGCGAGGCCCAGTTATGCCACCCTCACCTATGATCAATTCGTGAGGCGCTTTCTGGAGGTCTTTGACCATTCTCAAACCGAAACGGTCCAGGTCGATCGGCTTCTCGCTCTCCAGCAGGGAAGCCGGTCGGCAACGGACCACTCGGTCGACTTCCGGGTAGCGGCGGAGGAATTGGGCTGGGAGGAACGCTCCCTCTGTGGCCTGTTCCTCCGCAGCCTCAATAGTGATCTGAGGGATGAACTGGCTGGTCGGGATATCCCTGGGACGCTAGCGGAGCTGATGTCCTTAGCGGTAAGTTTGGATAACAGGCTGCGCGAGCGCTCCTCGGGGCGGAAGTCTTCTTCTTCTCGCCCTCGTGGAGCCTCGCCGCACCTGTTCCAAGCTCGCCCCCTGGCGGCACCGCCAGCATCGTGCCCCGAGGAGTCGGAGCCGATGGTGACGGGCTGGACTAAACTTTCCCCTGTGGAGAAACAACGCCGCCGTGAGTTGGGCCTCTGCATGTATTGCGGAGGCGACCAACACACCGTGGAGCGTTGTCCACGGAAAGCCAGTCGGTGGGGTCCGCGAGTCACTGTTGGAAGCCTCGCGGACGTCAATCGGTTAGGATCACTCACCCAATTGAAGCTGCCCATCCGTTTCTGCCATAACCCCACTGGGCACCTCACCCACGCACTGGTGGATTCGGGCGCAGAAGGCAACTTCATTTCACAAAGCCTGGCAACCCGATTGGGCATCCGCTGCCAGGCACTCAACACTCCCATCTCCCTAGTCCACCTCTCCCGTGCCACCCTTGGGAGAGTGACACATCAAACTGTCCCCCTACCGGTCATCATCTCGGGAAACCACCGGGAGGAGATGACCTTTTACGTCCTTCCCAACTCTGTGTCGCCCGTCATCCTGGGGTATCCCTGGCTCCGCCTTCACAATCCGGTCCTGGATTGGAGATCAGCTGGGGTATCGGCATGGAGTACATTTTGCCTGGGCACCTGCCTCCAGTCCGCTGCCTGCTCGCCGTCCGCTCCTCCCCCCGCGACGGACGCTGCACCCCCGGACCTGTCCCTGGTGCCCCCGGAGTTTCACGACCTGGGTATGGTGTTCAGTAAAGCGAAAGCTATGTCTCTTCCCCCTCATCGGCCCTACGACTGTGCCATCAACCTCCGCCAGGGGGCGCCGTTACCTTCTGGTCGGCTCTACAGCCTGTCAGCGCCGGAGAAGGAGACGATGAACACATATCTGAAGGAGTCATTAAACGCCGGGATAATCCGCCCATCATCGTCACCCGTGGGGGCAGGGTTCTTCTTCGTGGGAAAAAAGGATGGGTCCCTCCGCCCTTGTATCGACTACCGGGCCCTCAATAATATCACGGAGAAGGACCGTTACACCCTGCCTCTCATGGACACTGCTTTCCACTCCCTCCAGGGGGCGACCTGGTTCACCAAGCTGGACCTACGCAGCGCTTACCACCTCGTCCGGATCCGGGAGGGAGATGAGTGGAAAACGGCCTTCCGTACCCCGAACGGCCACTTTGAATACCTGGTGATGCCGTTCGGGTTGACCAATGCTCCTGCAGTCTTCCAGCGCCTCATTAATGACGTCCTCCGGGATTTCATTGGCCTTTTCCTGTTCGTCTACCTGGACGATATTCTCATCTTCTCCAAGTCCAGGGATGAGCACCAGGTCCACGTGAGGCGGGTCCTCCAAAGGCTGCTGGAGAATTGTCTGTACGTAAAGGCAGAAAAGTGTGAATTTTACGCCAGGAGTACGTCCTTCCTGGGGTTCATCATCGCCCACGATAAGGTGCTCCCTGACCCAGAGAAGGTAAAGGCGGTGGTGGAATGGCCTACACCTGCATCCCGGAAGCAGGTGCAGCAATTTGTTGGCTTCGCCAATTTCTACCGCCGCTTTGTCCCTAACTTCAGTACCATCGTTGGACCACTGACCCGCCTCACGTCCCCGAAGGTCCCGTTCCGGTGGACCGAAGAGGTCGCTGCCGCCTTTGAGGCGCTGAAGGCGGAATTCTCCTCCTCCCGGGTCCTTCGCCAGGTCGACCCCACGCTGCAGTGCATCGTCGAGGTAGACGCTTCGGACACGGGAGTGGGAGCAGTGCTGTCCCAGCGGTCACCGGACGATGGCGCCAAACGACCGTGCGCCTTCTTCTCCCGGCGCTTGTCCCCGGCGGAGAGGAACTACGATGTGGGGGACAGAGAGCTCTTGGCCATCAAGCTCGCCCTGCAGGAGTGGCGCCACTGGCTCGAGGGGGCGAACCTGCCGTTTGTGGTCCTTACGGACCACAAGAACCTGGAGTATTTACGATCTGCCAAGCGCCTGAACGCCCGCCAGGCGCGCTGGTCTCTGTTCTTCGCCAGGTTCCAATTTTCTATCACCTTCAGGCCTGGCTCTAAGAACGGCCTGCCTGACGCCCTCTCTAGGCAGTTCACTCCCGTGGAATCGGAGGAGACGCCCCACTCCATCCTGCCCAGGTCGTGCGTCGTGGGAGCCATCTCATGGGATATCGAGGCAAAGATCCGGAAGGCACAGGAGGTGGAACCTGATCCTGGCGGCGGACCGGAGGGAAGACTGTTCGTCCCATCTGTGGTCCGAGGAGAGGTCATCCACTGGCTCCACACCTCCCGGCTCACCTGTCATCCCGGCACCTCCCGGATGATCAGCCTCCTCCAACGGTCTTTTTGGTGGCCAGGCCTGCGGAGGGATGCAGCCCGCTACGCCCGGGCTTGCCCAGTCTGTGCCACCAGCAAGTCAGGAAATGCCCCTCCAGCGGGTCTGCTCCAGCCTCTGCCCGTCCCCGGCAGGCCCTGGTCGCATATCGCACTGGATTTCGTCACCGGACTCCCCGTTTCCAGCTCCTTTAACACCATCCTGACCATCGTGGACCGTTTCTCCAAGGCGGCACACTTCGTCCCCCTGCGAGGTCTCCCTACCGCCCTGGAGACGGCGGGCCTCCTCATCCAACACGTGGTCAGGCTGCACGGGATTCCGGTGGACGTGGTCTCGGACCGGGGTCCCCAATTTTCATCCGAGGTTTGGAGGTCCTTTTGCAACGCCATCGGAGCCAAGGTGAGCCTCTCCTCCGGCCATCACCCCCAGTCTAACGGGCAGTGTGAGAGGACCAATCAGGAGCTGGAGGCTGCGCTCCGCTGTGTTGCAAGATCCAAGCCGACGTCATGGAGCAACCATCTCGCCTGGGTGGAGTACGCCCACAACACCGCCCGCTCTTCTGCAACGGGGATGTCCCCCTTCAAGGCGTCCCTGGGTTACGACCCCCCGCTGCTTCCAGCGCAGGAGAGCGAGGTAACTGTCCCGTCAGTTAGGGCGCACGTGAGGCAGTTCCGCTCCACCTGGGCCGCCGCGCGTCATGCGCTTTTACGCACAGCGGAGCGCAACAGGACTGTGGCGGACCGGCGTAGAAGACCTGCCCCGGCGTACAGAGTTGGGCAACTTGTCTACGTTTCCACCCAGGACGTCACCCTAAAAGGCGAGAGGAGAAAGCTGGCACAGCGCTTCATGGGTCCCTTTCCCATCACCCGGATCATCAACCCGGTGGCTGTGCGCGTGGCTATTCCCCCCTCCCTCCGCATCCATCCCACTTTCCACGTGTCGAAGGTGAAGCTGGCAGTTACCGACCCCCTTTGCCCTCCTCCTGCAGCGCAACCCGCACCCCGGATGGTTGGTGGCCATCCGGCCTGGTCCGTCTCCTCCATCCTGGACTCCCGGCGCCGGGGTCGTGGGTTGCAATACTTGGTGGACTGGGAGGGCTATGGGCCCGAGCATCGACAGTGGGTGCCCCCGTCGTTTGTGTTGGACCCATCGCTCATCGCGGACTTCCACCGGGCGCACCCGGATAAGCCATCGCCAGGAGGCGCTGCTAGAGGGGGGAGTACTGTCACGCCGCGCCGCTCATCAACGGCGCCACCTGCTCACACACCTGTCAGTCATCAGCGGCGAGGGATATAAGCCGCCTCGCCCTGAGCTTCGGTCTGAAGCCGTAGACTTCATTTCCCTTCCATGGGCTTCTACCACATTCTCTTCAGCATCCTCATCACCGGTAAGAAAATCACTTACCTCATCTCTCCAGTCTGCTCCCCTGTGCACAGGTGGATTCCTCGGCGGCGGACAATCCCGTCCCTCGTCTCTCCTCGCTGCTGCACCGAGCCCTGCAGGTGGCTGTCTCCCGGGCTTCCATCCTTGAAGCGCCAGTCATCTGTCCTAACAAGTAAGCTTCTCTCCCTCGCCTATTCTCCTCCTGTGTTGGTGTGTGCTCATCACCCTGTGTCTGATTTCTCCCATAGGGTTGCCGGCTGAACGGTCTCCTGCCTCTGGGTCCGAAGCAGACGCCACCACCAACACATTAACATTCCGCAGACACGCACCCAAACATCCCTGTTGTTAATAAACAGTTTGAACTACTCTGAGCCTGTGTGTGTGCGTCTCCTGAGCCGAACGTTATGTCATCCATGTGAAATGCAAAGTGTACAGAGCGACAGTACTGGCTATTCTATTGTACGGTGCTGAAACTTGAACTGTCTACAGAGTGCAGGTGAAGAAACTCCACGCGCACATGATGAGACACCTTCGAGCCATAATGAACATCTCATGGAAAGACAAGATAACCAACAGAGAAGTGTTGAAACAAGCTGTTCTACCATCAGTGGAGGACTTGTTAATACAGATGAACCTGAGATGGCTCGGACATGTTGAGAGGATGGACCACTAGCGTCTCCCTCGGCAGTTACTCTACTCAGTTATGTGAGGGCAAACGCAATCAGGGTAGGCCAAGGCTCAGATTTAAAGACACTGTAAAAAGAAACTTGAAGAAGCTGGACAGAGACAGGAGTTGCTGGCAGCAGAAGGCTAAGGACAGAACTGTGTGGAGGAATCTGATCAGACCTAAATGAAACAGTCATTGTCGCCCACGACAGACTGCTATGTTGATGATGATATGTCCTGAACTCAGAACTGGGAATCAGAAAGGTTGCCAGTTTATAGGGGTCCCCTCTCTCTGATCAAGGAAAGGTCAGGAGGTCAGTCAGCACCCTGTGGTGGACCAGATGTGCTCCGTGGACCCTAGGTTGGACCTGACTGATTAAAGGTCTTCAACCTGCAGGCCTGTCCACAACAGCAGTTTTGGGGCTTTAAATCTTCAATAGTAATCCAGAGTGAAGATCAGACGATTCTGTTCTTGTCCTTCTCCCTCAGTGGACTGCATCAGCATCAATGTCTGATCACAAGTTGGTCACTTTCAGCTGAAATTTGAGACTTTTTCATGCAAAACTTTCATTTAATCTTTTGACCAAATATTTTTCCATGTAAAATATCAGCTTTTTCTTTCACTTCAGTTTTTTCTCTGATCAAATTTTCTTTCAAAAAGTCACTTTCTTGTCAGTTTGTGACATTTATTTGTAAATTTATTGACTTCTGCTCATAAAGTTGCATTTAAAAGTCACCTGTTTGAAATAAAATTGACAAATTTACTTGAAAAAGTTCCAGTTTTATATTAAAAACACAACAAATTCATATGAGAAATGCAGCAATTTTACCCACGAAACATAACAAAATTATAGAAAGAAATACGCCAAATTTATGAGGAAAACAGAAAGTTTGTCAAAATATTCAACATAAATTAGCCTCAAACAGCCAAAAATTAGAAAGAAAATTGAAAAAATTTCAGATGACAAAGAAAGTGGAAGTTTTATTTTAAAAAGTCACAAATGTGTGAAATCTGCAGCCTTTTTTACATGAAAAGGTTAAAAATTACAACAGAAAAATATATTCTAAAATGATTAAAAAAAATTTGCCCAAACTATCAAACATTTTTGTAAAAAAAAATTATTGTAGACCAAATAAAAACCAGCCTCACAATTATGAAAGAAACAATTCGAAAATTTCCTGGAAAAACTTTGAGTTTTACATGAAAAAATGTCAGAAATTGATGTGAAAATGGCTGCAAATTTAGCTGTAAAAGGTACCAATTGTGGAAAGGAAAATGTGACAAATTGAATCAAAATGGAGAAAATGTCTGCCAACAATCTCAGATATTTTGGAGAGAAGCTCCAATTTAACGAGGAAAAGCTGCCCACAAACTGGCAACAAAAAATTCCCCCCAAGCTGCAAAAATCTGCAATTTCCTGGACAAAGTTTGATTTTGGTGCTAAAAGGAAGGCAGTTTTGTGCTGTTTGACTTTAGTTTGCAGCTTGAGATTTTTCTGCCTCCATGCAGGTTTGTTTTGGACCAGAACCCCTCAGTCCGGCTCTGTGTGGAGTTCAGGTTCCTGAGCTGTGCTGGAGAACACGGCTCTCCAACATGTGGCCCTTTGAGCACATCCAGTGGCTCCATGTGGATGTGATGAAAATGTAGTGGAGGAAATGTAACTAGTTGCTGATGTGTGACTCCCTTCATGCAACCACAGGAAGGCAGAAGAATGCTGGTTGGAGGTCAAAGGTCATTGTAAAGCAAGCTTCAGTGGTGTAAATGTGGTTTTTGGAGGTTTCTAGATGGAGTCCAGTGATAGGCTGCATGTCTTTGTGCATGTTTGGACTCTTGTCTTAAAGCTGCACTTGTCCATCAAGTCAAAGAAAGACGGAGACTCAGCAGCTGAATTGACTTTTGTCTGATGCATCTGCTAGTTTTTTGAAATGAATTTGGCTTCTTTGTAAACATGTGTGGCTTTTCTGCATTATTTTCCACTTTTTCAATCATCAATTAGGGACTCTTTAAATATGCTTTCAAAGATTTGTTTCAAAGTCTCATCAATCCATTTCACTTCCGGCTTTCAGAGAGAGCAGACGCTTTTTCTCTCCTCTCCTCTTCTCCTCCCTGATACGATTCCCTGCTTGCGATGTCTGTGTTTTTTTTGTCGCTCTTCTTCTGGCTGAATCTTAATCCAAACGGAAATTATGGATCTGGAAAAGCGGAAAAGCGGCTTATATGCGATTGTCACCACTTAAAAAGAAGAAGATTGGGTCAGGGGGAACCCAAGGGGAAGACTCATGTACATTGGAACTCATGTGTCTTTATGATTCGACTGGAGATGCAGAAGACATCTATTGGCTATGATCACAGGACTTCTATTTTTGGCTAGAGTTTCCTGATGTTTCAGAAATTGAGGAAGGTGGAGAGCTGTTCAAAATGCGGACCCAGGCAAGCTCCTTCACCAATTCGACCAGTTGGGGAGTGCACAAGGCGGCATGGTGAACTGAATGGTAATTGATTCAGATGGTGGAATACATCTTGAAGTCGCTAGTGCTCTCCAGAGAATGTTTTTTTTTAAGCCGGTATGGAAATTATGAAGCACAGAATCGCATGAGAGAGGAAAATTCTATTCTCTGAGTGCACTGTGCAGATTTGACCTTGTGGTGCCCTGTTTACATTCCTCCTCGATGAAGATAAGGCTGGAGAAGCGGCTAACCCAAACAATCGACAATTGCTGTTGTTTCAGCAAACCGAGCTCCAAGGACAGCGTTACCATGTGTCTGGACTATAGAACACATGACTGAATAATATCTATCCGTTGCCAGAGGGTGCCCTCTGCTGTTCACTAGCAATGACACACCTACACTACACACTGCATACAACATTACATGACTGATACATGTATACTGACACAAATAGACACACACCGACTCTCTCAACTCTTTGTAATGTGTGATCTATTGTCTGCTAATTGTGCATAAAGGGTTTTTTTTTCCTGCGTAATCATAATTTGGCTCATTTGAGCTTATATGAGCTTATACGAGCGTTATTCTGATAACTATGTTTTTTTCTCTCTGCCTATTGTGTTTTCGGTTCCAAGGTTGTCATAGCCAGGAATGGCACTGGGGTTAAGCTCCCAGTGCTCATAAAATGCTCCTTATGGCGTGTGTCTCGAAAAGCCTCTGACAACTAAGTCCAACTCCTAGCCTGCCCGTGTGGTTTAGTCTCTAAGCCCGGCGGAACTGCTTTTACTAATAGGAGAAGGGACGAGGGCGGATCTCTGGCGCCTTAAAACCAGATGCTTCGGGTAGATGGTGGCTTGTCAACCTGGGAAGGTAGCCCATCTAGGGGAAGGTAAACCCTGATTTCAAACCTCCGCTGCCTTGCGGCATACCCGGTCATGGGAAAGGCTTCGGGAGTCAACCCTGAGGAAAAATCCGGAGTCGGAGCCCCTAAGGCAGTTCTATGTTGTGTTCAACATCGTTCTGGCAGCTCCTGCAACGGCGCTGGTGTCAAACTGTAGCAGCCCTGCTGTTCCTTTGGATTCATCAGTGACGTGGAGAGGGGGGACATGCTGCATGGGCAACATCTTATCCTCCATATCTTCCTGCCCAGGCTTGAATCCTACCAATGCCCAACGCTGGAAGGTAGAACAACGGATCACTGGAGAGGACACTCCAGCTTCGCCTTTGGAGTAGACAAAACACGGGGAATGACAGTTACCGGTTATAAGCCACCGCTCAATTGGTGTAGAGCTCGGCGCCAGGGGTTATTCCCGACGGTGGGAAGGATCATCGGATCTCACTGGACAGCTACCGCCCGCCTCAAGCTGGCCAGCCCCCAGCCAATAAGGTGATGTCCCGCCACAGCTTGCTTTCCTCATTGGGTGCATGGGGATGAGGAGAAATCCGAACAGCAGGCTGAGAACTTTCGCACCAGGCAAGACAATAAAACAAATGAGACCAACTCTAAAACTGGGAACTTGGAACGTCCGCACTATGATGACAGGACTCGCTACTAACCTCAAGGACATCAACGACACCAGGAAGACTGCCATCATCAATAATGAGCTGAAGAGACTGGGAGTGGATATCGCCACTCTCCAGGAAACACGGTTGGCTGACGCAGGCACACTGAGAGAGAAGGACTACACGTTCTACTGGCAGGGAAAGGGCAGTGACGAACACAGGGAACACGGAGTGGGCTTTGCAGTGAAGAACACCTTGCTGAAGATGGTGGAACTGAGCAGCACTGGCTCTGCTCGACTCCTCACCCTCCGCCTGAACACCACTCAAGGCCCAGTCACCCTCGTCAGTGTGTATGCCCCAACACTGACAGCCACACCAGAGGCAAAAGACGAGTTCTACGAGAATCTCGCAACAACTGTCAGGATCGTCCCCAACTCTGAACAACTCATTCTCCTTGGAGACTTCAATGCCAGAGTGGGTGCTGACCACGACTCCTGGCCCTCCTGTCTTGGACCTTTTGGCGTGGGCAGAATGAATGACAACGGACAGCGGCTGCTCGAGTTCTGCACATATCACGATCTGTGCATCACAAACTCGTTCTTCAAGACCAAGCCCCAACACAAGGTTTCCTGTCAACATCCACGCTCAAAGCACTGGCACCAGCTGGACTTGATCCTGACCAGGCGCACCTCACTGAAGAACGTGCTAATCACCCGTTCGTTCCAGAGTGCAGATTGCGACACAGACCATTCATTGGTGTGTTGCAAGGTCAAGCTGCAGCTGAAGAAATTCCATCATGCTAGACAACCTGGAAAGGCACGGATTGACACCAGCAAGATGGCTCAACCAGAACTTGTTGAGCAGTTTGCCTCCACCTTTGAGAAGGAACTTGGTGTACCACAAGAAGGAGAATCTGCAAAGCAGAAGTGGGAAGAGCTGCGAAACACCATCCACCGCACAGCCTTGGCTACCTTTGGGAGGAAGACCTCGAAGTCACAGGACTGGTTTGATGCCAAGTTGACCGAGATGACCCCCGTCATTGAAGCCAAGCGCTCAGCACTTGCTGAGTACAAGAAGTACCCAAACGAGAAGAATCTCCAGATTCTCAGGGCTGCGAGAAGCAAAGTTCAGCAGACTGCTCGGCGCTGTGCCAACGAGTACTGGACTCAGCTCAGCCAAACATTCAAACCGCTGCCATAACAGGGAACATCCGTGGTATGTACGATGGCATCAAGAAAGCACTTGGTCCGGCTCAGAGCAAGACGGCCCCCCTCAAATCCTCCACTGGGGAGATGATCACAGAAAAGAACAAGCAGATGGAGAGATGGGTGGAACACTACTCCGACCTCTACTCCAGACAGAACACCGTGACACCATCAGCCCTTGATGCCATCGACTGCCTGCCATCCATGGACGAACTTGACGCTGAGCCAACCATCAACGAACTCAGCAAGGCCATTGATATCTTGGCCGCTGGCAAGGCACCCGGCAACGACGGCATACCCCCCGACCTGATCAAGCACTGCAAGACCGCCCTACTGCTGCCATTGCATGACGTCCTCTGCCAGTGTTGGAAGGAAGGTGCCGTACCACAGGACATGAGGGACGCCAAGATCATCACCCTCTACAAAAACAAAGGGGAGAGAAGCGACTGCAACAACTACAGGGGCATCTCCCTCCTCAGCGTTGTTGGTAAAGTCTACGCACGAGTTGTTCTCGTTCGTCTACAGAAGCTTGCCGAACGTGTCTACCCCGAGTCTCAGTGTGGCTTCTGCGCTGAGCGATCGACGGTAGACATGATATTCTCCATCCGCCAACTCCAGGAGAAATGCAGAGAACAGAACATGCCCCTGTACGTCGCCTTCATCGACCTCACCAAAGCGTTCGATCTGGTCAGCAGAGAGGGCCTTTTCAAGATCCTGCCAAAGATGGGATGCCCACCAAAGTTGCAAAGCCTCATTGAATCGTTTCACACCAACATGCAGGGGATAGTGCAGCACAATGGCAACGTCTCAGAGCCTTTCAACATACGCAGCGGAGTGAAACAGGGCTGTGTACTTGCGCCAACCCTCTTTGGGATTTTCTTTGCTATGCTCCTGAGGCATGCCTTCAGCACAGCAACAGAGGGAATCTACCTGTACACAAGATCTGACGGCAGGCTTTTCAACCTCGCCCGCCTGAAAGCCAGAACCAAAGTACGCGAGGCTCTAATCAGAGACATGCTGTTCGCAGACGACGCTGCAGTCGCAACCCACACACAGCAGGAGCTTCAGACCCTTATGGACCGCTTCTCCCAGGCATGCAAGGACTTCGGGCTTACCATCAGCCTGAAGAAGACTAACGTCTTGGCGCAAGGCACGGAAGCACCACCAACCATCACCACCGACGACTACGAGCTGGAGGTCGTGAATCAGTTCACGTACCTGGGGTCCACGATCAGCAACAACCTCTCCCTTGATACAGAGATCAACAAGAGGATTGGAAAATCAGCCTTCACACTCGCTCGCCTCACCACACGAGTGTGGGAGAATCCCATACTCTCTGTCAAGACGAAGATGGCAGTGTACAACGCCTGCGTCATCAGCACACTGCTCTATGGGAGTGAGACGTGGACAACATACGCCCGGCAGGAAAAGAGACTGAACTCCTTCCACTTGCGCTGCATTCGCCACATCCTGGACATATCCTGGCAGGACAAAGTGCCCAACACAGAAGTTCTGTCCCGCGCCGGCCTTCCCTCCATGTTCACTCTACTCAGACAGCGCAGGCTCCGCTGGCTAGGCCACGTTCACCGTATGGAGGATGGCAGAATCCTCAAAGACGTCCTCTATGGAGAACTGGCAACTGGCAAGAGAGACGTTGGCCGCCCACAGCTGCGTTTTAGAGACGTCTGCAAGAGAGACATGAAGGCCCTGGATATCAACACAGAGCGCTGGGAGGACCTTGCAACGGACCGCTCCAAATGGAGAGGCCGCGCAAGGCCCCCGGCCCAGACGGCGTGTCTCCCTCCACCCTGAGACTCTGTGCGAAACAGCTGGCTCCTGTATTCACAGACATTTTTAACACCTCCCTTAAGTTATGCCACGTGCCATCCTGCCTCAAATCCTCCACCATCATCCCTGTCCCCAAGAAGCCACGGATCACTGGACTTAATGACTACAGACCTGTAGCGCTCACCTCTGTAGTCATGAAGTCCTTTGAGCGCCTGGTCCTGTCCCACCTCAAGTCCATCACCACCCCTCTCCTGGACCCGCTGCAGTTTGCCTACCGAGCCAACAGGTCTGTAGACGATGCAGTCAACCTGGCCCTCCACTCCATCCTGCAGCACCTGGACTCCCCGGGAACCTACGCCAGGATCCTGTTTGTGGACTTCAGCTCCGCATTCAACACCATCCGCCCCGCTCTGCTCCAGGACAAGCTGTCCCTGCTCAACGTGCCTGACTCCCTCTGCAGGTGGATCATCGACTTCCTGACGGACCGGAGGCAGCATGTGCGGCTGGGAAAGACTGTCTCAGACTATACTAGCATCAGCACCGGATCACCCCAGGGCTGTGTACTTTCCCCCCTACTCTTCTCCCTTTACACCAACTCCTGCACCTCCAGCCACCAGTCTGTCAAGTTGATCAAGTTTGCGGACGACACCACCCTCATCGGGCTCATCTCCAACGGTGACGAGTCCGCCTACAGGAGAGAGGTGGCCCAGCTGGCGTCCTGGTGCAGCAATAACAACCTGCAGCTGAACGCTCTGAAGACAGTGGAGATGATTGTAGACTTCAGGAAAGTCACTACTCCTCTGCCCCCCCTCACCCTCTCAGGCTCTCCCATCACCACTGCTGATTCCTTCCGCTTCCTAGGCACTACCATCACCAGGGACCTCAAATGGGAGCTGACCATCAGCTCACTCATCAAAAAAGCCCAGCAGAGGATGTTCTTCCTGCGGCAGCTGAGGAAGCTCAAGCTACCCACCAAGATGTTAGTGCAGTTCTACACAGCCATCATCGAGTCCATCCTCACCACCTCCATAACCGTGTGGTACGCAGGAGCCACTGCCAGGGACAGACTAAGGCTGCAGCGCGTCGTGCGCACTGCTGAGAAGGTGATCGGCTGCAAGCTCCCATCTCTCCAGGATCTGTACATCTCCAGGACCCGGAGGCGTGCTGGCCGGATCATAGCCGATCCCTCACACCCTGGTCATGTACTGTTTGCCCCCCTCCCCTCTGGTAGAAGACTTCGGTCCATCCAGACTAAAACCTCCCGTCACATGAACAGCTTCTTCCCCTCTGCCATTAGACTGCTGAACACTAAGTGACTCTCGTGCACCATGTACAGCAGCTCAACCAGACTCATGTCAATCATCACTGTTTTCTTCCTGCATTACCGACTGCACTATATAGTTCTCCACAGTATCTGCTGCTGGCTAATATATATTTTAACTGTTGACCAGTATCACTTAATCTTATCCTACACTTTATTACATGTATAGTTTATTTCTCTTATCTTATCATGTTTAATGTTGCAGCATTGTACCGAGACAAATTCCTAGTTTGTGTACTACATGAACAATGGCAATAAACCTGATTCTGATTCTGATTCTGATTCTGAGGCACCCTGACCAGACAGCTCAAGGCGGGTGAAGAGAGATTGACTGCTGCTGCAGATGAAAAAAGGACCCGCAGGAAGAACCGCCACAGACCCAGCAGCACGGAGACCACCCACAAGTGCGACCTGTGTGACAGGGACTGCCATTCGCGCATCGGCCTGTTCAGCCACAGGCGGTGCTGTTCCAGCAGAGTAGACGTTTAGGATTCTCTTCCATGGTCATCATAGACCGACTGAGGCCGACGAAGGATTGTGTTTTCCCTGACCCTTGCCCTCTTTACCCTCCTGTTCGACTGGCGCCTTCGGGCTGCCGCGGCTATGGGATGCGCTTATAGAGCGCGCCCAATGTCAAGTCAAATTTCAATTCTCCTGTATGTATGGCACGTATGGTAGTATTGACAATAAACCTATTCATTCATTCATTAAACAACTATTTGCTCCTTTATTCTCATGAATTTTCAAAATGTGTAACTTTATTAAACTGGTGTATTCCCAGCTTTTCTCACATGTGTGACATTAATAACATTAAAAACTGTTGTTTCACCAATGTGTGACTTGGACAAAAGATGAAAAAATGTCAAAATGAAAAACTTTACAATTTTAAGTGAAACAATTTCTGAGAGAAAAAATAAATTTTTCTCGAACAATTTCAAAAATGTGAGGAAAAAGTTGTCAGATTGAAAAGTATAAAAACAGGCTGAAACTTGAGAGAAAAGAGCAGAAATGTTTGAGGAAAACCCTTGAAGAACTTGGGTTTTTGTGAGCAAAGCTGTGATGTTTCAGCTGCAGAGTTTCAGAGCTGAAGTCCCTCCGTCTTCATTGAAGCAGCAGCATGTTGTCATTCACATTAATGAGAGTCTTTTTCTCTTCTTCTCTTGGACTCTTTGAACCTGCATCCTGTTGGCTTCAGCTGCTTGGAGTTTCCAGGTTCTAAACTTCTACATTCTGAACCTTCTTCAGCTCTGAACACATGATGAAACACTGAAGGATTTCAAGATGAAACTTTGTCTGATAAACTCACATCTTTTATTCTTTATTCAGGTTGTGGAGCTGCAGCTTGTCAGAGATCAGCTGTGATTATCTGGGCTCAGCTCTGAAGTCCAACCCCTCCTATCTCAGACATCTGGACCTGTATAACAACCGGCTGCAGGATTCAGGAGTGAAGCAGCTGTGTGGTTTTCTGGAGAGTCCACATTGTAGACTTGAAGCTCTGAGGTCAGACTCCTCATTTTTGTTGTGTCCATGTGTGTTGTGTGTTCAGGGCTCTGCAACCTGCAGCTCATGTCCACATGTGTCTTTGTTGTCCAGAACCAGCGTCTCCCTCTGACTTGGACAGAAACTAGAAAAAATGATCACAAATTCATGAAAAATAGTGTCTATTTAAGAGGAGAAAATTGATAAATTTACTCCAAAAATAGTCACATTTCCAAGAACAAAAGCAGGAAATTGCTGTGACATAAATGAAAAATTACTTAAGCATCCAATTTTTATGAATAAAATTAGAACATCTACAAAAAATTATCAGTAAAATTTAAAAAATTATAAGAACCAGATTTTAAATGATGAGAAAAGCTCTAATTTTATGAAAGAAAATGAACAATTTCTGTTAAAATGAAGGTTTATGTGAAAGAAGTTTGTAATTTTCTGAGAGAAATGTGACTTATTTCAGAGCAGAAAAAGTTGTGGATGTTGACAGGCCAGTTTTTTCTGTCACTGATTTAATTTTCAAGCTTTAATAGAATTCACTGCTCTCTACATGCAGAAGTTTTTTGGGCCCAAATGCCTCCACAGCCACTTATTGAGGCCAAATGTTGCAGCTGGTTGTAGAGTTTTGTGAGCCTGGACTAAGTGAAGATGTGCTCCAAGCAGAGCATTGAGGAGGTGGAGAGCTGCCAGAAGTGTGGAGAGGAGAGTGGGTCAGCGTTAAAGAAGAAGCTGGAGAAGACATTGATGCTGATGCAGTCCACTGAGGAGAAGAAAAAGAATCCAGAATCTTCTGATCTTCACTCTGGATTGTTGCTGAATGAAGAGTGCCAACACTGGTCTGAGGACAGCCCTACACATTTACAAGCTTTAACCAGTGAGGTTCAACATGTGGCCCGTGGAGCACATTTGGTTTGTGAGCTGTTAAAGAGAGTTAGTTGTGGATTGTAAATGGTTGTGTTCTGAACTGAGAACTGGGAGTCAGAATGGTTGCCAGTTAACCTCTTGCGCTCCGTTGTCCCACGGGTGGGCAAGTCTCTGTGTCCTAGAGCGCACGAGAGCGCACGAGGGCGCTCTCGTGCGCTCTAGGACGCATCATGGAGATTTTGATGTAGGTGGTGTATGGCGTCCAAGCGCGCACTGAAAATAAAAGCTGCAGACACAGCCGCAAACAGATTAGTTCATCTGATTGACCTCTCATTCGACTAATAAGAGCCTTGAATTCGGTTTCTGAAACCTTGAAGAACCAATGAATGAAAATCTAGCCAGAAGGACCCGCTGACATAACTCACGGCTCAGGAGACACACACGCAGGCTCAGAGTAGTTTTAACAGTTTATTAAACAACAAGTGTGTGTGTGGATGCGTGTCTGTGGAATGTGGATATGCTGGTGGTGGGCGTCAGCGTCAGGCACGGAGGCAGGAAACCATACAGCCAGACAACCCTGGGAAGAGAACACAGGGAGAAGGTGATGGGCACCAAACCAATACAGCAGGAGATAAAGGTTAGTTGGCTTACTTGGCAGGGCAGGTGGCAGGCGTACACAAGGGAGGGTCTGGAAGACAGAGACCTGACGATGCACCTGACAGCAGCCGTGAGATGGTGATGCGGGGGCGGGGTCCGCCGCCGGGAAAGGTCCACCTGTGCACAGGGGAAGACTGGAACACAAGCAGAGGGTAGCTTACGTGGAAGATCTTGCTGTTAGGCGAGGGGGTTCCTCTGCAGCAAGTAGCCGAAGGGATCAGACGGCGTCAGGCCGAAGCCCAGGGCAGAGCGGCTTATATCTTCCGCTGCTGACGAGGTGCAGGTGTGCGCTCAGCTGGCGCCGCTAATGAGCGGCGAGTTGTAACACCCGCCTCCCAACGGCTGCGAGCCAATTGAAGCACAGAAGTTCGCTGAGCTGTTTTATCTAAAGCAGGGTGAAGAGAGACTGCTTCAGCAGCCACAGGCAGTGGTTTATTTTTTTTTTTTTAAATTCCAGCAGAGTGTTTAGGATTCTCTTATATGGTCATCATAGACCGACGGAGGCCGACGACGAAGGTCGTAAATCATTCGCCAAAACCGCAATCATGGAATTATGTTTTGACCGGGTCGCGAGACCAGAACCATGAGCGGACCAGCGTCGGTTCGTCTGACAATGAGGAAGAGAAGTTGGCCAGGACAATGTGGCTGTGAAGAGGTAAGGTGTTATAAGCCAAATTATTTTCTATCCCTGAAAATTGTAATCAAAAATGACTTTTGACCGATCAGTAAATTACAACTGTGCGGCGCACGATGTCCGAAGTGCGTGCGCCGCATTACATGGTTCGTTCGCCGCCTCCGGACCGTGAACGCCCCCCCCCCCCGCTACGATTCTGTAGCGGGGGGTGGGGGGAGCCGCAGTGACAGCGGTGCTGTGGAAACATGCCTTATCCGAGTGTAATCCGTCATGTAGCGAGGGCGGATCTCCGTCCTCTGTAGCGGGGTGGTGGGGTGGGGGAGTGGACAACCCCCCCCCCCACACACACACACACACACAGACACAGCCCTGAATGTGACCTTTCATTAGAGCACTAAATGAAGCTTCTACATTGAATCATTCAAAAGTTACAGACGTTTTTCCAAACTGTGCCATTTGGCACAATTTGGCACAGTTCCAAAACGCCTGGGAACAGCCTGAGGAAAAAGCTGTGTAAAATATTCATTTTTTGTGGTATTGTTACAAAATTTGGACGTCAGCTGGATAACACTTGGTTCTACATTTCTGTTGCATTTTCCAGCCCGGATCTGAAGCTGTGTGTTATTTGTAAGCATTTGTATCCAAAAAAACACCCAGGCCAAATTTATTTTCTTCAAGTTCACTATGTTTAGATGACTGTAACTCAGTGGCCGGAGCACTTAGAGAGATCATGTTTTTTTTTGCCAAAAAATTCGAAGTGTTTTCTTTTAATTGAGACCAACCCCATGAAGATGCTGCAAAGGGTTGAAGAACAGCTTTCGATTTACTTTGGGCACATTTTTTTTGGCGTTTTTAGGGAAATTGACCGGAGTGCAAGGGGTTAATAGGGGTCCCCTCTCTCTGATCAAGGAAAGGTCAGGAGGTCAGTCAGCACCCTGTGGTGGACCAGATGTGCTCCATGGACCCTTGGTTGGATGTGACTGATTAAAGGTCTTCAACCTGCAGGCCTGTCCACAACAGCAGTTTTGGGGCTTTAAATCTTCAATATAATCCAGAGTGAAGATCAGAAGATTCTGTTCTTGTCCTTCTCCCTCAGTGGACTGCATCAGCATCAATGTCTGATCACAAGTTGGTCACTTTCAGCTGAAATTTGAGACTTTTTCATGCAAAACTTTCATTCAATCTTTTGACCAAATGTTTTTCCTTGTAAAATATCAGCTTTTTCTTTCACTTCAGTTTTTTCTCTGATCAAATTTTCTTTCAAAAAGTCACTTTCTTGTCAGTTTGTGACATTTATTTGTAAATTTATTGATTTCTACTCATAAAGTTGCATTTAAAAGTCACCTATTATAAAATAAAATTGACAAATTTACTGGAAAAAGTTCCAGTTTTATATTAAAAAACACAACATGTGAGAAATGCTGCAATTTTAACCACGAAACAACAAAATTATAAAAAGAAATATATCAAATTTCTGAAGAATACAGAAAATTTCTGTCAAAATATTCAACATAAATTATCATCAAACAGGCAAAAATTAGAAAGAAAAGTGACAAAATTTCTGATGACAAAGAAGTTTTATTTTAAGAAGTCACAAATCTGTGAAATCTGCAGCCTTTTTTACATGAAAAGGTTAAAAAATTACAACAGAAAAATATATTCCAAAATGATAAAATTTTTGCCCAAACTATCAAACATTTTTATAAAAAAAATGATTGTAGTCCAAATAAAAACCAGCCTGGAGAGAAGCTCCAATTTAACGAGGAAAAGCTGCCCACAAACTGGCAACAAAAAATTCCCCCAAGCTGCAAAAATCTGCAATGTCCTGGACAAAGTTTGATTTTGGTGCTAAAAGGAAGGCAGTTTTGTGCTGTTTGACTTTAGTTTTCAGCTTGAGATTTTTCTGCCTCCATGCAGGTTTGTTTTGGACCAGAACCCCTCAGTCTGGCTCTGTGTGGAGTTCAGGTTCCTGAGCTGTGCTGGAGAACACGGCTCTCCAACATGTGGCCCTTTGACCACATGCAGTGACTCCATGTGGATGTGATGAAAATGTAGTGGAGGAAATGTAACTAGTTGCTGATGTGTGACTCCTTCATGCAACCACAGGAAGGCAGAAGAATGCTGGTTGGAGGTCAAAGGTCATTGTAAAGCAAGCTTGAGTGGTGTAAATGTGGTTTTCGGAGGTTTCTCGAGGCCCTTTTCCACTAGCCCCAATTGGCCCAACACGTTGCGACTCACCACTACTCGCTTCGGCCTCGATTGTATTTCCACATTACTGCTGATACGCCTATGGTGGGCGGGATTTTTTTACAGCAAGGCGGGGCCACACTCCCGTGACGTAAAACATGCGACCCAAGGAAAACGTAACATGGCGGCTGTACAAGGCGACTCCTCAGTCTGTGGCTTTTTGTCACCGTAAATGCCAAAAAGGACCGCCAGACAAGGGTACAGGCAGCAAGACGAAACACTCTGGAATAGTACTGCAGCTTCTGGGAGAACCGAAGACGTGAGGATACAAACTCGGTATCATGTACTAAGCTAATGGTTGCTAATGCTACTTTGCTGTAAGTACGTCGTGCTACACTGTAATGTCTGAGAGTTATCGCTGTTAGGTATTAAAACATGTATGCTGTGTGTGTATTTCAGATGGCTCTGTTGTGGGAAAATTACCGCTTCAAACGGTCGGTCTGGCGTTCACCACAGCCTGTCACTGATGTCAACACAGCTTCACAAATGATCAGTGGTTATAGAGCTTAAGAATGTCTGTAGAAACGTTTATTTCCTGTGCAACAAGTTGCTCTGATCTGCGTGAAAATCATGGAGAGACTGTTGAGACATCATGGATGTTGCTGCTCCAGCAGCACTGAGTCTGAGGTGGTGCCATGGCAAAAAATGATCAGCTGACACAACTTGATCGCCAGGTTAATAACTATATTAGCCACAAAATATATATTCAAAAAATAAACAGTACTGAGTTAGATATAATAAGATATATTTGACAGTTATGATGCATTTTAGGCCAAAACAAACTTGATCTAGGATTAAATGCAATTAAAATAATGCAGTCACAAGGTTACATGGAAAATAGTGGGAAATGAATCAAGTGGGAATTGCACTGACACTAAACCTCTGAAGTTTTTGCAGATGTCTCTTTTTTATATGTGAAAGGAGGGCGCATGCGCACGCAGCGACCGGCAGCTGGTGAAAAAAGTCTGTCGTCTGTGTGTCTGTTTTACGCACTTTAATATGTTTTTAACGAAATTCTCTGTGTTGTTTCTGTCCTGGAATGTTTGTGGACTGTATGGCGAAGTGCTCCCTGGTTCCATCAATATGGATTTCCTCCCCCTTTTTGCACTGCTGCTGTTTTTCCGCCGGCTCTGTGTCTCTGAGGTAAACGCGTTCGGCGTCATGCCGGGCAGAATACAATACTCCAGGGACATGTTGCTGCATTTAAACACAGATGATGCAGCATCTATGTTTGAGTCTAAGCCGCAAATGCCGGACTTTATTTTGAGAGACGTTCACGGACACAGCGGTGAAAAGAGAGGCAAGAGAAGGAAGCGCGGAAAGCGTGGAGGTGTGAAATTACGGCTGAGGAAACGTCAGTTTGGTAATATCCCTCTTCCTTCTATGATCTTTGGGAACGTACAGTCTCTGAGGAACAAGGTGGATGAAATTCAAGGGAATGTACGCTACCAGAAGGACTTCAAGAACTGCTGTGTCATGGCTTACACGGAGTCTTCGCTTACTGCGCATGACCGGGACACAGACCTGTGGATTGACGGCTTTGGAGCCCCACTCCACTCTGATCGGAAGGAAGGGGTAACGGGGAAACGTCAGGGGGGCGGTGTATGTTTATATATTAATAAGCAGTACTGCACATCTGTCACGGTCAGAGAGCGCATCTGTACACCCGATGTGGAGCTGCTGTCTGTGTCACTACGCCCCTTTTATTTGCCTCGCGAGTTCCCCCAGCTTTTCATCACAACTGTGTACATTCACCCGAGGGCAAACACTGACTCCGCCTCCAGCACCATCTTTGATGTGATCCAGCGGCTGCAAACAATTTCTCCAGAGGCGCCAAACTTTATTCTTGGGGATTTTAACCATGTTTCTTTAAAGGAAACACTTAAAAACTTTTATCAGTATGTCTCCTGCCCAACCAGGCGAAAAAAGACATTGGACCTGTGCTATGGATCCATAGAGAGGGCCTATAAATCACTCCCCCTTCCTCCTTTAGGATCCTCAGATCACAACTGTGTACATTTGCTGCCCACATATAAAACTGCTCTCAGAAGAGGCAAGGTGGAGACGAGAGACATTGATGTGTGGACAGAGGATTCAGTGCACAGCCTCCAGGAATGCTTTAACCGTACAGACTGGGAGATGTTCGCACTGTCCTGTGGGGATGATTTGGACTCATTGGTAGACGTCACATGCTCATACATGGCTTTCTGTAAAAATACGATCGTTCCACGTAAACGTGTCAAAATATATCCCAACAACAAGCCATGGGTTACAAAATCAGTTAAATCCTGCTTACAGAGGAAAGCACTTGCCTTTAAACAGGGGTCTGTTTCTGAGCTACAGGTTGCCACAAAAGAGCTGAAGTCTGAAATTTTAAGAGCAAAACAGAATTATAAATCAGAGTAGGAAAGTAAGATGGCAACAAAGAAACTTGGTTCAGCCTGGGCCAGTATGAAAACTATTGCAAGCCTTCAGAGCACAGAGTGCAGTAATCGTGTATTTTTAGATGGTTTTAATTCAGACACAGAGCTGGCTAATGCTCTTAATTGTTTTTATGGTCGTTTTGACTCCTTTGATTTTAGCACAGAAACCCAAGATTTGAAACAGAAACTCAAAGACAATCGGCACTTTAATATTTTTTTTTATTTTATTTTATTATTTTTTTTACTTATTTGTACCCGTAGGTAGATTTGGTTTGCAGTCTGGTGACAAGCCACCGGCTGCCGGTCGCTGCGTGCGCGAGTGCCCTAAACCTACATGTTTTTTTTTTTTTTTGGTATGCGGGAGGAAACCGGAGAAATCCCGGAGTAAACCCACGCAACACGGGGAGAACATGCAAACTCCACACAGCTCACTGTTGGTCGGGGGCTGGGATCGAGCCCACGGTCTCATGATCCCCACGATCCCCCGGCCGAGGGTAAACTGTGCTGCCACAGTGCTAAACCACTGCGCCACCGTGCAGCCCATATCGAGGTGCAGGGTGTTAAAAGGGCATTCTGTGCTGTAAAAGTGAACAAAAGTCAGGGCCCTGATAATATATGTGGGCGCTTGGTAAAGTCCTGCGCACATGAACTGAGTCCTGTATTTCATTACATTTTCAATAAGTCCTTACAGACACAATATGTGCCTAAGATCTGGAAAGAAGCCGTGGTTGTTCCCGTTCCAAAATCCAGCTGTCCTAAAATGGTAAACGACTTTAGACCAGTTGCTTTGACTTCAATTTTAATGAAAATTTTTGAAAAACTGGTCAGATGTTAGGTCCTAAAGCAGACTGAGCATGCATTGGATCCTCTGCAGTTTGCCTATAGGCCTCACAGAGGAGTGGAGGATGCCACTGTCACTCTGTTTAACATGCTTTTTAAACATCTGGATTTTAATGGGACACACGCCAGGCTTTTATTTGTGGACTTTTCCTCCGCCTTTAATACAATCCAACCTCATATTTTAGTTGAAAGGCTCCTACAACAGTTTGATTTGAGCAATAATCTGGTGGGTTGGATTCTGGATTTCTTAACCAACAGGACGCAGAGAGTTGGGGTCAATGGTACATTGTCTGACCTAAAGTGCTCTTCTACTGGCTCTCCTCAGGGGTGTGTGTTGTCACCACTACTCTTCATCCTGTACACAAACATGTGTCGGAGCAGACATGACAACAGACACATTATAAAGTATGCTGATGACTCAGTTATTGTTAGTCTCCTCCAGGATGGTGAGAGTGGCCACGGCCCAGTAGTTGATAATTTTGTTTACTGGTGTGAGGATTCCTACCTGCAGCTGAATACAACGAAAACTAAAGACATGATTATTGACTTTAGGAGGAAAACTCCCAGGCACAAAGTCATCGTACTAAAAGGCCAGACCACCGAATGTGTACAATCCTACAAATATCTTGGGACGATTATTGATAGTAATTTAAACTTTGAGGAGAACTGTGAAAGGGTGTGCAAAAAGGGTCAGCAACATTTGCATTGCTTGAGGAAACTTGCACACTTCCAAATTGACTGAACCATAATGACAATGTTTTATCGGGCTTTTATTGAATCTGTTTTATCCTTTTCTTTAGTGTCATGGTTTGGTCAGATAAAACTGAAACAGAGGAAATCCTTGGATCAGGTAGTTAGATGGTCCAGTTGTTTGCTTGGTGAGTCACAGCTGAGCCTGACATCCCTGTACACCAGACAGGTACAGAGGATGGCTACCTCCATTTTAAATGATGTCTCCCACCCTTTGCACTGCAACTTTCAGCTTCTTCCCTCAAGACGGAGGTTTGCTGTCCCAAAAAGTAAAACCCAGCGCTATAAAAACAGCTTTGTTCCTGCTGCTGTCAAAGAGTTGAACAAGTTGTAACAACATATTGGACATAATTTAGGTACCTATTTATTAACTCCCATTTTATATTTACTTATTTTTGTAGGATGTTATTTGGGTTCTAAATATTTTATTGGGTTTTAGACCTTTGAGTTTTTAACCTCTTTGACTAGTTTTTAACTTTTTAAGATGACCCTTCTCTCTCACCTCGGGTTTTTCTCTCATCTCTTTGTCTTTATACCCTGATTGATGGAGCCTTGAGTATTTTTATCATGTTTATAGTCAGCTTCATGTGTGCCTGTGTTTATGTCTATGTTGAATGTAATTTGTGGCTTGTAAATATGGATGTCATCAGACTGCAAAACAAATCTACCTACGGGTACAAATAAAGGAACCTGACCTGAACCTGAAAGTTACCACCATGTGGCACAAATTAAATACTAACAGATTGGAAAAGCTGTCTAAGAACAATCCAGCAGTTTGAGAATCACTTTTGGTTTGGTGTAAGTCTGTCAACAGAATTATGAACCATAAAGCAGTTTGTGTTAAAATGTTAAATCCCATTAACCACTTGCGCTCCATTGTTCTGCGGGCGGGCAAGTCTCTGCGTCCTAGGGCACACGAGGGCGCACGAGAGCGCACTCGTGCACGCTCGGACGCATGACGCATGATAGAGATACTGATGGTGGTGATGTAGGTGGTGTGGCCCCCAAGCGCCACTGAAAAAAAAAGCTGCAGACACAGCCGCGAACAGATTAGTTCATCTGATTGACCTCTCATTCGACTAATAAGAGCCTTGAATTGGGTTTCTGAAACCTTGAAGAACCAATGAATGAAAACCTAGGAAGGAGGACCCGCCTACTGTGAATGCAGGAGCCAATTGAAGCACAGAAGTTCGAGCTGGGTGTAGAGAGATTTACTGTTGCAGCTGATGAAAAAAAAAAAGGACGCTGGACGAACCTGCTACAGATCCAGCAGCATGGAGAACACCTACAAGTGGGACCTGCACTCATTCCAGCAGAATAGACGTTTAGGATTCTCTTCCGTCATCATAGACCGACGGAGGCCGACGACAAAAGTCGTAAATCATTCGGCAAAACGGCAATAATGGAATTATGTTTTGACTGGGATCCACGAGCGGACCAGCATTGCGTTCGTCTGACAATGGGGAAGAGAAGTTCGCCAGGACTCTGCTGCTGTGAAGAGGTAAGGTGTTATAAGCTAAATTATTATTTCTCCCTGAAAATTGTAATCCAAAAATGACTTTTGACCGATCGGTAAATTACAGCTGTACAGCGCACGAAGTACGAAGTGCGTGCGCCGCGATAAACGGTTCATTTGCCGTGTTTGGACCGTGAACGCCCCCCCCCCCCCCGCTGCAGAAGAGGAGGGGGGGGCGTTCACGGTCCGAACGCCCCCCGGTCTGCGGGGGGAAGCATATGAGTCTATTCCATCATGTGGCGATGGCCGTCCTCTGTAGCGAGGGGGGGGGACAACCCCCCCCACACACACACAGTAGCGAGGGGGGGGGAAGCCGATGTGACAGCGTTGCTGTGGAAACATGCAACAAGTGTAATCCGTCATGTAGCGAGGGCCGAACTCCGTCCTTTGTAGCGAGGGGGGGGACAATCCCCCCCCACACACACACACAGACACAGCCCTGAATGTGACCTTTCATTAGAGCCCAAAATGAAGATTCTACATTGAATTATTCAAAAGTTACAGACGTTTTTCCAAACTGTGCCATTTGGCACAATTTGGCACAGTTCCAAAACGCCTGGGAACAGGCTGAGGAAAAAGCCTGAGGAAAAAGCTGTGTAAAATATTCATTTTTTGTGGTATTGTTACCAAATTTGGATCTCAGCTTGATAACACTTGGTTCTACATTTCTGTTGGATTTTCCAGCCGGGTCGGACAGCTGTGTGTTATTTGCAAGCATTTGTATCCAAAAAAACACCGTGGCCAAATTTATTTTCTTCAAGTTCAGTATGTTTAGATGACTGTAACTCAGTGGCCGGAGCACATAGAGAGAGTATGTTTTTTTTGCCAAAAAATTCAAAGTGTTTTCTTTGAAATGAGACCAACCCCATGAAGATGCTGCAAAGGGTTGAAGAACAGCTTTCGATTTACTTTGGGCACATTATTTTTTGGCATTTTTAGGAAAACTGCCCAGAGTGCAAGGGGTTAAACCCTAACCCGGGGGCTTCCAATCATGTGTCATAGGGGGCCAAGACCCTGCAGGTTCTCTCTTCTACCCAGTCTCTTCAGCAGGTGTTCTCACTGATCAGCAGTCAGTGGGAGAAATTCAGTGGAATCTGCTGTTGAAGCCACTGTTTGGAGGTAAAGCCTGCAGGGTCTTGGCCCTCCATGGCCCATGATTGGACACCCCCACCCAAACCCATTATGATGAAGAACAGATGCTAATATGGCCCAGAATTCCTCCATATACTGGTACTATCACTAAAGTATGCAGGGTCTTCTGCGGTGGCACATCCAACAATACAGTCTTCAGTTAATAAAATAATTGTTTTGGTTACTTTTTTCTTAAAAATGAGCCATTATTTTCAAAGTCACTGATAAATAGTTTGTACTGTTGACTCTTTTCCCACCGGTGTCTTAACAGGCAAAATAGAAAATTATGATGCGAACACATAAGTCACTAAATTGTTTATTACAATCAGCAGCAAATTCCAGATTATTCAGAATGTGCAAAATTCAAACTGTAAAAAAAACAAAACAAAAAACAGAATGGGTCACACACACCGGCCACGCTGCCTCACTGAAAAACAGCTGGGATGTGCCGCTCACACTAGTCCCAGTTCAGCAGATCTTCAGCCTGCATCTCTGTAAATAGTGAGGCAAGGTCTGGTTTGGGTGGATCGTTTCCCTCTTGCCTAGACAAAAGACAGAAATGGGTGGTGGGTAATTAAAGCAAGTTTAAAACATTTGGGAAATACACTTGTTGCTAAAAGCCAGTGGTGGAATGTGAATGAATGAATGAATCTTTATTTCGGATTGATTAAAAGTAAAGATTAAAAGAAAATAGAATAATATAACAAAGGGAAAAAAATCTAACAAGGTCAAATTAAACAATAACTCCTCTGATTATACAGTTCAACATAGGTTATCTGAAATGGGTGATGGCTGAAGCTGCAGCTTACAGTATATTGCCCACCCATATTCCATCCAAGAATTCAAAAGAAAAACAAAACAGGAGCGATTACAATTTGAATGTGACAATAAAGTACTTTGTTGTTGTATTTAACCACAATTTCCATGTAGCTGTGCTTCAGTAAAGTCGATTTTACAAGGGCTGGGTTACATTTAAAATCATCTGTTTTTACTGTGGCCTGAGCAATCAGAATGAATTAATACATTCACTTGAATGGAATCTAGCACTGTAACTGAAGGTGTGCATCACCGAGTATGGAGTCGCTCAGTCAAAATATGCAATTTTTATCAATAAAAGTTTAACCACCGCTCTGTCACCGCTGTGTCTCTTCTTGCCCTGGCTTCAAGTGTGGGCGGTGTTTTGTACTTTTATTGCTAAAATATAAAAGGAAGCACTACAATGGGTCTCAAATATTTGTAATGTGTCCTGTTACTGCATTAGTTTATTGATGATAGACTATAAACTACACATATAAACTAAATAATATTGATGACTGAACAACTCCCATTCCCCAAAAGATATATTTATGAACATAACTCACAAAGGATCACACAAGTGATCTGACAAAAAAATAAATACATAAGAAGCAGTTTATTTTACAGTTGATGTGCCAGTCATTTTCAATTATTCTGTAATTAATATTCACACAATCAAATAAATCTCAGTTCAGTCCCTTTTATATTAAGTGGAAATTGTGCTACTTTGGTTTTGACACTTTACCTATAAAAGCAAAGGATTTCAGTACTTTCCACAGTGGCGACGTCCGTTGTGGGGCGGCTGCTTTTCCTTTCCTCCTGCCTAGACCAAAGACAGAAATGGATGGTGGTTAGTTAAAGCAAGTTCAACACATATACAGGCACATCTCAAAAATTAGAATATCATGAAAAAGTTCAATATTTTTGTCACCCATTTCAGAAAGTGAAACCCATATATAGATTCATTACAGGGACAGTGATATATTGCAAGTGTTTATTTTAATTTTGATGATTATGGCTACAGCCCATATTAACCAACACTTCAGCGGCCAACATTTATATTTAAAAACTATTTTTTTAAAATTAATTTTATGTAATATTCTAATTTTTTGCCAAATTGAATTTGGGGTTTTCAGGGGCTGTAAGCCATAATCATCCAAATTAAAATAAATAAATGCTTGAAATATATCACTGTCTGTGTAATGAATCTATATAATATATGGATTTCTCTTTCTGAAATGAGTGACAAAAAATATTGAATTTTTTCATGACATTCTAATTTTTGGAGATGTACCTGTATTAGGGAAAAACACTTATGAAAGTCAGTGGTGGGATGTGACAAAAATGCTTCGTTTCCCTGACCAGTGAGAACCCCAGGATCCACTCTGTACAGGTACAAGTACATTATCAATCCAGGGATTTATGGTGGAACAGCACAGCAACACTGTTCCAACACCTTTTATGGAAAATCCACAGAATAGGTGTGTGGGTCTATTCTGATGCTTTAGAAAATTATATGAATGACTTTATAAATCACTGGTTTGACAATGCACTTTAATATGCTGAGATTTCGGCTCCTGGGCTCCATTTGACCTGCATCCACAATATAAACACTGAGGGAGGCTAAACCCTGGCGTGTGGAAACAGATTCTAGGAAGAAATTACACACAATTTAATGCACAGCACCAAAGTGCAACACGTACACAAACCAGGACTTTAACCAGGATTAACATATTTCATCGTTTTGCTCTCACAAGTGAGTACTTAGGACAAAACAAGCGCGAATCAGCAGAGTTGGCTACTAGCTAGCTAGCTACTAGCTAACACTCGTTAGCCAGGACAGGATGGCGCTGTATGGCTCAAAAAAAGTGAGCTTACCACCAGCAGGATAAATAAGCGAACAGATGCACAATATTACAAATCACTCACCATCGATGGTTCTCTCACGTTCGTCTTCAGCTTGTCCGTAGTCCGGTTCTATGCTGGGCTGCATCTGTATCGGTGCGGGTCGCTCCTCTCACTGTGGATCTGCCACCAAGCAGAGGAAACCCCGCATCTCTTCGTTGGACCACGGTGTAGATTTCCGCAAAACCTACAACACCATCTCTATTAATATCGTATTTACTCAGTGACCGAGTTAGTCCGTGAAATATTGCAAATGGCGGTCATGTAGATTCAACAGAAGACGGACGCTTTCGTGACGTTACGCCCTGGCCAATCAGTGGCTCACAGTCTGTTGATGTCATATCTCGGCTCGACTCAGCACGGTTGTACCCTGGCCTCGAACAGGCATGAAAATAGTGCCTGTTAACCGGTGCTGGGGCTAATGGAAAAGGCTACAAATGCGGGCCGAGCCGTAACATGTTGGGCCAATTGGGGCTAGTGGAAAAGGGCCTTAGATGGAGTCCAGTGATAGGCTGCATGTCTTTGTGCATGTTTGGACTCTGTCTTCAAGCTGCATTTGTCCATCAAGTCAAAGAAAGACGGAGACTCAGCAGCTGTGGGCAGCAAAACAACTTCAGTGACACATGAACACATGATTGTGACATTTAGACATGAATGCAGCAGGTTTCACATCCAGCCACTATCAAGCTGCAGCAATCAGCCTCCGTGCACGTTTCTCTGTCTAAAGCTGGGAAACGTGCACCATGATGCTCTGACTCCAAGGTGTGGAATGACTCCAAGAGAACCAGACTGCTGACCCAGAAACCTGGATAGTTAGTTAGTTAATCCCTTCACACCATGAAGGCGTATATGGGCGGCGCCTATCTCCGTTTCTCTGACCCTAGGCCACACAGCCACTGTAAGTAGTGAAAGCTACAGCGGGGGGTCAGTCCTCTGGTAGCTCTGTGTGTAACTTTACTTTCCCCATTCCATTATGCGGAGCACCACGCTAGAAGGCAGAAAGCACCATTTTTATATGGTCTTTGGTATGACCTGGCCGGGATTTGAACCCCTGCCTCCCGGGTGTGGGGCGGATGCTCTACCAACTGAGCCACCACTCCGGTTCAGAAACCTGGATGGAAGCTCTCATTTCACTGCATCATTAAAGGACATTTTGACCTTTGACTGAAGGAAGAACTAATGCTGCACTAAGGCCTCAGAACAACAGCACATTTCATTGGTTGCCAGTTCAGCTGTTGTCACTGTCATGTTTCTGTGATTTCCTGTTCACCACCAGTCCCCACAAACCACATTGAAGCCTGAAAATCAACATAAAACACAACAGGCTTTTATCAGAAATACCATTAGATTTTACAGGAGATTTTTATGGAAAATTGCAATTTTGTTATTGGAAATTTGTTCATTTTTTTAATAAACATAAATTTGCTCAATTCTCAGATAAATCTCAACTTTTTGTAACTTTTTTTAGTTGTATTTTTTCTCAATAAAATTTGTATTTTTTATTTTGAACTATATTATATTTTTCCTCAATAATTTATCAAATTTTTGTCACAAATTTGTAGTTTTACCTTGTCAATTTACTTTGGTCTTATGCATATGCCAGTTTTTTTTTTAATAAGTTTGGGGGTATTGTAAATATTTGAGAATTTTCTTGTGAATTCTCAACTTTTTCACTCATAAATTTGTGACTTTTAAGATTTGTTTAAATGTCTTACAAATTTAAACAACTTTGCTTATAAGTTTTTACTTTAAATTTGTTTCTTCCTTTTACTAATTTTCTGCATTTTTCATTGGTTTATTATTTTTCTATATTTTCTACTTTATTCTCATCAATTTACAACATTTTTTTAGATTTAGTATACTTTATTGATCCCCAGAGGGGAAATTGAGGGTCATCCACCACCTGGATGGATGAAGCAGCCACGATACGGCGCTATCCCTTAACCATTCACACACACATTCACACCTAGGGCCACTTTAGAGTCTTCAATTAACCTAACCTGCATGTTTTTGGCCTGTGGGAGGAAACCGGAGAAATCCTGGGGTAAACCCACGGATACACGGGGAGAACATGCAAACTCCACACAGATCACTGTTGGTCGGGGGTTGGGATCTAACCCACGATCCCCCGGCCAAGGGTAAACTGTGCTGCCGCAGTGCTAACCACTGCGCCACCGTGCAGCCCCACATATAGTAAATGTGTTACTTTATTAAACCTGCATATTCCCAGTTTTTCTTAGTCTTAAAAAATTACATTTTTTTGTGACAAAAACCTCTCATGTTTAAGTGCCATCCATCCATCCATCCCTCCATCCATCTTCGACCGTCCCTCCAGGGGTCCGGGTCGTGGAGGCAACAGTTCAAGCAGTGAAGCCCAGACTTCTTTCTCCCCAGCCACCTGCTCCAGCTCTTCAGAGAGGATACCAAGAGGTTCCCAGACCAGCTGGGAGACGTAGTCTCTCCAGCGTGTCGTGGATCTGCCCCGGGGTCTCCTCCCAGTGGGACATCCCCAAAACACCTCAAGTGGGAGGCATCCAGGAGACATCCTGAACAGATGCCCAAACCACCTCAGCTGGATCCTTTCAATGTGGAGGAGCAGCGGTTCTACTCTGAGCCTCTGCTGGATGACTGAGCTCCTCACTCTGTCTCTGAGGATGAGTCCAGCAATCCTACAGAGAAAGCTCATTTCAGCCGCTTGTATCCACAATCTCATTCTTTCAGTCATTACCCAAAGCTCATGACCATAGGTGAGGGTAGGAACGTAAACTGAGTGGTAAGTCCACAGCTTTGCTTTAGAGCTCAGCTCCCTCTTCACCACAACAGACCGGTACAACGTCCACATCACTGCAGATGCATCACTGTCCATCAAAATGATGAACAGGATCAGTGACAAAGGGCAGCCCTGGTGGAGTCCAACTCTCACTGGAAACCAGTTTGACTGGTTGTTGGCAATATGAACCAAACTCTCACAACGGTCGTATAGAGACCAGACAGGTCATAGCAACAAGCCCGATACCCCATCCTCCTGCAGCCCCCCACAAGAGACCAGGAGGGACATGGTCCAATGCTTTTTCCAAGTCCACAAATCCATGTGGACTGGTTGGACAAACTGCCACCGACCCTGGAGGATTCTCCAGAGGGGAAAGAGCTGGTCCCATGTTGAAGTGGAAATTCAAACTGGTGAAGACAACACTTGAAAATCCCCAAGAACAATTTCAAATTTAGGACAAAAAGTTTTCAGTTTTTGAGAAGAAAATGTTATTTAGAAAAACATGGAATCAAAAAATATCGACTTCACCAAAAATGATATTCAGTTAAAATGAGGGAAATCCAACATATGAAAAAAGGATGGAAATTTATAAGAAACAAAAAAGTAGAAAATGTTTGAGGAAAAAGCTGATCAATTCCAAAAACAGCTGATTGAGATAAAGGCTGAATCTAGACATATTTTCTCAGCTCTTCCTAACAGAAACAGTCCAGTTGATCCTTCTAACTCAGCTGATTTCCCTTCATTTAAGGCTCACATGTGTGTGTGGCTCCATGCAGATTTATTGGACCAAAATGTCTCTAAATGTGTGTTTCTACAGTAGATGTTCTTGATGGAGCCACTGGTGGAGCTGCAGAGTTTCACAGTTGAAGTCCCTCTGTCTTCATTGAAGCAGCAGCATGTTGTCATTCAAATTAATGAGTCTTTTTCTCTTCTTCTCTTGGACTCTTTGAACCTGCATCCTGTTGGCTTCAGCTGCTTTGAGTTTCCAGTTTCTAAACTTCTACATTCTGAACCTTCTTCAGCTCTGAACACATGATGAAACACTGAAGGGTTTCAAGATGAAACTGTCTGATAAACTCACATCTTTTATTCTTTATTCAGGTTAAAGTGGTGCAGGTTGTCAGAGATCAGCTGTGATTATCTGGTCTCTGCTCTGAAGTCAAATCCTTCTTGTCTCAGAGAGCTCTACCTGTGGGGAAACAACCTGAAGGATCCAAATCTTCAGCAGCTGTGTGACCTTCAGAAGAGTCCAGACTACAGACTGCACACTGTGAGGTCAGTAGAGGGTTGGAGTCAGTCTGTGCTGCTTTCAGCAGGATTGTACTAAAGCCAGTTGGTGTGAAAGCAAAGATCTAGCGTTGCTGTAAAGCTGCAGCTTCTCAGTGGCTGCTTTCCTCAGTGAAGCTGTGAGAGGAGAATGGAGACAGGCTTCAGGATTGGACAGAAACACAGAGAGGGAGACAACAGTCAGCCAATCAGATCATCCAGAAGCTTGTTGTGATCATGTGTTTGAGTTGATGTGAAGACGACTGCTGCTGTTGTGTTCATGTCTGCAGGAAATAAAGCTGGATTGCAGCTGCAGCTTCAACATGTATAGAGACAGTGGTGGTCATTCATCAAACTGTGGCAGCATCAAATCTGATCTCTCACTCTTTGTTCTCTCATTTCAACACTAAACAGCTGATCAGTTTCATCTCTGTCACAGCTCTGAGATCAGTCTGACTGAAGCCTCTGATCACTGGCTCTGATTCCAGAGAACCAGCGTTACATTTAGGAACCATGAGCTCTTCCTCCAGACCAGAAGCTCTGCTGAAGTCCAGCAATCACATCTGTATCTGTGTCCTTGTGTCACTGGTTTCATCCAGATGCTGAAATGTGCTGGATGTGCTGCATCACTGACTGACAGCTGATGAAGTGAGTCTCTGAAACACTCATTTCTCTCCTCTCTCATTTCTCATTCTCTCTGCAGGATGTGGTGATAAACCTGATGGTGTGTGTGCTGAGAGAGGACGAGCTTCTTCTTCTCTTCTGAACACCAGCAGCTGGTCATGTGACCACAGATCAATCACTGCTGGAACAAACAGGAAGAAGAAGATCAAAGCTGAACAACATCTGGATTCAGTCAAAGCTTCACTGAAGTTTCTCAGCTGCTGCAAACAGATTCTGGATTTTGGTGTAAAGTTGGTGCCTTAAAGTTTGATTTTTTTTTTTTAGAACATTTGATGTCAAAATCAGCTGTTTAACCTGCAGACTCTAAACTTTCTGTTCAACTGCCTCCTGACTTCTGCTGTTTTTAGATGGACTTTAATTCCTATAGAAATCATGTGGAGAAACCTCATCACTGTAAATGTGTCATTCATTCATTCAAAGTTTAGAACTCACAATAATGTTTTCATTCTTACACCTCTGACAGAGTATTTGTGCATTTTGGGCTTTAGCTCAAGTTTGGAAGATTTTCATGTAAATTTGTGGACATTTCTTCATTATGAAAGCCAGACAATTTTCTGATCAATTTGCTCTTTTCTCTTTAAATTTGTGAGAATTAGCTGTTAAATCTTCAGCTTTTCTTGACAATTTGGGACATTTTTTTCTTCAAGTTTTGTTACTTTTTCTGATTTTTTTCTCCAAAATTGTGACTTCTTCTTTCTGAAGTATTTGTGGTTTTTTGTTTTTTATTTTTAATATTATGTTGCCAAACCCACCAGGAGACGCTGTGGTTCTCGTGGTGCCTGGTGTGGATCCAGAGCCACAGGTTGAAACCCCCTGAGTTACTAGAATCTGATTTTTGTTCTTGTTTTGGGACAGTCCGCTCTTAAAACAGATGTGTTAACCCCTTGCACTCCGGTCAATTTCCCTAAAAACGCCAAAAAATAATGTGCCCAAAGTAAATTGAAAGCTGTTCTTCAACCCTTTGCAGCATCTTCATGGGGTTGGTCTCATTTAAAAGAAAACACTTTGAATTTTTTGGCAAAAAAACCATAATCTCTCTAAGTGCTCCGGCCACTGAGTTACAGTCATCTAAACATAGTGAACTTGAAGAAAATAAATTTGGCCTGGGTGTTTTTTTGGATACAAATGCTTGCAAATAACACACAGCTTCAGATCCGGGCTGGAAAATGCAACAGAAATGTAAAACCAAGTGTTATCCAGCTGAGGTCAAAATTTTGTAACAATACCACAAAAAATGAATATTTTACACAGCTTTTTCCTCAGGCTGTTCCCAGGCGTTTTGGAACTGTGCCAAATTGTGCCAAATGGCACAGTTTGGAAAAACGTCTGTAACTTTTGAATGATTCAATGTAGAAGCTTCATTTTGGGCTCTAATGAAAGGTCACACTCAGGGCTGTGTCTGTGTGTGTGTGTGTGGGGGGGGGGTTGCCCCCTCCTCGCTACAGAGGATGGACATCGGCCATCGCTACATGACGGAGGACAGCAGCTCAGTCACCGCGCCCCCCCCCTCGCTATAGAAGAATAGCGGGGGGGGGGGGCGGCGTTCACGGTCTGGACACGACGAACAAACCGTGTACCGCGGCGCACGAACTTCAGACTTTGTGCGCCGCACAGTTGTAATTTACCGATCGGTCAAAAGTCATTTTGGATTACAATTTTCAGGAATAAAGAATAATTTAGCTTATAACACCTTGCCTCTTCACAGCAGTGTCCTGGCGAACTTCTCTTCCCCATTGTCAGACGAACGCGACACTGGTCCGCTCGTGGTTCTGGTCTCGTGACCCGATCAAAACATAATTCCATTATTGCGGTTTTGTGCTTCCATGATTGTGGTTTTTGGCGAATGATTTTTCAAAACAAATAACAGTAGTAATTTAAAAAAGACTGGCGAAGGCGTGTGTGTCACTCAGCCTTCGTCGTCAGCCTCCGTCGCTCTATGACCATGGAAGAAATCATAACGTCTACTCTGCTGGAACAAAAACAAAATAAGCACCGCCTGTGGCCGAACATGCCGATGCGCGAATGCTGTCACACAGGTTGCATTTGTGGGTGGTCTCCGTGCTGCTGGGTCTGTGACGGTTCTTTCTGCGAGTCCTCTTTTGATCCGCTGCAGCAGTCTGTCTTCACCCAGCCTTAAAAAAAACAGCTGGCGAACTTCTCTGCTTCAATTGGCTCACTGCATTCACAGCGCTGGTAGGCGGGTCCTTATTGCTAGGTTTTCAGTCATTGGTTCTTCAAGGTTTCAGAAACCCAATTCAAGGCTCTTATTAGTCGAATGAGAGGTCAATCAGATGAACTAATCTGTTCGCGGCTGTGTCTGCAGCTTTTATTTTCAGTGCGCGCTTGGACGCCATCACCATCTACATCATGTCCTACATCACCATCTCCATCATGCGTCCTAGAGCGCACGAGGGCGCTTTCGTGCGCCCTCGTGCACTCTAGGATGCAGAGACTTGCCCGCCTGCGGTACAACGGAGTGCAAGTGGTTAAAAACAGCACAACTGTGGGTCCAGATGAGGACACAGTCGTCCTCAAATTTGCACCTCGGTTGGTGAAAATTTGAGGGAAAAATCACATTTTTAAGTGTTTGAATGTATTTGTATATCAGTGATAATTTTGTTGACTGAAATTGAATAAAATTATTTTATCAATGAAAGCTAGAAGTTAAACTAAAATGACCATTTTTACTTCATTTTTGACACCAATTTTAGTCAAGAGTTCGTCTGGTTTAGTCTTAGTCTTTGTTTTATTTTAGTCTGCTCATTATCAATGGTTTTAGTCTAGTTTTAAACAACAAAAACTGAGTTGCCTAAATTGTTTTACTGGACAAAATTAACACTGTTGTATACAGTGGGGGAAATAATTATTTGATCTGCTGCTGAATTTGAAAGTTTATCCCCTCACAAAGAAATGAACAGTCCATAATTTTTATGGCAGGTTTATTTTAACAGACAGAAGATCAACAAAAAAATCCAGAAAAAATATTAAATAAGGATTATAAATTAATTTGCATTTGATTGAGGGAAATAAGTATTTGATCCTCAAGCAAAACGTGACTTAGTACGTGGTGGAGAAAGCCTTGTTGGCATCACAGAGGTCAGACGTTTCTTGGAGTTGGTCACCAGGTTTGATCACATCTCAGGAGGGATTCTGGTCCACTCCTCTTTACAGATACTCTCCAAATCCTGAAGGTTTCCAGGCTGTCACTTGGCAACTCAACGTTTCAGCTCCCTCCACAGATTTTCTATGGGATTAAGGTCCGGAGACTGGCTAGGCCACTCCAGGACCTTCATGTGCATCTTCTTGAGCCACTCCTTTGTTGCCTTGGCCGCATGTTTTGGGTCATTGTGATACTGGAAGACCCATCCACGACCCATCATCAGTGTTCTGGCTGAGGCCAGGAGGTTCTCATCCAAGATTCTATGGTACATGGCCCCGTTCATCGGCCCCTCAATGTGGTGAAGTATTCCTGTACCCTTAGCAGAGAAACAGTCTCAAAGCATGATGTTTCCATCTCCATGTCTGACAGTGGGGATGGTGTTCTTGGGGTCATATTCAGCATTTCTCTGCCTCCAAACACGGTGAGTTGAGTTGATGCCAAGAGCTCAATTTTGGTCTCATCTGACCACACCACATTCTCCCAGACCTTCTGTAGATCATTCAGGTGTTCATTGGCAAACTTCAGACGTGTCTTCTTGAGCACAGGGACCTTGTGAGCACTGCAGGCTCTCAATCCATTATGGTGAAGTGTGTTACCAATGGTTTTCTTGGTGATTGTGGTCCCAGCTCCCTTGAGATCATTAAAAAGCTCCTCCTGTGTAATTCTGGGCTGATTCCTCACCTTTCTCAGAATCATCCTTACCCCACCAGGTGAAATCCTGCATGGAGCTCCAGAGTGAGGATGACTTACATTGTATCCAGAAAGCATTCACAGTGCTTCACTTTTTCCACATTGTGTTACAGCCTTATTCCAAAATGTTCATTTTTTTCCTCAGAATTCTACTCAAATTGAGTACACAAAATACCCCATAATGACAATGTAAATTTTTTTTTGAGATTTTTGTAAATTTATGATAGATAAAAAACTAAGAAATCACATGTACATAAGTATTCACAGCCTTTACCATGAAGCTCAAAATTGAGCTCAGGTTCATCCTGTTTCCATTGATCATCCTTGAGATGTTTCTACAGCTTAATTGGAGTCCACCTGTGGTAAATTCAGTTGATTGGACGTGATTTGAAAAAGCACACACCTGTCTATAAAGTCCCACAGTTGTCAGTGCATCTCAGAGCACAAACCAAGCATGATGTCAAAGGAATTGTCTGTAGACCTCCGAGACAGTCAGGGAGGTGGCCAAGAACCTAATGGTCACACTATCAGAGCTCCAGTATTCCTCCGTGGAGAGAGGAGAACCTTCCAGAAGGACAACAATCTGCAGCAATTCACCAGTCAGGCCTGTATGGTAGACTTGCCAGACGGAAGCAACTCCTGAGTAAAAGGCATATGGCAGCCTGCCTGGAGTTTGCCAAAAGGCACCTGAAGGACTCTCAGACCATGAGAAACAACATTTTCTGGTCTGATGAGACAAAGATTGAACTCTTTGGTGTGAATGCCAGGTGTCATGTTTGGAGGAAACCAGGCACCGCTCATCACCAGGCCAATGCCATCCCTACAGTGAAGCATGGTGGCTAGTGATGGGATGGCAGGCTCCGCAGCTTCGAGGGTGCTTCGAGCTTAAACCAGGAAATAATTTGGCGATTCACGTTTCAATGCATGTACTGCTGACATGTGTTGATGTCGTACCACATGACTGGGTCAGGAAGCCATTCATGATTTTGCATGCAACATGAAATAAAGAGAGCAGCGATACACAATGGAAATCCCCGTCCCTCACGTTTTGTGTTGTCGATGTTTGACTGTGTAAGGGATTTGTCACAGCCAATTTTCAGATGGAGGCAGCACCAAAAACATGGACTTCTCCCGTTTGGGAACATTTTGAGCGCATTTCTCCCATTGATGTATTTTCCACAAATAGTGGATATTTATTGTAACTGAGGTGATGGCTTAGCGGTAAAGCATCTGCTCTACAAGTGGGAGGCCTGGGTTTGAATCCCAGCTGTGTCATTTTTGTAATTTTATTTTTATTTGCAAGGTGGAGTGTCTGTTGTGTTTCAAAGAGCTTGGATCATTATTACGCATCATTATGCTGAGGCACTATTGCTATTGTGCCCTGCCTGAGAATAAGGCCAGAGCTGAATATACTGGGAAAGACAGTATAAAACTGTTGAAAATGTATTATTTCTTAATAAAAATGGATAAGTTGTGGTGGCACGGGTGGGGGATTCTCCACCCAGAGATGGCAGCTGGAGGAAAGAGGGAACAATGTGCTGAAGGAGAAAGTGTCACCAGGGGGTCTCAGACATGACTATTGCTATGTCCTGTCCTTATGATACAAGGACTATTCGCTCCCCGGGGAGAGGATGAAGTTCCAGGACCACTGGAGGAGGAAAGGGTGTGAGAATGCAGTACTGGCGTTAAGTTAATGTGCCACGCATGTCTTTGTTCCACACAATGATTATGGTTGGGATTCCTGGGTCTTTATGCATGGAATTAAAAATTATGAAAAGAGGATGCACGGAGACCCAGGACATTTTGCTGTACTGAATGTTGGAGAAAGAATAAAGTTTGTGTGTTGTAAAGCTCATTGCCTCACCTGCTTCCTTTTTCCACATTGGTGATCCCAAGACGTGCCATCAAGACCGAGCCGAGCACCACCCCGGAGACTACCTGGAGGGAGAGCACCAGCGCTGTGTGCGCTGTCTCAGTCAAGCTCTCAGACTTATGGCTTCACAACCCGACTTCGTGGTTCCCGCATATAGAAGCCCAGTTTACACTCCGCGGGATAACAACGGATGACACAAAATATTACTATGTGGTCGCTGCGCTGGATGCATACGCCACGCAACAGGTGACAAGCCTGCCCCAGGAGCAGCCGGCCCAGGGGAAATGTGAAAAGAGGGAAATATCAAGAGGATGCTACTCCAGCGCTATAGCCTTTCTGACAGTGAGAGGGCAGAGACACTCCTAACACTTTCAGAGTTAGGTGACAGATCAGCCGTGGAGCTTGTGGACAACATGTTGGCGCTGAGGGGGAAGGATGACAAATCTTTCCTGTTCACCCACTTGTTCCTCAGGAACCTTCTGGCAACAGCGAGGACGATCCTAGCCAAGTTGCTGTGGCTGGTTGCCAAGACCTACCGTGCCCTGGTGCAGGAAGCCGTCCGCATCATTTTGGCCACCAGAACTCTCAGCATGCAGGCAGTGGCACCAGCATCAATTCTGGACTCCAGTGAGGTTGAGGAGTCGTTGGTGGTAGCCGGGACTGACCCCAAGGGACGATGGAACAGGGCGATCTGTTTTTATCATCACTGTTTCAGCTCAAATGCCCAACGCTTCCTGTCGCCAATTCAAGAAGCCGGGAAGACGGCACGTTCAGCATTCAGTTGCAGCTGCAACCACTGGCAACAGGAACAAACTGCTTTATGTCACCGGAATCAGAATCAGAATCAGATTTATTGCCATTGTTCATGTAGTACACAAACTAGGAATTTGTCTCGGTGCAATGTTGCAACATTAAACATGATAAAATAAAAGAAATAAACTATACATGCAATAAAGTGTAGAATAAGAATGAGTAATACTAGTCAGCAGTTTTAAATATCTTAGCGAGCAGCAGATATTGTGGAGAACCATATAGTGCAGTCGGTAATGCAAAAAGAAAACAGTGATGATTGACATGAGTCTGGTTGAGCTGCTGTACATAGTGCACGAGAGTCAATAAGTCACTTAGTGTTCAGCAGTCTGATGGCAGAGGGGAAGAAGCTGTTCATGTGACGGGAGGTTTTAGTCTGAATGGACCAAAGTCTTCTACCTGAGGGGAGGGGGGCAAACAGTACGTGACCAGGGTGTGAAGGATCGGCTATGATCTGGCCAGCATGCCTTCGGGTCCTGGAGATGTACAGATCCTGGAGAGATGGGAGCTTGCAGCCGATCACCTTCTCAGCAGTGCGCACGACGCGCTGCAGCCTTAGTCTGTCCCTGGCAGTGGCTCCTGCGTACCACACAGTTATGGAGGTGGTGAGGATGGACTCGATGATGGCTGTGTAGAACTGCACTAACATCTTGGTGGGTAGCTTGAGCTTCCTCAGCTGCCGCAGGAAGAACATCCTCTGCTGGGCCTTTTTAAGATAAGATAAGATAAGCCTTTATTAGTCCCACAACGGGGAAATTCCAGGATTGCAACAGCACAGGGATAGCAACACTCAGAGCAACAATCAGAAGGCAAGAAAAAAAAAAGCAAGCAAGCAAGAGCAGCTAATATACATATGTACATATTACTATAAATATATATATATACACACAGACGCACAGTGTAGAGTACTGTAGCTGGATGGGATAAATATGAGTATATAGACACACAGTACGGAGCATTGCAGCTAGATGGAATAAATATGTAAATATATAAACACACAGTGCAGAGCAATGTAGCTAGATGGAATAATATGTAGATATATAAACACACAGTGCGGAGCATTGTAGCTAGATGGAATAAATATGTAAATGTATAAACACACACAGTGCAGAGCATTGTTGCTAGATGGGATGAAACAGCACAACCGTCTACTTAGTTATCCTACATGGTATGATTATGTGCCCATACATATTCTCACCCTCCGTAGCTACCGGTATTTTCCTAGTTGTATGCCGGAGGGGACCATTGTGTAAGTCTATTGCATCTTTTGCATTCAAAAAACTATTAGGTTGTTAGGTCTTTTTGCTATCTCTGCGAGCAGCCCTGCTTAGGTTGTACAGTCTGACAGCCTTTGGTAGGAAGGACCTGCGAAACCTCTCGGTTGTGCACCTGGGATGATGTAGTCTGCTGCTAAATGAGCTCCTCAGTGCATTCAGTATGTCCTGCATAGGGTGGAACTCGGACTCCAGCAGAGATGACAGTTTAGCCACCGTCCTTCTCTCTCCTATCTCCTCCACCGGATCAAGGCGCTGCCCCAGGACTGAGCTAGCTTTCTTGATCAGTTTGTTCAGTCTCTTCCTATCGGCTGCAGTAATGCCACTGCCCCAGCAGACCACTCCAAAAGTGATGGCTGATGCCACCACCGTGTCATAGAATGTCTTCAGCAGCGCCCCTTGTACACCAAAAGACCTGAGTCTCCTCAGTAGGAACAGCCTGCGCTGTCCCTTGTAGAGTGCATCAGTATTGTGTGACCAGTCTAGTTTATTGTTCAGATGAACACCCAGGTACTTGTAGGATGTCACCATCTCAATGTCTGTTCCCTGTATATTTACTGGTGCTGTGAGGGGTTGTCCTTGCCTGCGGTAGTCCACCACCAGCTCCTTAGTTTTCCTCGCGTTGATCTGGAGGCAGTTCCGATGGCACCAGTCCACGAAGTCCTGGATAAGCCCTCTGTACTCAGCTTCATCTCCATTGGAGATGAGGCCAACGATCGCAGAGTCATCAGAGAACTTCTGTAGATGGCAGTGTGTTGTGTTGTGTGAGAAGTCCGCAGTATAAAGAGTGAACAGGAAGGGAGCCAACACCGTTCCCTGGGGGGGCCCCCGTGCTACTGATGATCGTGTCGGACACACAGTCCCGGGTTCTCACAAACTGAGGCCGGTTCGTGAGGTAGTCCAGGATCCATGATGACAGGTGCTGGTCCACCCCTGCGCGCAGCAGCTTGTCCTTCAGGATCATCGGTTGGATGGTGTTGAAAGCACTGGAGAAGTCAAAGAACATGATCCTCACCACATTCCCGGGCTTCTCCAGGTGGGACAGAGAACGGTGAAGGAGGAAGATCACCGCATCCTCCACCCCAATGCCATGCTGGTAGATGAACTGGAGTGGATCCATCGCTGGTTCCACCAGGGGGCGGAGGTGAGAAAGGAGCAGTCTCTCCAGGGTCTTCATCAAGTGGGACGTCAAGGCCACCGGTCTGTAGCTGTTCAGGTCTTTGGGGTGGGAAGTTTTTGGTACAGGTACCACACAAGATGTTTTCCACAGCTGTGGTACCCTCCCCAGCTTCAGGCTCAGGTTGAAGATGTACGTCACAATCCCACACAGCTGGTCTGCACAGGACTTGAGGAGCTTTGCGCTGATGCCGTCCGGTCCCGACGCCTTCCTCGCCTTGATCTTCCTCAGCTCTGTCCTCACCTGGGTCCTGGTCAGGGTCAGGATGGGGGGCTGTGTGTTGGGAGTGGGGGGGTGTTGGTGGAGTGGGGAGTGGGCAGCAGGACTTGATGTCTTTACAGGCAGCAGTGGTTGTTGTGCAGTCAGGGGGGAGGGCGGTTGGTCAAACCTATTGAAAAACAAATTCAGATTTTTCGCCCACTCCCTGCCCCCAGTGGCCTGGGGGGAGGTATTCTGGAGCCCAGAGATGGTTTTGAGGTTTCTCCAGACCCCGCTGATGTCGCTCTGTTGCAGCTTGTCCTCCATCTTCCTCCTGAAGCTGTCCTTGCCTTCTCTGATCTTTCTCCTCAGCTCCCTCTGTACGGACTTCAGCATCTCCCTGTTCCCCGACCTGAAGATCTTCTTCTTCTCTCTCAGAAGTGTTTTAATCTCAGGGTTGATCCAGGGTTTGTTGTTTGAGCAACACTATATGGTCTTGGTGGGAACAAATTTGTCTGCACAGAAGCTGAGGTAGCCCGTGGAGGTGTGAATGAGGCCATCGATGTCCTCACCATGTGGATCGCAGAGCTGCTTCCAGGCGGTGGCTTCAAAACAGCCCTTTAGAGTGTCCATTGCCTCCTCAGACCATAACATCACTGTGCGCATGGCCAGGGGTTGTCTGTGCACTAGGGGTTTGTACACCGGCCGGAGATGAACCAAGTTGTGATCCGATCTCCCGAGTTGGGGGAGTTGTGATGAGGGAGCTGATGGTCGGCTCCCACTTGAGGTCCCTGGTGATGGTGGTGCCTAGGAAGCGGAAGGAATCTGCAGTGGTGATGGGAGAGCCTGTGAGGGTGAGGGGGGGGCAGAGAGGTTGTGACTTTCCTGAAGTCCACAATCATCTCCACTGTCTTCAGAGCGTTCAGCTGCAGGTTGTTGTTGCACCAGGATGCCAGCTGGGCCACCTCTCTCCTGTAGGCGGACTCGTCGCCGTTGGAGATGAGCCCGATGAGGGTGGTGTCGTCCGCAAACTTGATCAGCTTGACAGACTGGTGGCTGGAGGTGCAGGAGTTGGTATAAAGGGAGAAGAGTAGGGGGTAAAGTACACAGCCCTGGGGTGATCCGGTGCTGATGCTAACAGAGTCTGAGACAGTCTTTCCCAGCCGCACATGCTGCCTCCGGTCCGTCAGGAAGTCGGTGATCCACCTGCAGAGGGAGTCAGGCATGTTGAGCAGGGACAGATTGTCCCGGAGCAGAGCGGGGCGGATGGTGTTGAATGCAGAGCTGAAGTCCACAAACAGGATCCTGGCGTAGGTTCCCGGGGAGTCCAGGTGCTGCAGGATGGAGTGGAGGGCCAGGTTGACTGTGTCATCTACAGACCTGTTGGCTCGGTAGGCAAACTGCAGCGGGTCCAGGAGGGGAGTGGTGATGGACTTGAGGTGGGGCAGGATCAGGCGCTCAAAGGACTTCATGACTACAGAGGTGAGCGCTACAGGTCTGTAGTCGTTAAGTCCAGTGATCTGTGGCTTCTTGGGGACAGGGATGATGGTGGAGGATTTGAGGCAGGTCGGCACGTGGCATAGCTTAAGGGAGGTGTTAAAAATGTCTGTGAAGACAGGAGCCAGCTCTTTCGCACAGTGTCTCAGGGTGGAGGGAGACACGCCGTCCGGACCGGGGGCCTTGCGCGGGTTCAGTCTGGAGAACTGTCTGAGCACGTCCTGCTCACTGATGACAAGGGCAGGGGGGGAGGAGGGGGGAGGGGGGGCGCCTTTGATGAAGTAGGGACCGTGGAGGCTGTGGAGCTGGAGGGAGGGGGGGAGTTCGACACAGCTGATGAGGTGCCAAAACGGGCATAGTGTTGGGACAGTCTTTGACAAAGGGCTTTGTCATCCTGACCTTTAGGAGCCTGAGGCCGATAGTTGGTGATTTGCCTCAGTCTTCTCCACACAGAAGCAGAGTCGTTATCCGTGAACTGCTGCTGGAGTCTCTCAGAATACACAGATTTAGCTCTCCTCAGCTCTCTGTTAAACCGATATTTAACCTCCCTGTAGCAGTCCCTGTCTCCACTTTTTAACGCTGCTTCCTTCTCCTTCCTGATCTGTCTGAGCTTAGCAGTGAACCAGGGCTTCTCATTTGAGTACCTCACCCTGGTGCGCGATGGAAGAATGCTCTCCTCACAAAAGTGGATATATGATTTCACAGTGTCCGTGTACTCATCCAGATCATGCGTGGCTCCTTTAAACATGCCCCAATCAGTTACTTCCATGCACGTTTCCAGCTTCTCCTCAGCTTCACTGGTCCATTTCTTCATAGTGCTCACAACAGGTTTAGTGAGCTTCAGTCTCTGTCTGTAAGTGGGAATGAGGTGGACCATCACGTGATCAGATAGCCCGAGCGCAGCACGGGGAACAGCGCGATATGCGTCCTTCACTGTAGTGTAACAGTGATCCAGCGTGTTTTTTCCTCTGGTGGGGCATTTAATAAACTGTTTGTAACGGGGGAGATCGTGGCTCAGATTGCTCTGATTAAAGTCGCCAACCACAATAACCAGAGAGTCCGGGAAAGTCCGCTCCGTATGTTGAATGTGATCTGCGAGCTCGCGCTGAGCTTCGCGCGCGTCCGCGTTGGGAGGGATGTACACAGCGGCGAGGATGAATGAAGTGAACTCCCGCGGGGAATAAAATGGCTTGCAGTTAATAAAAAGAAATTCCAGGGCGAGAGAACAGTGTTTGGAAATTACCGCTACATCAGAGCACCAGCTGCTGTTAATGTAAAAGCAGACTCCTCCTCCTGAGGATTTACCGGAGAGCTCTATGTCACGATCAGCACGAAACAGCTGAAAACCCTCGAGGAGCAGCGCGCTGTCCGGTGTATTTTCCCTGAGCCAGGTCTCAGTAAAACAGAGGGCAGCCGAGGAAGAGAGGTCCTTAAAATGCATCAGCAGTCTTAGTTCATCTACCTTGTTAGAGAGAGAATTGGCATTGGACAGAAATATGCCAGGCAAAGCTGTGCGCGTGCTTCTCCTGCGGAGCCGTACGAGAGCGCCCGCACGCCTTCCTCTCTTTCGCCATCTCACTTTTCGAGCCAAACAATGAACCAGATCTGCGGCAGGAGCTAAAAAAAACTGGGAGTAGGTCCGTGGGAGTGAAAGTCCTGATATTTAGAAGCTCTTCACGGGTATAAGAGCAGGCAGACACACAATTGACAAACAAAAACAAACAAAGGGCGCAGCGAAGCACCATGGCGACCACTGTGGGCGCCATCTTGCGCAGAAAAGTCACGGACACACGTTTGATCCACTCCGACTTCCTGACGGACCGGAGGCAGCATGTGCAGCTGGGAAAGACTGTCTCAGACTCTACTAGCATCAGCACCGGATCACCCCAGGGCTGTGTACTTTCCCCCCTACTCTTCTCCCTTTATACCAACTCCTGCACCTCCAGCCACCAGTCTGTCAAGTTGATCAAGTTTGCGGACGACACCACCCTCATCGGGCTCATCTCCAACGGCGACGAGTCCGCCTACAGGAGAGAGGTGGCCCAGCTGGCGTCCTGGTGCAACAACAACAACCTGCAGCTGAACGCTCTGAAGACAGTGGAGATGATTGTGGACTTCAGGAAAGTCACAACCCCTCTGCCCCCCCTCACCCTCACAGGCTCTCCCATCACCACTGCTGATTCCTTCCGCTTCCTAGGCACTACCATCACCAGGGACCTCAAGTGGGAGCCGACCATCAGCTCACTCATCAAAAAAGCCCAGCAGAGGATGTTCTTCCTGCGGCAGCTGAGGAAGCTCAAGCTACCCACCAAGATGTTAGTGCAGTTCTACACAGCCATCATCGAGTCCATCCTCACCACCTCCATAACCGTGTGGTACGCAGGAGCCACTGCCAGGGACAGACTAAGGCTGCAGCGCGTCGTGCGCACTGCTGAGAAGGTGATCGGCTGCAAGCTCCCATCTCTCCAGGATCTGTACATCTCCAGGACCCGGAGGCGTGCTGGCCGGATCATAGCCGATCCCTCACACCCTGGTCACGTACTGTTTGCCCCCCTCCCCTCAGGTAGAAGACTTCGGTCCATCCAGACTAAAACCTCCCGTCACATGAACAGCTTCTTCCCCTCTGCCATCAGACTGCTGAACACTAAGTGACTTATTGACTCTCGTGCACTATGTACAGCAGCTCAACCAGACTCATGTCAATCATCACTGTTTTCTTCCTGCATTACCGACTGCACTATATGGTTCTCCACAGTATCTGCTGCTCACTAATATATTTTAACTGCTGACCAGTATCACTCACTCTTATTCTACACTTTATTGCATGTATAGTTTATTTCTTTTATTTTATCATGTTTAATGTTGCAGCATTGCACCGAGACAAATTCCTAGTTTGTGTACTACATGAACAATGGCAATAAACCTGATTGTGATTCTGATTCTGATTCTGATTGGGAAGACGGGTTTTGGTGGACTCTGGCTCCCATAAGAGCCTCATCCTGCCGGTCAGCGCAAACAGGTTGGTAGGAGGCAGCAGTCCCAAGCTCACAGCCACCAACAGATCCACCATCAGCACATTTGGCTTACAGACACTGATGATATGCTTGCATGGACACAATGTACAGAGGGACTTTGTGGTCGCTCCATGTTCTGCCCCCATTTCAGGCACAGATTTTTTATGTGCTTATGGGTTGTTAGTCGATGCTGTTAATAGGCGATTAGTGGATGCTGTCTCTTTTACCTTACTCCCCTGCACAGCTTGGGGAGCTGGGTCAACAACACTGGCAAATGTTATAGCTCCAGGGGGTAAGTACCAACATTTACTTGCACAGTTACCAGCATTCGCGGTCCTGGCTTTTTCGGCTATGATAACGAAACACGGGGTCAAACATTTCATAACTACAAAAGGCTTGGCGGTGTTCGCACGACCTCAGCTCCTGGACGTGGCAAAATTGGCCAGTGTGCACGAGGAGTTTGTCAACTTGGAGCAGTTGGACATCGTCAGGTGCATCAACAGCCCGTGGGCATCCCTGCTACACATGGTGCCTAAGGCTGATGGGTTGTGGCCACCATGCAATGATTTCTGGCACTTGAACAACACCATGGAATACGATCGGTATCCTATCCCACACATCCAGGATTTTTCCGTGCACCTGGCCAGGGCATGTGTTTTTTTGAAAGTGGATCTGGTCTGTGGTTACCACCAGGCCCCGGTGCGTGCGGAAGATGTTCCTAAAACAGCAGTAATAACTCCTTTCGGCCGTTGAGTTTTTACACATGCTGTTCGGATTGAAAGGCGCAACGCAGAATTTCCAGAGAATGATGGACGCAGTGCTTCATGACTTGTCTTTCATTTTTGTCTACTTAGACAACATTCTGGTGGCTAGCGCATCCGAGGAGGAGCACATTGCCCATCTCAAGACGATTTTCCAGAGGCTGAAAGCGCACAGGCTTATAGTGAACCTGGCAAAGTGCTAGTTCGGTGTGTCATGATTGATTTTTTTTTGGCCACCGCATTTTGCCAGAGGGCGAGATTCCGATACCAGATAAGGTGCGCGCTGTGTCGGACTTTCCGCATCCGCAGACCATGAGGGCCCTACAGGAATTTTTGGGAATGGTTAATTTTTATATAATTAGGGCATTTTAGAAAATCTCTGGACCATCTGTGAAAAAATTGCTTACCAACAGCTTTCTTCACCAATGTGTTCATATAGGTGTCTACTAACACCTCTCAATTAGTTCCAACCCAAATCCTTGTGGAAAATTCTGGGGAGCCAATCAAACTTGGGCACCCGGAGGGGGGCGGGGCAAAAAATGGAAAAATATTTTTTTTCTCAGTATTAGCATGTGAGATGTCTAACTAGAGGTTTCTGGGGGTGCTGAATCGATTCCAACCATTAGTTTTGAGTAAAAACTACTACCTGACCATAAAATAGGCCACGCCTACTTTTTTGCGCCCGCCGAAATACGTAAATATTGGTATTTTTATACGTATCTCACTGGGTTTATATAGTGGGTTTTTAGGGTGCACTGACAACATTTGTGTGCGATGGGAAGTAGTCGTTCCCATTTCTCTTATTTCCATTACACCACATATAATCCTATTACTGCTGTACATACTTATTAAATGTTTGATTCTCATTCCTTCCCCTTTGTGCCAGTCCATGATCAGCAGTCCGCCCATTGTCCATTCCATTTGTCTAATTTTTGGGATTCTTTCAAGATATCTTGCATTACGAATCTAAGAACAGTATGGAAGCAGATGTAATGACGGCACCTGGCCATGGCTTCAGGTGTTTCATCTGTGATGGTCCAGAAACTGAGATGCAGAAGTTATCAAAAGTTACCCGAAAGGGCTACCCACTGATGTTATCATATTCTGAGCGCGTGGACGATGCTTCGCTGAGCAGGAGACTAAATGAAGACTGGAACAATGGAGATGATCCAAAGTTGAGATACCATTTGGATTGCAAAACCGAGTTGTTCAATCATGTGAAAAGTGTAGAAAAGAGAGAAGTTGTTTTCAGCGAGCAGGAGTTCAAAGACATGGAGGACTTTATCAAGAATGCAAAAGATGACAAAACAGGTAATTGCAATCTTTCCAATCTGTAAATCTGTAACTGTCTCTGAATATTCAAATTGCCAAGCCGAATGATCTTTATATTATTAACAATGTAAAACTTTCAATCCCCAACAGGTACAACATACGCACCAAGGATAGTCACTCTGTTCAAGGAGAGGATGGCAGAGAGGTTGAAGACCTTGGCTGAAGGAGGAAGGACACCTGCACTCTGGGTCTGGTACCATCGCAGAATTGACCTCATCAAGATGTTTATCAGGTGTGGGCGTATCCCGGATCACGCAGGTCACCTCAGCTGCATCGTTGCAATGCTCAACACCTTCGCAGCAGCCGGCCGCCATCAGTACGCTAAGGGAGCAAGGCTGTATGTATAGCTAATGCACCAGCGACAGGACAGTCCAGTGTTCCAGGAAACTCTTACCAAATTCACCGTGTATGGAAACCATGCAGTCAGGTTCTCAGACCATGAGTGGTCAGGTACATGGACTGACATCACGATAGAAACCACACTCATGCGTGAGGCCAAGTCCTCAGGCGGTCTAAACAGAGGACGCTTCCGGAATGAATCTGCTCACAAGTGTTGGGTTCAGATGCTAAACCACTTCTCGTGCATTCACCAGGAACTTGAACGAGGTATGAACAAGCGTGGGGTACCTGACCACACAGATGTCACAAGAGCCCAGATGAAGAATGACGAAGATGCTGTCAACGCCATTGTCGGATGGTTGGAGGAGGTCAACCCCTTCGATGCAACACGGGACAAGAAGACCCTAGTATCCTTTTCAACAGGATTCAGCAGCACTCCCGAGGACCCAGTCAACGCTGATCAGGCAGAGGAGCTTGGCAGAGCAATGCAGGCCAAGATGAATGGACGAACTGTTCTGGATTCAATGGAAACTAAGCACAAGGTGAAGTCATTAGAGAGCCTCAGAAGTGGACCCAAAGTCAATGGGAAGAAGCTGGTTATTGACTCACTCAAACTCTTCAACCGTCTAATCATCATCAGTGAGCGTGAAGTCAAGACCAAAGAAGCTCTGCGATTTGAATTGACGCCAACACCGGTGTCTCTATTTGACAAAGACCAGAAGTTGCAAAAGCCAGACAAGGCTGCCCTAGCAAGATTTCTGAAGGCATCTGTGGAACCCGTTGAACAAACCCCCTGCACGAGTCTGGTGATTGATGGTGGGTGGCTCCTGCACAACGTCAAGTGGGAGGCTAACCTCACCTGGAAGGGCATCGCAGAGAGCTACCTCCAGTTTGTGAAGTCCATGGGGAGCCAGTGTCTCCGAATCACTGCGGTCTTTGATGGATACGGCAGCTCTACTAAGGACCATGATCACCTGAGACGAACAAAGAATGCATGCTGCGACATTCTGATTCGCCCAGACATCAAAAGCTTCGTTCCAGGAGAAAAGTTCCTCGACAACAAGAGCAACAAGGCCCAGCTCATTCTGCTACTTGCTGAGACATTCAGTAGAAATGGGATCAGTGTACAGCAATGCCACAATAATGCAGACACTGCTGTAGTCCGGGCAGCTCTAGATGAGGCAAAAGATTCTCTTGTTGAGGTGAGGGCTGAGGACACCGACATCATGGTTTTGCTGATTCATCATGCTGCAGGCCACCCCATCTTCCTCACAACAGCCAAAGAAACATCTTATGATGTCGCAAAGATCAGGGAGGCCCTCCCAGAGAGATACCGGAAGTATTTGATCTTCTTGCACAGCTTCTCCGGCTGCGATACAGTGTCAGCGATTTCTGGGTTTAGCAAATCAACTTTGGTAAACAAGCTCTGCAAGACTGACAAGGCGGAAAGGGCCATGGATGTGTTTCTGGACATCCGAGCCAAGAAAGATGATATCATTAAAGCCGGCTGTGAATTATTTAAGCTCATGTTCCATGGAAAACCACCCAAAGACTTGGGGGACTTGAGATTTGACATCTTCAGCAAGCGGGCTGCTGCTGGGAGCATCAAACCTGAGAAACTGCCCCCGACAACAGAAGCTGCAGCGCAGCACTCTCTACGAGCTTATCTCCAAACTAGAGATTGGCTGCTGTTGCAAACTCCATCATTGGATGTCTTGGAGTACGGATGGAAGCTCGGTGACCAAGGTTATGCACCGGTCCCTTCAACAGACCCCATCGCACCGGACTATCTTCTGAAGTTGGTCAGCTGCAACTGTGAGGGGGACTGTAGCACACTTAGGTGCTGTTGTAAAAAGCAAAGAGTCAAGTGTATTTCTGCTTGCGGCAAATGTCATGGTAACTCTTGCCAGAACATCAACCAAACAGATGATGAGAGCAGTGAGGGAGATGCCGGGGAGTAGGGTAAAGTACCAAGGTTTTAATACTGAGATACATTTCTGTTGGAATGGAAGTGATAAAGCAAAATATTGGTAAAACTCAAATTAAACATAAAGCCTCTAAATTGAATGATTTGGCCTCTGTTCCTCCTCATAATTTAAAAATTAAATGTGGTTTATTAAATATTAGGTCTCTAACTCCCAAGTCTCTGTTAGTCCATGATCTGTTAATTGATCATCAGATTGATTTAATTTCCCTTACAGAGACTTGGTTAGGACAAGAGGATTATGTTGGTTTAAATGAATCAACTCCCTCTGGTTATTTAAACTGTCAAAATCCCAGAAGTTCTGGTCGTGGAGGAGGAGTAGCATCAATTTACCATTCCAAATTACTAGTTAATGTAAAGCAAAAAACATGTTATAATTCCTTTGAGGGCCTGGTCCTCAGTGTTGGGCACTTTAGCAATTCCAGGTTAAACCCAATTTTATTTGCCATAGTTTATCGTCCCCCATCAACCTATTCAGAATTTTTATCCGAATTTCCTGATTTCTTAGCTGATTTAGTGCTGAAATCTGATAGAATAATTATAGTAGGGGACTTTAATATACATGTGGATGTAGATAGTGACTGCCTTAATGTGGCTTTTAATTCAATATTAGACTCGATTGGGTTTTCTCAGAAAGTAGGAAATTCTACTCATTACCTCCACCATACATTGGACCTTGTTCTGACATATGGCATAGAAATAGAAAATCTTGTAGTGTCTCCTCATAACCCTGTACTGTCAGACCATTGTCTGTTAACCTTTGATTTTACTATTTCTGACTATTTGGCTCCTAAAGAAAAATATTATCACAGTAGATGCCTCTCAGATGATGCTGTTTCCAAATTTATGCAGATTGTTTCCTCTATGCCATGTGTCAACACAACGGAAATAAGCTATAGACAGCTTGCTCCTTCTGTAATTGATAACATGGTGGATAGTGTTTCAGCTTCTCTGCATCAGACTCTAGACTTGGTGGCCCCCTTAAAAAAGAAAAAGTCTAATCAGAGATTTCTAACTCCTTGGTTCAACACAGAAACTCGTAGCTTAAAACAGAAGACTCGTCAATTAGAAAGAAAATGGCACTCTACTAATTTAGATGAAATCTATTTAGCTTGGAGAAATCATCTTTTAATTTATAAAAAATCTCTTAGAAAAGCTAGAACGAGTTATTACTCTGCATTAATAGAAGAGAACAAGAATAATCCCAGGTTTCTTTTCAGTACTGTAGCCAGGTTGACAAAGAGTCAGGACTCTGTCAATCCTAGCATCCCCTTAGAGCTTACTAGTCAGGACTTTATGAACTTTTTCAATAATAAAATTTCATCCATCAGAGATAAAATCAATCAGATTCTTCCCACAGTTAACTTAAATACTGTAACTACTACAACTCCTTCTATTGATGTCTGTCTTGATGAGTTTACTCCAATCGACCTTTGTGAGTTAGACAAAATAGTTTCCTCATCCAAACCTTCAACTTGTCTTTTAGACCCTATTCCTACCAGGTTATTTAAAGAAGTCTTCCCACTTATTGGTAGCTTTATTCTTCATATAATCAATTCTTCATTAACTTTAGGCCATGTACCGCAGGCTTTTAAAACGGCTGTAATTAAACCCTTACTCAAAAAGCCAACGCTAGATCCAGGAGCTTTAGCTAACTATAGACCAATCTCTAATCTCCCTTTCATTTCAAAAATCTTAGAAAGAGTTGTTGCTACGCAATTATTTGACCACCTGCAGGGAAATGGTTTATTTGAGGAGTTTCAATCTGGGTTTAGAATCCATCATAGCACTGAAACAGCCTTAGCGAAGGTCACTAACGACCTCCTCATTGCATCTGATAATGGACTAGTTTCTGTACTTGTCCTTTTAGATCTTAGTGCAGCTTTTGATACTATTGATCATAATATTCTACTTGATAGATTAGAACACTATGTTGGACTTAATGGAACTTCATTGCAGTGGTTTAGATCTTATTTATCTGATAGGTTCCAGTTTGTTCATGTAAATGATGAGTTTTCTCTCAGCTCAAAGCTTAGTCATGGAGTTCCACAGGGATCTGTGCTTGGCCCTACTCTTTTTAGTTTATATATGCTTCCGTTAGGCAACATTATTAGAAAGCACTGTATACATTTTCACTGTTATGCAGATGACACACAATTATACCTGTCAATGAAGCCAGATGATACTAATCAATTAGCCAAGTTAGAAGCCTGTCTTAAGGAAATCAAAGTTTGGATGACTTGTAATTTCCTGCTATTAAATTCAGATAAGACTGAAGTCATTCTTGTTGGTCCAAAAAACCTTAGAAATTCCTTTCCAAATCAAACTTTCAGTTTGGATGCAGTTACTCTTTCTCTTAATAGCTCTGTGAGGAACCTTGGAGTTATTTTTGATCAGGATTTGTCCTTCAATTCACATATTAAATTTGTTTCTAAGACTGCCTTCTATCATTTGCGTAATATTGCCAAGATTAGGAGCATCTTGTCTCAGAGTGATGCTGAGAAGCTGATCCACGCTTTTGTTAGCTCGAGATTAGATTATTGTAATTCATTATTATCAGGCTGTCCTAAAACATCTTTAAAAAGTCTTCAGCTGATCCAAAATGCTGCAGCAAGAGTTTTAACAGGTACTAGAAAGAGAGATCATATCTCTCCGGTTCTGGCCTCCCTTCATTGGCTTCCCATAGAGTTTAGAATTAAGTTTAAAATCCTTCTTCTTACTTACAAAGCTCTAAACAATCAGGCTCCTTTTTATTTAAAAGATCTGATACTACCGTATCATCCTAACAGAGCACTACGCTCCCAAAATGCAGGTTTACTTGTAATACCTAGAATCTCCAAAAGTACAATGGGAGGCAGAGCCTTCAGTTATCAAGCTCCTCTCCTGTGGAATCAGCTGCCAATCTGGATTCGGGAGTCAGACTCGATCTCTGTTTTTAAGAATAGGGCTAAAACCTACCTTTTTGATATAGCCTACAATTAGGGAGGGATCATGTGTTTCTGAACCCTCCCTTAGTTATGCTGCTAATAGGTTTAGTCAGCCGGGGGACCTCCAGTAATGCACTGGGCCTCACTCCTTTCCTCACTCTCTATGAAATATTTTTTTTTTTGCTGGTCATTAACATTTGTTTGTTCTCTCCCATAGATTGAGTCCCTATCGTGCTGTTTGCTCTTTACATGTCTGTTCTTTTCTTCTTCTCTGTCCCCTCACCCCCCAGCCAGTCGCAGCAGATGACTGCCCCTCCCTGAGCCTGGTTCTGCTGGAGGTTTCTTCCTGTTAAAAGGGAGTTTTTCCTCTCCACCGTCGCCAAGTGCTTGCTCACAGGGGATCGCCTGATTGCTGGGGTCTTTCTGCAACTGTGGGGGTCCTCCCTACAGTTGATAGTGCTATGAGATGACTGTTGTTGTGAAATGGCGCTATATAAATAAAGTTGAATTGAATTGAATTGGACATTATAATGGGGCATAATGGAAGTAAGAGAAGTGGGAACGAATACTTCCCATTGCACACTTATGTTGCAGTGTTTTGTACACTGTTTTTAGAGTGGGTATAGCTCAAATTCAATGATAGAACTCAATTCAGCATTCTAAAAAACTCACTATATAAACCCAGTGAGATACGTATAAAAATACCAATATTATATATTTCGGCGGGTGCAAAAAAGTAGGCGTGGCCTATTTTAATGGTCAGGTAGTAGTTTTTACTCAAAACTAATGTTTGGAATCGATTCAGCACCCCCAGAAACCCCTAATTAGACATCTCACACGCTAATACTGGAAAAAAAATATTTTTCAATTTTTTGACCCCCCCCCCCCCCTCCTTTGGGTGCCTAAGTTTGACTGGCTCCCCAGAATTTTCCATAAGGATTTGGGTTGGAACTAATTGAGAGGTGTTAGTAGACACCTATATGAACACATTGGTGAAGAAAGCTATTGGTAAGCAATTTTTTCACAGATGGTCCAGAGATTTTCTAAAATGCCCTAATTATTTGCTGTTTCATCCCACCTAGCAACAATGCTCTGCACTGTGTGTGTTTATATATTTACATATTTATTCCATCTAGCTACAATGCTCTGCACTGGGTGTGTTTATATTTATATATCTATATATTTATTCCATCTAGCTACAATGCTCAGCACTGGGTGTGTTTATATTTATATATCTATATATTTATTCCATCTAGCTACAATGCTCCGCACTGTGTTTTTATATATCTACATATTATTCCATCTAGCTACATTGCTCCGCACTGTGTGTGTTTATATACTTGCATATTTATTCCACCTAGCTGCAATGCTCCGTACTGTGGGTGTTTATATATTTACATATTTATTCCATCTAGCTACAATGCTCTGCACTGTGTGTTCATATATTCATAAATTTATTCCATCCAGCTACAATGCTCTGCACTGTGTGTCTGTGTGTGTGTGTATATATATATATTTATAGTAATATGTACATATGTATATTAGCTGCTCTTGCTTGCTTGTTTTTTTTCTTGCCTTCTGATTGTTGCTCTGAGTGTTGCTATCCCTGTGCTGTTGCAATCCTGGAATTTCCCCGTTGTGGGACTAATAAAGGCTTATCTTATCTTATCTTATCTTATATAACCATTCCGTCCCCAGGCAGCCAAGCTGATGCAGGCGTTGTATGCCGCGCTTAAAAAAAGCCCGTAGGAAGCATCGACTGGACTCCCAAGTGAGCCCAGGCTTTCATAAACACCAAAACAGCACTTGCGGATGCCGCGTTGCTAGCCCACCCAGATCTGTCGGCATGGATAGTGCTTACTACGGCTGTGTCTGATCTTGCCATAGGGGAAGTGGTGGAGCAATACATCTCCAGTTTGTGGCAGCCGCACACATTTTTCAGTTGAACTTTGCACGACAACAAACACAAATACAGCACATTCGACAGAGAATTATTGGCTTCATACCTGGCGACACACCATTTCCAGTTTTGGTGAGAGGGGCGTGAGTTCACTGCGTTCGTGGACCATAAGCCGCTGACATACGCGATGTCCAAGGTCTCGGAACCGTGGTCGGCCTAGGAGCAACAGGATTTGGCCGTGATCTCGGAGTTTGCAACCAAGATTCAACACATTGCCAGTAAGCTCAACATCATGGCCGATTGCCTGTCACACGCGTTAGTCTCCCCGATCTACATGGGAATAGATTTCCCTGCCATGGCTGCAGAGCAAGCTGGGGACATGGACATTTGCACGCTCCAGTCAGCGCCTACTGGGTTAAAGCTGGAGAGCAGGGTGGTGCAAGAAGGGTGTGCTCCCTTGGTCTGTGACATCTATACCAGCTGCCCACACTTGGTGGTTCCGAGCTCTTGGTGCCGTTGCATTTTTGAGTCAGTCCACTCCCTTTTGCATCTGGGCATGCGCGATTCAGTGTAGCTAGTGGGGGAAAAATTCATCTGGCTGCACTTGCGCAAGGACATGAAGGAGTGGGCTGCAGCTTGCGTCGTGTGCCAGCGGGCCAAAGTGCATAAGCACACCAGAGCCCCCCTCGAGCCTTTCCAAATCCCGGGCAGGAGGATCGACCATGTCCACGTGGATTAGGTGGGACCCTTCCTGCCATCGCAAGGTTTCACACACCTTTTGACAATCGTGGACCGCACCACGCGCTGGCCTGAAGTGGTCCCACTGGCTTCCACCACGTCCGTGGAAGGGGCTCATGCTTTTTTGTCGGCTTGGGTTGCACTGTTCTGGTCGCTGTCGGACATCACTTCTGACAGGGGTCCACTATTCGTTTCGGACCTTTGGTCCGCAATGGCCCAGAGCCTGGGGGTCAAAATTCACCCCACTACTGCATACAACCCCCAGGCTAACAGGTGATGTGAGCATTTTCATAGGTTGCTTAAGGCAACACTCAGAGCTTCACTCACTGAAACAAACTGGGTTGACCACCTGCCCTGGGTTCTTTCAGGGTTGCACTCCGCACCTAAGGAGGATTTGGCAGCCTCCCAGACAGAACTTGTTTTTTTTTCTCAGCTGCTGCGGATCCCCATGGAGTTTTTACCGCAAAACCCTGCGTCCATGGCTGATCCCCCCCCACGCAATTTTTGCACAGTACGGAGGCTTTTAACATTCCGGGAATGGCCCTCCATTGTTTTCCCCACGCTTTCATCCCAAAAAGCTTACAGAACGCCAGTTTTGTTTATGTCAGTCATGATGTGCACTGGACCCCGCTGCCCCCACGTACAATGGACCGTTCAGGGTGTTGGAACGTGGGGTGTAGCATTTTGTGTTAGAGTTGGGGGGGCGTAGGGAGACTGTCTGCATCGACAGGCTGAAGCCCACTTTTGTTTTAGCAGACGAGCAGGTGGTGTTGGCCTAAGCTCCCCGGCGTGGGCGCCCACCTTTGGTAGCTCCACAAGTTGGTGTTCCCTCGATGGGAGCCTGTGCTCACGAAGCTAATGTGCCCCCCCTCCCGTTTTCCCTCCACAGACTAACGTGCCCTCCTGTACACCTCGTCAGCAAGGTGTTTCGACTGGATCGGCGACCCCCTGCTACAGCAGCTATGGGCGCTGGCTCAAGCCCAAAGGATGGGGGGTTAGTGCCCTTTTTGGATGTTTTTTTTGAGGGGGGGGCTCTTCACCCAGAGACAGCGGCTCGGGGAAAGAGGGAACAATGTGCTGAAGGAGAAATGTCACCGGGGGTTTGAGACAAGACAATCAGGACATTTTGCCCCCTCCCCCGCTCCCCCGGGAGAGGAGGAAATGCCAGGACCACTGGAGGAGGAAAAGGTGTGAGAATGCAGTACTGGCATTATGTTACGTTAATGTGCCACTCATGTCTTTGTTCCACACAATGATTATGGTTGGGATTCCTGGGTCTTCTTGCATGAAATTAAAGATTATAAAAAGAGGATGCACGAAGACCCAGGAGATTTTGCTGAACTGAATGTTGGAGAAGGAATAAAGTTTGTGTGTTGTTCAGCTCGATGCCTCGCCTGCTTCCTTTCCCACAAAGTAGTACAAGCTTGCTTTTGCTTGCGGTTGTCCATCGAGTCCGATGATGATGTCCACTTCTATCGGTGAGTCCTTTGATGGCTGTGTAGTCCTATCCTTGACCCACATGTCCTGTTGCAGGTAGGGCATGTAAAAGTTGTGGTAGTGGCAGCAGGGGCTGCAGGTGCATTCCTCCTCAGTCTTCTCTCCTGTCTCCTGGCTGTTCTGTCCTCCTCCATCATACGGGTCCCCACAAGGCACTGCTGTCGCCAGGTGTTCCGGTCAGCAGCAGCCTCCTCCAGAGCCTCAGGTCTGATCCTGCACTTCTTTAAGGCCATCTTTAGCTGGTCCTTGTAGCGCTTCTTCTGCCCTCCAGCAGAGCGTTGACCATGGTGTAGCTGGCCATATAACACCCTGTGAGGCAGCCGGTTTGGGGGCATCCTCACCACATGTCCCAGCCAGCGTAGCTGGTGCTGGGTGATCGTTGCCTCAATACTCCTACAGCTGGTCTTAGAAGGAACTCCGATTATATTGGCATGTTAGCTTTATATGCTTTATTTTTATGTTACTAACATAACTATAATATAATTTTTTTGAAAATAATTCCCAGTTTTATATGTTTTTAAAAAACTTTATTACGATGTAAATCGCCATTATTGTTTACGTCGCAATGCATTCTGGGTAGTGACGTAGAATGGTTGCAGCCGTTTTTTCTGTCTTATACAAGCCAAGAAGCGAAGCTCCTAACTACTGCCATTTGTCAGTGAAAATGCCACATTGCGCGGCTTTTGGATGTAATTTCCAATCAAAGGGAACTAAAGAGAGCGGGGTGAGCCTCCATAGCTTTCCTAAAGAGGGAAAGTGGAGGAAAAAGTGGGGCGGCAGCGGCTCAGGAGGTAGAGCAGGTCGTCTAATAACCCGATGGTTGGCGGTTCGCATCACGCTCTCCCCAGATATCCTGCCGTTGTGTCCCTGGGCAAGACACCTCACCCGCATTGCCTCCAGTGCCCACAACACTGGGTATGAATGTGTAAAAATGTTTAAATGCTCGGTGGTGGCCGGAGAGGCTGCCGGCGTGGACTGGCAGCCACATTTCCCTCACTCTGAGTCTGTGATCACGCGCTGTACGCTGTGATAATAACACAAAATCGCTCTTTGCGCACCAGTGTTACGGATGAAATAAGGGAACCCAGTGTGGAGGCACGGAATAATTGCAGGCAGGACACGCAAACTGAAGTTTAAAAGGTTGTTTATGTCATACTCCAGCGCTGTGGAGCAAGCCCTTTTTTTTATTACTTATTTTGTACTAACCAGTGCGCAGTGGGCAGCAGTTTACCCTCGGCCGGGGGATCGCGGAGATCGTGGGTTCGATCCCTGCCCCCGGCCAACAGTGATCTGTGTGGAGTTTGTATGTTCTCCCCGTGTCTGCGTGGGTTTACTCCGGGATTTCTCCAGTTTTCTCCCACATGTCAAAAACATGCGCAGCGACTGGCAGCTGGTGGCTTGTCACCAGACTGCAAAACATATCTACCTACGGGTACAAAATAAGTAATAAAAAAAAAAAAAGGCTCGCTCCACAGCTCTGGAGTGAGCTTCATGCTGGAGGATGAAATAAACACCCTTTTAAACTTCAGTTCACGTGTCCTGCCTGCAATTATTCCGTGCCTCAACACTGGGTTGGCTTACTTCATCCGCAACACTGGTGTGCAAAGTGCACACTCATGCGCTTTGCGCGATATTGTACTTTATCATAGCGTGATTAATACATATGTCAGCTCTATCAAGTGTTGTGGGATGTCTGGTGCGTGTGTTTGGATCATAGATATAAAAGCCTTTTATATCTATGGTTTGGATGGGCAGCTTGGTGCGTGGACGTGAGTGATGGCGTTTGCGCAGCAGAGGCGCCCCCCCCCCCCGGTGTGTGTGGCCAACGGTGTGTGATTTGGTGTGGATAAGTAGACAGAGCGAGGCGACCGGAGCAGGTAGAATTTGTTGCTGACAACAGTGCGGTATATAAATGAAGCCCCAACGCTTCAGCAAAACGGTCTGTGCTTCTGTGTACCACAAGAGTGAGATTTACTCGGGAATTGACCGCGGAGGAAGATGCATCTCCCCTGCGTCCCAAAACCACAGTTAGGAGACCAAAGGCAGGAAGAGTCAACACAAGCGTGCGATCACAGACATGTCTCATGCGCGCGCTTTGAGCGATATTGTGCTATTATCACAGCATGATTAATACATATGTCAGCTCTATCAGGCATGCGCTACAGCGCGCGATCACAGACTCAGAGTGAGGGAAATGTGGCTGCCAATCCACGCCAACAGCCTCTCCGGCCACCACCGAGCATTTAAACATTTTTACACATTCATACCCAGTGTTATGGGCACTGGAGGCAACGCGGGTGAGGTGTCTTGCCCAGGGACACAACGGCAGGATATCTGGGGAGAGCGTGATGCGAACCGCCAACCATCGGGTTATTAGACGACCTGCTCTACCTGCTGAGCAGCTGCCGCCCCACTTTTCCTCCACTTTCCCTCTTTAGGAAAGCTATGGAGGCTCACCCCGCTCTCTTTATTTCCTGTTGATTGGAAATTACATCCAACAAATTACATCCAACATCCGCAATGTGGCATTTTCACTGACAAATGGCAGTAGTTAGGAGCTTCGCTTCTTGGCTTGTATAAGACAGAAAAAACGGCTGCAACCATTCTACGTCACTACCCAGAATGCATTGCGACGTAAACAAAAATCGTAATAAAGTTTTTTAAAAATATATAAAACTGGGAATTATTTTCAAAAAAATTATATTATAGTTATGTTAGTAACATAAAAATAAAGCATATAGAGCTAACATGCCAATATAGTCGGAGTTCCTTTTAAAGAGTATCTCAGAATGAGGCACATGGTCACGCCAGGTGATTCCCACGATGCGCTGAAGGCAGCGTATATGGAGCCGCTCTAGATCCCTAATGTGGCTGCTGTAAGTCACCCAGGATTCACAGCTGTAGAGGAGAGTAGTGACAGACTGCCTGGTAAACAGAGATCTTCATTTGGAGATGGAGGTTGTTGTTCTGGAAGACCCGACGCTGGAGTCTCCCAAAAGAAGCTGATGCCTGCCTGATCCTGTTCTGGACCTCATTGTCAATGGTGTTGTCTACAGAGGGGATGCTCCCCAGGTACTTGAAAGATGGAACAACAGACAGCTGTTCACCAGCAACAGTGAAGGTAGGTGGAGTAGATGGGATATTGGTGCTCCATTGGCAGACGACCTCTGTTTTGATGGTGTTCACCGTCAGTCCCATCCTGCTGTATGCTCTCACCGCAGCAGTAAGAACAGACTGGAGATTTTGTGGGCTATGAGATACCAGAGCACAGTCATCTGCATACTGTAGCTCAATGACTCTCACCCTTTGCAGTTTGGTGGTTGCCTGGAGCCTCCTTATATTAAAAAGGTTGCCATCTAGACGGAAGTCCACTGTTACACCGCTGCTGTCCTCAATCTCCTTGTGGAGAAGCTGGGTGACACAGAGCAGGAAGATGTTAAAAAGTACTGGTGCTAATACACACCCCTGCCTAACCCCTGTACAAAAGGGAAAGGAAGGAGATTCCTGTCCTCCTATAGTCACCCGAGCAGTCATACCATCATGAAATTGGCGGAGGATATTGACAAACTTACTGGGGCAGCCAAACTTAAGAAGAACTTCCCATAGGAGTTCTCTATGGACAGTGTCGAAAGCTTTGGAGAGATCGACAAAGGCCATGAACAGGTCCTGGTGTTGCTCCCGACATTTCTCCTGCAGCTGCCGAGCTGTGAAAATCATGTCCACCGAGCTCCTGCCCTTCCTGAAACCACATTGCGATTCAGGCAGCACTGATTCTGTGATGTTGTTGATCAGCCTGTGAAGCATCACCTTCACCAGGACCTTACCAGCAACAGCAAGGAGCGAAATACCTCTGCTGTTGCCGCAGACAGCCTTGTCACCTTTGTTTTTATAAATGGTGACAATTGTGGCGTCTCTTCATTGTTGTGGGATGTTATCATCGGCCCAGACCTTGGTGATGTACTTGTGCAGGGTTTTTGTACACAAGTAGCCTCCTTGTTTCAACAGCTCGGCAGGGATGTTGTCATTACCAGGGGACTTGTTGTTTTTGAGAGAGCAGGTAGCTGATAGAACCTCCAGGAAGGTTGGGGGCTGATCCAGGTCTTGCATCGGAGGAAGTGTAGGCAAGTCGTCGAGAACAGTGGGGTCTGCATATGAGTCCTGGTTAAGCAAGGTACTAAAGTGTTCAGCCCATCTCAGCAAGATATTAGGCTGATCCTTTAGGATTCTCAGCCCATCTGCTGTTTTCAGTGAAGATGTTTCAGTGTTTCAGTGAAGAGTTTTCAGAGTGATGCAGCAATTTGTTGGGCGGTAAATCTTCTTGACAGCATTATAAAAATTATGCATGTCATTTTTATCGGCAAAGTCCTGGATTTCATGTGCCTTTTTTGTCCACCACTCGTTCTGCATTGTCAGAGTAGCCCTTTGTACATCCCGCCAAGCTCTCTGCCACTGATGCCTGATGATAATGGATGAGGGGTTCCTTAAGGTTGCCTGATGTGCTCTGTGCTTGTCCTCCAACAAGTTGTGGATGGTGTCCGAGTTGTCATCAAACCAGTCTTGGTGGTTCTTTCTCTTATAGCCAATCGTTTGGGCTGCTGCCTCACAGAGAGCCGAGTTGATGAAGTCCCACTTCTGGTCCATGGTCTTCTCAGGCAGACTCAGGAAATGCTCCACCCCCCCTAGTTTCTCAACCAGGGAGCGATGAAAGTCATTTCTTACATCAAGATTTGCCAGAAGGGAGCAATCAAGTTTCCTCCTTTGAAGGAGGAAAAGGTTTGAAGGTTTTCCTCCTTTTGAAACTTTTCAAGTTTCCTGATTGATTACATCATTGTGAGGCACAGTGACATCAGAGATGTCCACATCACCCGTGCCATGAGAGGTGCAGAATGCTGGACAGATCACCGGCTGATCGTGGCCAAGGTCCACATGCAAGGGCGCCCCCCCCCCCCCCCCGCGACTGCAAGGGCCCAAAAGGAGAGTAGTACAAGCACACCAAGTAACACAGGCACATTCACTGTAGTCACCCCAGTTTTATTTCTTTTCCCTTTATGATTATTGATATTTCTTAAAAGACAGTACATTTATTGAAATGAAAAAATACACAAACAATAACACCCTTGTAAAAATCTGCATATTGTATATGTTTTGTCCACTAGATGGCTAGTAAAGAAAATGAACTTTCACATGAAGCTTCGTCTATATGAACCATTTTGATGAAAGGCCTCAAGTCCTCCAGAAAGCCTCATCTGGCCATCACTAATGATGGTGGTAGCATTATGCTGTGGGGATGTTTTTCATCGGCAGGCACTCAGAGACTTGCCAGGATGGAGGGAAAGATGAATGCATCAATGTATAGAGACATCCTGTATGAAAACCTACTCCAGAGTGCTCTTGACCTCAGACTGGGGCAACGGTTCGTCTTTCAGCAGGACAATGACCCTAAGCACACAGCCAAGATATCAAAGGAGTGGCTTATATACAAAATTAATTTTCCTCTTACTTTCGGTTTGTCAGTCCTCATGTGTGCTGGTCAGAATTCTTGCTGCTTGGTAGAGGATCAAATACTTACAGTGGATATAAAAAGTTTACACACCCCTGTTCAAATGCCAGGTTTTTGTGATGTAAAACAATGAGACCAAGATAAATAATTTCAAAACTTTTTTCGCCATTAATGTGACCTATAACCTGTACAACCCAACTGAAAAACAAACTGATATCTTTCAAAGGGAAAAATAAAAAAAAAACAATAACCTGGTTGAGGTGTCTGTGTGACTAGAAAAGCGCTAAGTACAGGTCCTTATCCCTAAATATGCACATCCTGTTATAACTGGGGATGTGGCTGTGTTCAGAATTAACCAATCACATTCAAAGTCATGTTAAATGGGAGTCAGCACACACTTGCCACCATTTAAAGTGCCTCTGATTAACCCCAAATAAAGTGCAATTGTTCTCGTAGGCTTTTCCTGACATTTTTGTTCTCACAGCGGCTGTGGCGTTTGATTCCCGCTCCGTCTCAAGCCTGCATGCCAAAGTGTCCATGAGCAGACACTGAACCCCCAGTTGCTCCTGGTGGGTCAGGCTAGCACTGGTGCATGGCAGCTCTGCTGCCATCAGTGTGTGAATGTGTGTGTGAAGAGATGGATAGCAGGATCTGTAAAACACTTTGGTCATCAAGAGATAAGAAAAAGTGCTATATAAGTGAGTACCATTTTTACAGCACAAGCCATGGTCCACAGAAAGCTTCCGAAGCATCAGAGGGATCTCATTGTTCAAAGGTATCAGTCAGGAGAAGAGTACAAAAGAATTTCCAAGGCATTAAATTTACCATGGAACACAGTGAAGACAGTCATCATCAAGTGGAGAAAATATGACACAGCAGTGACATTACCAAGAACTGGACGTCCCTCCAAAATTGATCAAAAGACGAGAAGAAAACTGGTCAGGAACGCTGCCAAGAGGTCGACAGCAATATTGAAGTAGTTAATTCCCTTCCATACCATGTGGTGTATAGGAGCGGCACCTATCTCTGTTTCTCTGACCTGAGGCCACACAGCTACTGCAAGCAGTGAAAGCTACAGTGGGGGGGTCAGTCCTCTGGTAGCTCTGTGCATTAACTTTCCTTTCCCCATTCTGCTATGCTGAGCACCAAGCTAGAAGGTGGAAATTACCATTTTTTCAGGGTCTTTGGTATGACCCGGCCAGGATTTGAACCCATGATCTCCTAGTTTTTTGGGTAGATGCTCTACCATCTACGCCACAACTCCAGTAACACTGAAGGAGCTGCAGGAATTTCTGGCAAGTACTGGCTGTTTATTACACGTGACAACAATCTCTCCTCTCGGGTGGCAAGGCGGAAGCCTTATCTTATGAAGAAGAACATCCAAGCCCAGCGACATTTTGCAAAAACTCATTTGAAATCTCCCGAACACATGTGGGAAAATGTGTTATGGTCCCATGAAACCAAGGTTGAACTTTTTGACGATAGTTCCAAAAAGGACATTTGGCGCAAACACAACACTGCTCATCACCAAAAGAGCACCATACCTATAGTGAAGCATGGTGGTGGCAGCATCATGTTTTGGGGCTGTTTTTCTTCAGCTAGAACTGGGGCCTTAGTCAAGGTGGAGAGAATTATGGACAGTTCCAAATACAAGTCAGTGTTGGCACAAAACCTTTAGGCTTCTGCTAGAAAGATGAAGATGAAGAGGAACTTCATCTTTCAGCACGACAATGACCCAAAGCACACATCCAAATCAACAAAAGAATGACTTCGCCAGAAGAAGATTAAGGTTTTGGAATGGCCCAGTCAGAGTCAAGACCTGAATCCGATCAAACATCTGCAGGGTGATCTGAAGAGGGCTGTGCACAGGAGATGCTCTCACAATCTGACAGATTTGGAGTGGGTTTTTTTTTTTTTTTTTTGCAATGAAGAGTGGGCAAATATTGCCACACCAAGATGTGCCACGCTGATAGACTCGTACCCCAAAAGACTGAGTACTCTATTAAAAGCCAAAGGTGCTGCAACAAAGTATTCTTGTGTTAGGGTCAGCACCAACCCGTTTTAGTTTTTAAATGCATAAAAGAATCACTTAAAATTTGTTTATTGCATCAAGGCTTTTTGACTTTGTCAGGAACCTTGATTTCAACAAAATTAAACAAAAAAAATTTTTTTTCACTACATTATAAAATGCTCTGGTTGAAATTATGTCCTTTGTGGTGTTAGGGTCGGTTTCGACCCGGTTATAAAAATAAGATTGTAAAGCAATAATTAGAGCCAAAATTGAAATCATAAGTGCACTGTCAGCCAACACACTGACAGCTAAAAGAAATCTAAAAGAAAGAGGTGTCAGGTCTGCCCAAGCAGTAAAGACAGAAAGACACAAAAAGTGTCACTTTTTGCCACACATGATCTAAACACACACACACACACACACACACACACCATCATCATCGGCGGTCACTCGGAGCGAGTATGACAGTCATTCTTCGTGGGAGCGTCTACTTGTGGGTCTTCAGATGGGCGTAGAGGCCGATCCGTGACCCGCATATTTTGGAGCAATGCTGGCATGGGAAAATGGTAGTGGGTTGTGGTCATGCTGGAGCCTTTTTCTGTCTTTCCTTGCGGAGCTGTCGTTTTGTTTCTGCGACACGGTGGATTTCCTTCTCATAGTGTGCAGCACCTTCATGCACCGCTTCCTTCCATCGGTGCCTGTTTAGAGCCATGTGCTCCCAGTCAGGAGATATGATATTGAATTTTTTAAGGTTTGTTTTAATATTGTCCTTGAACCGTTTCTTTTGCCCTCCTGGAGCCCGTGAACCTCTCTCCAGTTCAGAATAAAGAATTTGTTTTGGGAGACGGGTGTCAGACATGCGAATGAGATGGCCAGTCCATCGTAGTTGGTGTTTTATTATTGTGGTGGAAATGCTGGGCATTTTGGTCTCTTCCAGAACGCTGACGTTTGTGCATCGGTCCTCCCATTTAATCCTCAGAATCTTTCTCAAAGTTCTTTGGTGGAGCTGCTCCAGAGCTCTCAGGTGCCTGCTGTAGATGGTCCATGATTCTGCCCCGTACAGCAAGGTGGGGAGAACCACAGCCTTGTAGACCAAGAGCTTGGTATCGATCTTGAGATCTCGATCTTCAAAGACCTTCATCCTGAGTCTGGCATATGCTCCATTGGCACAGCTCAGACGATGGTTGATCTCAGAGTCAATGTCCACTTTGGAGGAGAGAAGACTGCCGAGGTAGGGGAAGTGGTCAACATTTTCGAGAGGGGTGTTGTCCACTTTTATAATAGGAGAAATAAATGGCTGATTGGGTGGAGGTTGATGTAGCACCTGGGTCTTCTTGATGTTTAAGGTTAGACCCAGGGCTCTATATGCCTTGGCAAAGGCATTCAGGATACCCTGTAGGTCTTCTGCGGAGTGTGCTACTATGGCGTTGTCATCTGCATACTGGAGCTCCATAATGGTGGTGTTTCTAACCTTGCTTTTGGCTTTGAACCTAGCAAGGTTAAAGAGCCTACCGTCGGTTCTGTACCGGATCAGAATTCCCTATGGTAGGTCTTTGCCAATGAGGTGAAGTATGGCAGCAATAAAGATAGAAAACAGGGTGGGTGCAATGATGCATCCCTGTTTGACCCCTGTCTCCACGGTGAAAGGCTCAGACATGGAGCCGCTGTTACTTAGCACCGTGGCTGTCATTCCATCATGCAGTAGCCTCAGAATCCTGATGTATTTCTCTGGGCAGCCATACCTCAACAGTATGCTCCACAGAGCCTGGCGATCTACTGAGTCAAAGGCCTTTGTCAGGTCTATAAAAGCCATATACAAAGGCAACTTGTGCTCACGGCATTTCTCCTGAAGTTGGCGGGCAGTGAAGATCATATCTGCTGTGCCTCTAGATGGACGAAAGCCGCACTGTGATTCTGGGAGTACTTCCTCAGAAAGTGGCAGTAAATGGTAAACACACACACACACACACACGCACGCACACACAAGCATGTTGTTGCACACAGAGACTTTTACTCTGATTTAGCTTTCTAATAGTTTTGGAAGTAGTAATTGATTTCTATTGGTTTGATTTGTTTCATTGGTTGTTGTTTGTTTGAACTTGCAAATCAATATTTTGTGTTATGACCTGTTCTGTGTTTCAATGTGTTTATATTAAAGTTCTATTGCTGACAAAAATATATATTTTTTTGTTGCATTTTCTTGAAGAAAATATATATGGGTCGAAACTGACCCGTAACACCATAGATGTTACTATAGTTATTAATTTTAAAATGAAAAAAATAAACCAAGCAAATTCATTTCAGAGATGTGTTCTATACCCCTCAGTAATATTCAGGTAACACAACAACCTTTTATTTATTTATATGATTCTCTTGAGGTTAATTTTTCTTTTTTTTAATTGAAATTGAGAGGTATGCTTAAAAAAAAAAAAAAAGGCCCAGACACCACACCAAAAATATTAAATCCAACATTTTCATGGATAAGGAAGCCTAACAAGGTAACCAAGAGATGACAAAAAAAATTGGATGATAGGTTATTGTTTTTAGTGTATTTTAAAGCTGATTTAAGACACAGGTCGAAACCAACCTGTTAACACCGGGGATGGTAACAGAAAGCTAACACAGGAGGAAGGATAATATTAAGGGTGTGCATATTTATGCAACCAGGTTATTGTCAGTTTTTTATTTTTCCCCTTAAAAGATTTCAGTTTGTTTTTCAGTTGGGTTGTGCAGGTTATAGGTCACATTAATGGTGGAAAAAGTTTTGAAATGATTTATCTTGGTCTCATTTTTTACATCAAAAACCTGACATTTGAACAGGGGTGTGTAGACTTTTTATATCCACTGTATTTCCCCCACTGTATGTGTATATAATTTTTTTAAATGTTTTATTTGTTTATATATTGTTTTTCATTTCATTATTTTTCTGGTCTTATTTATGCATTTTCTTGACATTTTCCTTTAATTGAATCAATTTGTTTTTTTAATTGGATCTTCTTCTCTTTGGTTTGTCAGGCCTCATCTCCATCATGTTGGTTTACAGCACCATCTATTGGTCAGAGGGTGGAGTTAACAGTTCAGTTCCCTAAAACCACTGTCATTATTATATACAGCAGTTTAATCTGGTTCAATACAGTCAAACACAATAAAATCCAGGTCAGAACAGAATCAAGTCAATAGAAGTGGAGCAGGTTTATCATTGAAAATACAGCAGGGGAGCTGCTGACTTTACACATCAGAGCTGTGAAAAAAGTTCACTGGGAAAGTGAAGATTTTTCTCACTTTCAGTCTCATTCTTCTTGGATTTAGTGATTTTTTTTTCTGCAATTTGCTGATTTTGTCCTTTTGCCTGTTTGTGATTTTTGTCCTTCAATATTTGCTTTTTTTTGGGTCATTTTCCTAAAATCTGTCCAGTTTTAACATTTTTATTTCCTTTAAACACTGATAACTGTTTTCAGCACCCAAGTATCCACTTTTCCAGATTGTCTCCTGTATATGTTAGTGAATGTTTAACATTTTTCTTTCTTCTGTTCATCTGCTTTTTACTGTGATGCTCATTCCTTTATAGAATTGTAATTGTGAGGACGGCCAGTCCAAACATAGAGGGAAGGTCATTTGAGAAGAACTGATCATCCCATAATTATAACTAGAAAAGCACTCGGAGAGCGCAGACCTCCGCCAAGCGCCACAGTTCCCCCCCATACAGTGTTTGTGTGTACATTTTCAGATTCCTTGACCATGAAAACATATGACTAGCAATTGGATTGACAATGATAGGATTAGTGGTTCAGTAGTAAAAGCATTACCTCCTTGGCGGAGGTAATAAACTCAAGTGTTGGTGTTGTGTCCATCTGCTCCATCTGCAAAGTCCCAGGCTGCAGGGGTTGCAATTCATCGCACAACTGCGTACAACCCACAGGCCAATGGGTTATGCGAGCGTTTTCATAGATCACTGAAAGCAGCACTCAGGGCTTCACTGACGGATGCAAATTGGGTAGACAGGTTGCCGTGGGTTTTATATTGGGGTTGCGCTCCGCGGCAAAAGAGGATTTGGAAGCTTCCCCGGCAGAGAGCTTGTTTTTGCGCAGCCACTATGGCTGCCCGGGGAATTTCTGCCAAATAATCCCGCGCCGGACAGCTGTCCATCTCAGCTTTTGCAACGTAGCGCAAACACAGGCACACTGCCGGGCCCGGCCCACCACTGTTTTCGGCGTGCTTTTGTGGCTAAAACTTTGAAGAACGCGGAGTTTGTGTTCGTCAGACACGACGAGCAGCGCCCTCCATTGTGCCTGCACACATGTTGAAAATGGCCGTATCTCACAATGTTAAAGAATCCTTTAAAAAATTCCTGTATCCAGACGGTGATCCGGATCATCCCCAAAATTTAATCAGTTCTTCCTTGTACCATTTCCAACAACGCCTGAAAGTTTCATGGAAATCCGTCCAAAACTTTTTGAGTTATCTTGCTAACCAACAGACAGACAAACAGACAGAAAGAAAGACAGACAAACGCTGGCAAAAACATAACCTCCTCCTGGCCTCCGGCCTGGCGGAGGTAATAAAAGAATGACAATATCAGTAGTGAGGCAGCTGGATAAACTGTGTGTGAAACAGGAGAGTAATGAAGTCAGCAGGATCAAAGCAACAAAGGATGAGGTCATTCTCATGACGTCAGCAGAGCAGAGTCTGCTAGTGAGCTCTGCTGACATGCTGCTGAAGACAGGAGTCCAGGATGGAGGAGAGCTGACTCTGTCCACTGGATCATTGCTCTGGACGTGCACTACAGAATGATGCCAAAACACTCTACCGTCTCATTAATGTTCCATAGACAGAGCTGATTTAGAGCAGCACAATCAATACAATGATAAAATAAAGTGATCAATCAAAAATCAAAGATGTGTGGCTGAGAGCAGCTGAGAAGTTTTCATCCCATCAGAAGAGTCTTGGTCAGTTTTAGTTGTAGTCCTCACTACAGTGGCCCTGAAGGCCAAATCACATCAGCAAACGCCCAAAGCCAACAGCAGAAGAGAAAAGACAAGATGAAGTCAAAGCAGAGAAGAAGCTGAAGCAGCAGCTTTACTTCCTTCCTGTTTAACAGGTGGACAGTGTGTCCGTCCAATCAGCACTGATCCTTGGTTTCAGCTCTGCTCTGACTTCAGCTTTTCACTTTTGCTGCTTCCTTTTAGTTGTCAGAGTGATTTGTCCTTCAGGGCCACCATAGACAACATTACAACGTCTGATCTCAGAATAGAAAATTTTTTTGTGTTTTAATTTCTTCATATTTGACAGAACATGAAAATCAAACACTGAAAATTTCACTCATCTGGTTTGGACGAGAAAAAGAAAAGTGTCAGATTTTTCAGTTTTGTATCTTCAAACCAGAATCATCTGGTCTGTTTTTTTTTTCTTCTCTTTCATAGTGTTCAGACTAAGAGATCAACATGTTTAAATGTTGATGTGAAACAAAGACAGCCTGGATTCTCTTTGCAGGAAGCTTGGATCCAGAAGCAGACACATCAGGGTTTTCTGCTGTTTAATGAAGGACCAAAGCAGAGACGCAGCTGATTTACAGCAAGTGGAGAGAGGAGGGACAGCAGTGATCAGCTGACCCAGTCAGAACCAGAACCACACAATCAGAACTAGAACAGCTTTATGATCATTGAACTGTTGCTGAGTTGATGAAAGGCTTCAGTTCAGATGTGCAACATCCAACCACAGCAGGAGTTTCCACAGTAAATGTAGTGAAGGATGGAAAAGTAAAGCTGCACTGAGATCAGCTCTAGGATGTTTCCTACTGAGAGAGAGATGAAGCTACACCTGAAAACCTCCAGACTGAAGCTGACAGCAGAAGAAAGACACAAACATGTGATCAATAAATAAACATGCTTTGAGTATTTAAATCAAGCCAGAGAAATTATAATAGAGACACAGACTGAGTGAATCCCAAACAGAAGCTTCCAGGTGAATTCTGCTATTGAAAAAATAGCAGTTGGTCCCAAATAGTCAATAAACACATCGATCAACTAAATCCATGGACTTATTCAATATCAGCTTGGTTTCTGCATCCATAACAATACAGCCTGACAATAAGTTGTGTAACGGCTGTTTCCCACACATCTATAAATGCTCACTACAAACTGCATTTACAGAAGAGAAAGTTCTCCCACATGATGAAAGAACCAAAGGACAATCGGGTCTTTATTGCTCCGTTAATTATTGACACAAAGCATCCATACTGTTCATGTTTGATTTCACAGAAGAAAGATTTCATTTTCAAATTTGCCTTTGTCTGGTGGGTTCACTGATGACAGACTGATGAACGTGAACCAATTAACACTACACTGCTAACTGACTTCCAGACAAACGTGGAACTATGGATTTATATTCAGCACGTTATGGAAAAAAGGACAGAAATTTGATCCCAGCATCAAAAAATTAAAACTAGATTTGTTCACAGCTGCACAATATATGAAAACTACAGGATATTTTGACTTTATGTTAATATGAAAACATATTAACTTAGTTTTAAACACAACAGATACAGTATATTTACAGTAAAATAAGAAGCAGCAATATTTCAGCTTTATATTACTGATTGGTTGTTTCCACGGGAACACGGGTGACGTACATAATTCAATCTGCCACTAACCGCTTGCATGTGTCAGGCCTCAAAGTTGGGGTGAAGGTTTATTGGGAAAAAAGTGGTCTGCTTTTAGTTTCCAACAACATAGATGTGTGCATGTGCTTTTTCAGGTGAGCGTGCATGTGCACCAATCACTGGTCATCTCCACCAAAGAGCAGAGGTCATGGTTTTGCCGGCGTTTGTTTGTCTGTTAGCAGGATTACACAGAAACTACTGGAAGGATTTTGATCACATTTTCAGTCCTTGGGCTATGGGTGGAATAGGGCCTTGGTGGAGGTATGTGCTCTCTGAGTGCCTTCTATTTCTTTACATCCCATGAGCACATAACTCCACCAAGGCCCTATCTCAGAGTTAAAAGAAAGTGGAAAAAGTGATCCAGAATCTGCATCCTGACCCGGATCGCGTTTTATTTTCTGCACCAAATTATGAAGAGTAATATCAATTGTTACACCTGGCTCTCGCCGATCATTATCACCAGCTGCACGCACACCTGCGCCTCATCGGTGATGAGCTATATCTTCCCCTCTGCCCTCTGCTTCGGCCTGGAGTCGTCTTTGCATCTACTCAACACGGCGACAGATCCGGTCTCTACCGACAACGCTCTCTACACGTAAGCAACTCATCATACCCTTACCTTCTCTTCAGTCCTTCCCCTGTGCACAGGTGGATTCCAAGGCGGCGGCTTTCCCTCCTCCTCGCCTCATTTCCGCCTGCATGGCTCCGACGCGTCAAGGGCGCACAGCCGCGCTGTCTTCCAGGACACAGCTGTCAAGCCAACGCCAGCCACTCATTCCCCTGCACTTGAGCAAACGTAATAAATTATTCCCACGGTGTGGTCGGCTACATCTAACCTCCTGCTCTGCTCTCCCCTCAGGGTTACCTGGTCGAACGGTGAGCTGTTCCGCGCACCTGGCACGGTGTCCGCCCACACCACATCTCCATTCCCACTCACGCACTCATACACCTTTAACTGTTAATAAAAGCATTAAATCTTCCCGAGCCCGTGTGCGTGTGTTCCCTGAGTCCAAGGTTATGACATCAATAAGTGTATCGATCAGTATCGGTACCGATAAGCAGCATCAGTATCGATAAAATCCTGACGAAACCCATTCCTAGCCACCTCTGGTGAAAATCTCATAAGAATCCATCCAGTAGTTTTGGCGTAATCCTGCCAACAGACACAGAGACAGACAAACCAAATAACATTCTGAGAGAGGGGGCCTTGGCAGAGGTATGTGCTCTCTGACTGCCGTCAAGGGACTCTTGATTTTAAAAGTGCTTTAATCAAACATTGGCTGCACGTTTAAATTGGTCACATCCAAAACTAAACCTATCACTCATCACTATGATTTAACCAAGGAACTTTAATGGACACAGTTTAAAAGCTCCTTGATTTAACGTCGAAGGAAAAAGATGCGGTGCTACCTCAGTCATGTCAAAGCCCTTGTAGTCATTGTGATTTGCCGGTACCTTAACGTAATCAGAAGCAGAGCCCAGCACTACAGCTGGGTCCAGAGTGGACCAGTACAGCATACAGTCTGCAGACCTGGGGCTCCCCTGGGGACTCAGACATGAATGGCTGCAGGTTGAGATACTCAGGATATTTCACATCCTGTTGGCCACAGAAAAATCAGTCAGATGATCTGGCAATACACTGGGGAAAGGTTCTATATCTGATCATGTTCAGTGATTTTATTCTTTATGTGTGGTGGTGAACCTTTGTGATTCTGCCTTCACTAAAGACTGTGAAGCGTTTCAGTGTGAGAGTGAGCACACTGGGGTTTTGATGGATCGTGAGTCTTTGAGGCCGTCACAAGTTTTTGGCACCTGAGAGAAATTTGTTAAATTAGTTATTTTACAAAACTATCATGTTCAGCTTTTAAATCAATAGCCCTCCTATCAATTGTAACTTGTGTGCATGTTGTAACTGAGAGCATTTGTAGGCATTTTCTCCCTCCAGCTGTTCTGGCTTCACAAACTGCTCCAAGGCTTTGGGGACACTGGAAGCCGTCTGCATTAAGAGTAAAAGCAATCAGTATTCAGCAATCAGACATGATTTATATCAGTTATGAGATCATCAATGTTTTCCAGTCACCTGAATTTCCAGAGGAACATCCAGAAAAGCCTCAATGGTGTCTGACACAGCTTTGCAGTTTAAACATTCGACTGAAAAGACAAGACCTCAGTAAGTTGTTCATATAGCAGAAACTATAAAACATCAAAACATGATACTACAACAAGCAAAAAATACACAAAATTCAAATCAGCATTAATTAGTGACTTCTAGATCTCAGGTACCCGCCAAAATACTTGGTTGATGAATGTGGGTGCCTGCATTTCCCTGTCCAATCTGTCACAAATACAAAGGTGAGAATTTTAATCATCCAATTAATTGGTTTTCTTACAGCACACAGGTCCAAACAATTTGCACAAGATGACATGTCACCATCGAGGCTCGGGCAATATGGTGATTTTGAAATATTAAAAACAGAATTTTGATGACTTATTATTTAAATCCAGTTGCACTTACAATGTTATACCTATAATATATTGTTAGTATATAGGTCCAAGTTTTAAATAGTGATTAAAACATGGAGCGTTTCATGTCCTCTTTAGAAAGAACAAATTGCCAACTGGGAACAAGGAAGCTTCACCTTGGAAAGACCATCCCCAAACTTTAGCCCATCTGTAGTCTAATTCAGCATCGACCTGCACACATGGGTGGATGTTTCATTGCTTCACTGGGGGGACAATAAACAGAACATCTTTGTTATGTATGAATCCTGGTGTAAACGAGGAGGCCGTGGATAAAGTAGAACGTCGTTTATTAACAGAACCACTCAAGTACTACAGGCACTTTCTCCACCACGGGTCGATGGCTGAAGACAGCCAGCCTCCTCCGGCCGTGCCCTTTATACCCCGGGTGACGTCATCACCAGAAAGGTGGTCCGCCACCCCACACCATTCCCCGGCCAACCCGGCCACCATATTACTACTTAACATTTCCTCCCCCTTTAGAAAAATGTCAGCCACACCAATTCAGCCCTCCCAAAATTTATACCCGACTCACGCACTACTAACCAAAATATACATGTACAACAATAAATATACAAACCTATCCATCCATACAACACAAACTAGAGGGGCCAGGTAGACTGCTGGCCCCCTCAGCACGGCCGGACACATTATTCTGCCATCCTAAATTAATATAGTCCAACAATCAGAAAAAATAAAGCCGTGCTCCTAACACCAATTTAATCCCTCAAATACTATACACAACTAGAAAAGCACTCGGAGAGCGCAGACCTCCGCCAAGCACCACAATTCCCCCCATACAGTGTTTGTGTGTACGTTGTCAGATTCCTTGAGCATGTAAACATATGACTAGCAATTGGATTGACAATGATTATTTGTTTATTTGACAGGGACAGTGCAATAAACACACAATTAATCAATGACAATCAATGTGATAGTGATAGGATTAGTGGTTCAGTAGTAAAAGCATTGCCTCCTTGGCGGAGGTAATAAACTGAAGTGTTGCGTCCATCTCCTCCACTGACGGATGCAAATTGGGTAGACAGGTTGCTGTGGGTTTTATATTATTATATTGTAACGTGCTGCTCGACATGGCGACGTCCCACCGGGAGGTTCGAACTCACGCCTCCCGCTCCAGAGTCCCGCACTCTACCTGTGTCGCCAATAGGGTCAACCCACTTGGTAAGCCAAGTAGGGTGCTCATATTGAGTTTGCTACAATATTATTTTTTTGGGGGTTGTGCTCCGCGGCAAACGAGAATTTAGAAGCTTCGCCGGCAGAGAGCTCGTTTTTGCGCAGTGCCTATGGCTGGCCGGGGAATTTTTGGCAAAGAATCCGTCGGCGGACAGCTGCCCGTGTGAGGTTTTGCGGCGGGCCCAGGCCAGCAGTGTTTTCCGCGTCCTTTTGTGCCTAAAACGTTGAAGAACGCAGAGTTTGTGTTGCAGACACGACGACCAGCGCCCTCCATTGCGCCTGCGCACATGTTGAAAATGGCTGTATGTCACAGTGTTGAATGAAAAATGCTTTAAAAAATTCCTGTATCCAGACGGTGAACCGGATCACCCCCCAAATTTAATCAGTTCTTCCTTGTACCATTTCCAACAACGCCTGAAAGTTTCATGGAAATGCGTCCAAGATTTTTTGAGTTATCTTGCAAACCAACAGACAGACAGACAGACAGACAGACAAACAAACAGACAAACCCCGGCAAAAACATAACCTCCTCCTGGCCTTTTCGGCCTGGCGGAGGTAATAAAACACAATTTCCTATGAACACACTCATCGGCGGCCCCCACCCCAACACACCCACCCATAACCCGGGCAAATACAATACAAACAGTGCTGGGTCATCACTTTCCACACTCTTTTCTTTTTTTTTTAAACAATCCACACAGGGTTCACACCCGATAGTTTCACACAGTAAACTATATACATACAGTATGCCTAGGGTTCTGAGATTTCTAAAGTAGTCTTAAATTCTCCAAGAAATCAGCTGTTTGTGGTACATCAACTGAATCAGTATTTTGTTACAAAGCTATTTGACTCAGAAAAGTTATCAGAATGTAACAGCTAAGAACAAACTATCAAATCCATGAATAAGCTAAAGTACTTAAGTAGTAATATGGTGGTCGGGTTGGCCGGGGAATGGTGTGGGGTGGCGGACCACCTTTCTGGTGATGACGTCACCCGGGGTATAAAGGGCACGGCCGGAGGAGGCTGGCTGTCTTTGGCCGTCGACCCCTTGCTGGAGAAAGTGCCTGTAATACTTGAGCGGTTCTGTTAATAAACGACGTTCTACTTTATCCACGGCCTCCTCATTTACGCCAGGATTCATACATAACAAAGATGTTCTGTTTATTGTCCCCCCAGTGAAGCAATGAAACATCCACCCATGTGTGCAGGTCGATGCTGAATTAGACTACAGATGGGCTAAAGTTTGGGGATGGTCTTTCCAAGGTGAAGCTTCCTTGTTCCCAGTTGGCAATTTGTTCTTTCTAAAGAGGACATGAAACGCTCCATGTTTTAATCACTATTTAAAACTTGGACCTATATACTAACAATATATTATAGGTATAACATTGTAAGTGCAACTGGATTTAAATAATAAGTCATCAAAATTGTGTTTTTAATATTTCAAAATCACCATATTGCCCGAGCCTCGATGGTGACGTCACCAGGTTGGTTGGTCAGGAATGCCTACATTAGATCATCACCTACAGTTAGCTTGTCAGAAGCTCCATGGAGAAAAAGGAAAACAAAAGGAAGACTGGACAGAGGGGGGGTCATTTTTGTGTTGCACCTGGCTGCAGCAATGAATTTTGGGTGATTCTCCAACTACAGTCAAATTTGGTCATGATATTTTTCAGAAAATCCAACACATATTTTTAGAAATATTTTGATTTGTTCTATTTCATCACAATGTGTAGAAACATTAACTGATAGTGGTTGTAATGAAATTACATAAATATTATATATTTTTTGCCATTTTAGTCTAGCATTCAGAGGAAAGCATCATTTCCATCACACCACAAAAAAGGTGTTTTTCAAACAAAATTACCAGCATAACCCATGTTTTCAAAACATTTAATGAAATTTCACACATAGATGTACCCAAATGTATAACTGTACTTATTTTAAGCATTTAAAAGATCATATTTTCTCATCATCTAGATGACAAATGACCTTTTTACTATCTTACTGAAGTCTTTCAATCAAGTTTTTACATGGCAGAATCATGAGTTTTCCAATCCCAGACATGAATTGTAACCATAACTGCATAATTTTCAAAACTCCTAAATATTATCTGTGTAGCTGTGTTATTATTATTACTTTTGTGTAAAAATATGTGTTGTGATGGACGTGACATTGTGTGGTGGAAAAGACAGCACATGTTGGAAATGACGTGTGACACAGAGCATTGCTGAACATCCGTCACTTTTATTGTCCTTGACATCAAGTGACATCATTTTTGAAATTTAATGCTGTTTAAACGTCAAAAATAATGCACATTAATCAGATGGTAGAACATTGCTCCTTCTCTTTTTGTGCTGAAACCTACAAACAAGTTGCAAAACTAGGACTGGCTGTTGGAAGCAGAACAAACATTCATTAATCTCTCTGTAATTAGTGATTTAATCTTTTAAACAAACTGCCAAACTTGCATATGGATTCACTCCTTTATCCATGATAATCAAGAGCAGAGCATATTTCTGCCCAAACTGTGGGATCCAACATCTTGTGCCTCTTTGTAACTGGTTGAGGCTCTGGGACCAGTCTCAGAATATTTTCAGGTTGGTACCAGATTATGTCGTCTCTCATTGGCCAGAAAAACCTGTTTTTGCCAATGCGACTCATGGTTTTCATCAAAGCACAGCTATCAGAGCCAACATCCTGTATAATGCCTGGATACGGATCCCCATCGTATGTGACCACACACCATTTTCCAATCAGCCCCTCATGAAGGTCTGCAGTGGGCTGAGCTGTGGTGACAGGTGTGCCTGTGCATGTGGGAGGCTTGGTATCACCTGTTACCTCCATGTCTGCTGTCTGGGCACCAAAACATCTGCAAAGCTGGGGCTCTGAGCAAAAGCAGCTTAGAATACGCCAAGATATTTCTCCTGGTCTTGCAGAGACTATCTAGGGGAGCACATAGTAATCAGATTACTTATTATAAACACAAATAAGCACAATGTTTTACACACATACACACTGATCAGGATGCAGTGAAATTTACCTTTGCCCTCGTCTTTGCAGCCTTTTTCCTCCCTCTTTTCTGTGTGCGGTTTTTGGGTTCAGGCAGTTGAGGTGGATCAGTGGTTCGGTGGGGCTGCAGTTGCCCAGTGAGACAGAATGCGGCTCAACACCAATGTCCTCTGGTGACAGTGGTGGTGGAGTTCCAGCCATAAAACTCCTAACTTCAGCCAGTCTTCTCAGTTTTTTGCGTCTGTTTTGTTGAGCTGTTCTCCATTGTCTTCTAACTTTTATTTTCTCCCTGTGTGTCAATTCAGTGACAGATTTGACAACACCTTGTTCTTTTTTTTTCAGGTATCTTTCTCTGTCTTTTCTGAGAAACTCTTGGTATTTAAGCGGATCTGGTTTGATTCTTTCTCTATATGCTTTTGATCTCTCTGCTGTGATCTTGTGTGCCATCTAAAAAACAGATGGCGTCACATTTAAGTATCTATTCTTTCTTGTAGTTTGTGTTTATACAAAGTATGAAATAGTGAATAAAGTCTTTTGCATAATTGAATACACAGTATTTTAAGTGATATAAGCCAAATAAATGCATTTATAACACTAACATTGTCATTTCCATCACAACACGGCTTTTCCATCACAAGAAATAAAGTGATGGAAATGACTGTTGTGGAAATGACAATGTTTAGCATTTCTTTTAAAATCTCATGACATGTTAGCATGCTGATCTCTGTTTTAGAGTGAGCATAAAATATACTCAACATACACAATATAAAATGGTATTTTTCTCATTATTTGTACATTCAAAGGAAATATGAGGTGTTTGGAAATGACGACCAATAAAGCTACTCTTGGTTTTGCAAAACTTTCCTTGATTTTTTCTTGTCTGCCTTCCTTCCATGGAGCATCACTGCTGTGCTGCCATGAGCTCTGCTGCCACATGACAACTGATGTGGCTGCAAGCAGACAAAGGTTAAAAAAGAAAAAGCTAAAAGGTACATTTTGTGGTGGGTGGTGGAAATGACAGCGATCCCTAGGGACAGGTGTTCTTTTTATGAAAAATAAATAATATATCTTTCAAGCACATGATATTTTTCATTAAAATAAGGAATTTCTGTGCCATCTGTCAATAAAGTTACTGTTGAATCAAATTTAATTTCAGTCTTATGGGGGACTGAGAGTCCAAAATCTGGCCAAGGGACAAAGGACATACAGCAAAAACATTCAATATAAAACCATATTTTATATAATAAAAATAGTAATTTTTTCATAAATTTGTTGTAAGTTCGTCTTTGTGTCTCGTAAGTGCAGCATGAATAAAAAATGACAAACGTGTTTTTGTTTTTCTTATTTCTGCCTGGGACACAAATTTTTTGATAGTTGGAGAATCACCCAATTATGACGCAGCAGCAGCAGCAGCAGCAGCAGCAGCATCAGCTGCAGCAGCAGCAGCAACAGACTAGAGAGGGAGAGCGACAGTGAGATTGAGGAGCAGGTAGATGTAGAGAAAGTAAATGTTGGTTCACAAACAGAAGAGTGTTGGCTGGAATAAAACATTGGCAACTGTGAATTTCAGGAACAAAGGGACAGTGACAGATGACACTGAATTTCTACAAATGATGAGGCATGATCATCCATATGGAAAAGCAGCAGAGGATGTCGTACTACCATCATGGCAACCTCTCCCCTGTCAGAGTGGTGAGCTGGAGTCATCTGCTGGAGACTCAGTGGAGGAAGTTTGTAGTGTTGAGATGGACGAAGACTTCCACATGAGTGACTGTGAGAGCATCAGTAGTGAGAGTGATGCAGCAGATGCAGACCTGAAAACATTCCAGGACAGAAACATCAGAGGAAGCATTGAAGAACTCTGAAAGAGTTTCTGCATCTGCCACTTTGAAGGTTGTGGTAAATGTTTAGTCCAGTCACCAACATTTAGGAAAAGTGGATTTGGCATGATAATAACTGAATGTATCAGTGGCCATGAGATCATTTGGAACTGACAGCGCTTGGCCAGTGGCACCATGGAGTGCAGTATTGCCATCCCTGCAGCTAGTTTTGCCACTAGGAATGAGTGCAATGCATTTGTAGAGATATGTGACACTATTGGTCTTGAATCTCTCACTCAGAGAGAACGGTTTAACATACAGAAAGCATATGTCATCCCTGAGGTGAATGAAGTATGGAAAGCACACAATGAAGCAGTGCTGCAGCAGTAAATGACAAAGCACTTGTGAGTGGTGACTGCAGATACGACAGCCCAGACCATAATGCAACATTTGGCACTTCCTCTGTTCTTGACACGGAGTCAAATCTGGCGGGAGGGTTTAATGCGATCTGGCAGTTCATTTTACAACGTGGGGGTACAGTTGTGCATTCCATAACCTTTGCCGTACAGTTATCAGGGACCAGCTGTGTAGTTTTTAACAGTGGCAGCTCCTCCCCATAAAGACTACATGCACCCTTGCTCATATCCAAGGCGACCTTATGGAGCTGAAGAAAGTCTAGGCCCAACTGTGTGCTCTGAGTAACATTTCTTATCACCTGCATGTTATGATGGAACGTATGGGAGCCTAATTTCAGAGCCACATCAATGGTGCCCAAAGTATCTATAAACTGTGCCCAGTTACTGCTTTAGACAGAATGTAGTGCTTCATAAGAGGCTTTTTGGCTCGTACTGAAATGGACATTCTGGTTGCTTCACTGATAAATGAGATATGGGAGCCTGAATCTAACAGAATGTGTGCATCTGTACCCTCAACAAGTCCATTTACATCTGAAGAAAAGGGGATCTCATTTACCACTGCAACAGTGTTTGATTTTCAGCAGGGGAAAATGTAGTACCTCTGTTGTCACTAGAGGGCAGCAAAGCAGTACTGATGTGTGGTGCAGATTTATCAATTTCATTTGGGGCTCCTAAGGGCCCAGCTGAAGAGTGACCCACGTCTTCAGCTAGCACCCATTTCCCTGATGAGAGGTTTGTGGGCCCAGGAAGTCATAGTTTTAGTGCTGCTGATGGCCATGAACCAGGTGTTGGAATCCATGGCTGCCCCTCTGATGGTGCTGGAATGAAACATGTTCACGGCGGGGACTTGGGCTCCTCTGACGCAAACTCAAAGGGGCCCTGAAAGAGAGCGGTGAGCTCCACCTCTGTTATCATACTGTTGGGGAGAATAATAGGATTCTTGGCTACGTGACTTGTCCGCTGAATATGTTGCTGCATTTGGGCTATACGAGCGCTGGTATTTTTCAGCTCTGTAATGGTGGGTTGGTGAATGTCGATAGTTAAATTCAGGTGAGGAGGAGGGAGAGCGTCTTGAGGAGAGATGTGCATTGTGGGTCTCAGTGTATCTAGCTGGACTACACCCATAACGTAAAGGAGACCTGTGAGAGTGTCTGTAGCCCTGCGTTTCTGGCTGCTATGTTCTGCTTTGCTCTTCCAGTTTTATCCTCAGTGCAACAAGATCTTTGCTCAAATGTTGGACGGTGGCTGTGAGGTCCTGGACAGCTGTTCTCACATATGTGTCATTGTCAGTGACAGAATTAACTGACTGGGTTGTGTTGCCAACATCTCTGGTAGTGACATTATGTGGGCAGACTGGTGTCACCAACCTTGCAGCCTGGTGAGCTCAGCTAGAGCGGCTACTTCCACAGCCTCTTGAAAACTTTTCACTCCTCTCTCATGACACTGAATCTGGAGCTCCTGATCCAACCCAGCAATGGAGCGAGACATTTTCAGGTACTCGGATGCCTTGTATTCAAAATCAGGGAAAGCCTCCTTCACAAGTCTGCACACATCCGCAGCAGAAACCTCCATGGTGCAGCGGCATGAAATAAAAAGCGGTGACCTGGTAAGTTTTAAGGAAGTTTATTAAATCATACCACCTTCACAGGATCCCCGCTCCGGTGCATAGTATGAGCAGCCCGGAGCGGGATCCTCAGGCTCTCTGTAGAGAGGACACAAAGTGTGTGTGTCCAGCAGCAGTTGAAGAGTGAGAGAGAGAGAGAGAACATGGATTTCAGTGCAGTACTTATACCCAACTCAGACAATACATCAAAGGGATATTCCCAGCAGTTAGTATGATCAAAGGGACTGCAGAACAGGTATGAGACATTTGCATTTGAGAGACCTACATAACAATAGGCAGATTGCTGTCCTCTGCTCCAGCTGCAGGACAAAGAGGTTACAAGGCACATCTACATATTGATCTGTCTCTAGGTCACAGTAAGGACAGGACGCATGAACACTATACATGAATGGCACATTACATCACAATACATGAATGGCACATTACATCCCAGTAGTGCAGTGGGAACAACCAAGAGAAGAGAGCTGACTGTCCTTAATCTGTTGTGGGGGTTAACCGAACCACCACATGCTCCCCCCCAGAGGGCACGGCAGGGGGCCGAGACCTCAATAATCCGTCTATGGGAGCGAGCTGTGGGAGAAGCTCGCTGCAGGTGGAGGGGGAGGGAGGAGGGGGGTAGTGAGTGCCGGCAGGGGGGCGGTGAAATCGTCCGAGCCGCGCAAAAATGCTTGTTGCTCCGCGCGTCGAGGGGCTGTCCCGTTGCACGTCCGGGGATCACAAGAAGAAAAATTAGTCTCTGACTCCTCTCGTGGCCATGAAGAAAACAGGAGCGGCGAGGCTGCGTAGCGGCAGTGAGAAAAAAAGAAACAAAAGCAGAGGGACTGGCGTGCTGACTTTAGGTGCAGGAGCAACCCTAAAGCCCCCGGGAACAGCTGACGGCTGAAATCCCTTTGTGCGCCATGGCTGAGACCATTAGAAAATCCTGTGAGCGAGCTGCGTGCGTGCGCTTCAGGTGTACGAGCAGCCGTGAAGGTTCTGTGTGCAGCAGCGAAGGATGCTGGTGGTCTGTGGAGCCGTGTGTGTCCCGTGCGTGGTGCGCCGTCCTCGTGTCTCCCCGGTGCGTGTGCGGGGGTTCCGTGCGTGGGTGGGCCGCTGGAGGGGCGAGTCAGGGTGCAGAATCTTGGTGGAGATCGGCGCAGACGGAGCCGATAATATCCAGGTTGAGCTGTGGCTGCAGATTGGCCATTGTGCGTTGGAGCGGTGAGAGGAAATAGACGATCTTTTGTCCCTCAGGCTCGTGCAGATGCGTTGGAGCGGTGAGAGGGAATAGACGATCTTTGTCACCGCTCGGCTGTGGTGCATTCAGGTCCACGCGTTGCGTTCTCCGCCGGCCCTGGGGGTTGCCGTCGTGGAGAGAGGACGAGGTGCGTGCGCTCTCGTGTGAAGCTGTGAGAGCAGCCGGTCCAGCGTGGATGAGCAGATCTCAGATGTGCAGATCTCGTCATGAAGAACGGGTCACCAGTGCAGCTGTCCAGACCAGAAGGTTGCGTCGCACAAAGCGTGTGCGTCTGCAGGGTCACCAGTGCGGCGGCATGAAATAAAAAGCGGTGACCTGGTAAGTTTTAAGGAAGTTTATTAAATCATACCGCCTTCACAGGATCCCCGCTCCGGTGCATAGTATGAGCAGCCCAGAGCGGGATCCTCAGGCTCTCTGTAGAGAGGACACAAAGTGTGTGTGTCCAGCAGCAGTTGAAGAGTGAGTGAGAGAGAGAGAACATGTATTTCAGTGCAGTACTTATACCCAACTCAGACAATACATCAAAGGGATATTCCCAGCAGTTAGTATGATCAAAGGGACTGCAGAACAGGCATGAGACATTTGCATTTGAGAGACATACATAACAATAGGCAGATTGCTGTCCTCTGCTCCAGCTTGCAGGACAAAGAGGTTACAAGGCACATCTACATATTGATCTGTCTCTAGGTCACAGTAAGGACAGGACGCATGAACAGTATACATGAATGGCACATTACATCACAATACATGCATGGCACATTACATCCCAGTAGTGCAGCGGGAAAAACCAAGAGAAGAGAGCTGACTGTCCTTAATCTGTTGTGGGGGTTAACCGAACCATCACACATGGCCTCATTTGGTTTTCTACTGCGGGCATTTGGGAATGTCTGAAAAGAAGCGATAATGTCCTTTTGACCAAAAGCAGCCTGAAGATGTTTCTCTGTATCTGCATAGGAACGCTGTGTGGTGGAAGGCAGGTTGTCCCGTACAATGAACAGTTCAGGCTGCAGTCTTGTGGGCAGCTCCAATGCCAACACTGCATCCAAATCAACACTGCAATCCTTGTACTGGGCGGCCTGAATTACCTCATAGCGGCGAGCCCATAACTGGAAGGACTCCTGACCGTCATTGCAGAATGGGGGGGCAGCGAAATTCCTCCGGGTGGATCCTGCACTGCTGCAGGTGAAACCGGGGTTCACTCCTCCTTCATAATAAAAGCCTTTTCCAAAATTACCTCTTACACTATGACAATCAGGGTTACCTGAGCAGAGTCCTCCACACCTAGAAATAAAAATTGCATGAAAATATGACATAATCTGAACTTGGAGACATTTTTTAAACATTCCAAATCTGCTAGAATGAGTGTGCTTGGTCTACTGATGCTAAATATACTGTTGGTGACAGAAAGAGTGGGGAGAGAAATGGAACTGGATTGTACCTGTGTGCCGTGTGCTGTGTTCACTCCTGCTGCAGCATTGACCTGATTCAAGAACAGGAAAAAGATTCTCAGTTCCACAAATTAAATTTACTTGGGAATAAATTGTGATCCCTTTATTTTAATATGTGGGCTGATTGATAACAATAACAGCTGTATAACCCATTTAGTCTCCAACAAAGAAAAATTGACCATCAAGGGTGAGACTTTCTTAACAAACTCACTGATAGGCACAATGGCTCTGGTAGCAGTTATTTGTGTTGTTGCAGTAATACAAGAAATGTTGCACCTACCATGAAGTCGTCATGCGTTGCAGCTTTGTTACTGCACCACCAAAAATGATTGACGATATCATGCAGCCACAGAAGCAATCCAGCCTGACCCTTCATTTTACCTGCCTGAAGAGGACAGACACAGATCCATCTTTGATTTTTCCTAATTCATTTGTGGATAGTTAGGATATTGTAATGATTGGCAAGACTTCCAGATGAGATCCTTTTAGATTCTTGGCCCCAGGCCACATGTCAAAGCTTTGCTTGACACCAGGAAAAATGCCACGGTCTGAATGACAGAGATTGCATTTTCAATTACATCACTAATTAAAATATTCAGCTAGAGAATTTTAATCCCCACTTACCCATGAGTGCCGTTCCGGTGAAAGTGACCCTGGTAGACTTGATACAGGTGGCAATGGTGTCACGGTACGTTTCCTTTTTGGTTTTACAGGAGTAGATGTGATCGGGTCATAATTGCCATAATACCTGTAAACAGATGACATCAGTCTCTTCATTTAGTTATGGAGCAACATATTACAGGACTTTTATAGTTATACTTTTACCAACAAAAGACATGTACAATAGTTCAGGTCATTTACAACTGTATTTGTCATCAGTAGTCGGCTCAGTAAATCCAAAAACCACAACGTCATTGGGCTGCTAGGCTGACAACACGCATTGAAAACAAACCAAAAAAGACTGAACGATAGATACAGGTCAAGGTGACCCCTGACCAAGTGAGCACCCTAAGTGGACCACGGGATCCTATCTGTACATTCTCAATCCTGAGATTTATAAAAGTGAAGAAGGAGAACAAGAATTTTTATAAAACTGTTGGGAATACTTTTCAGACACCAAGAAGTTTAAAACATTCTATATAGATGTAAGAGGAGAACTAAGGTGACCTGGAGAAGGTTTTGGCTCCGTTCCTGCTTTCTAAAGACTTTTATTCTCCACCACTGCTGCTCATCACCGCTGGCTGCCCCCACATGAATTTCACAGAATAGCTATGTGGGACTAGAATGTTCTGAATGAGGCTTTAGAAAGTCTGAACCAGTTTGTGAATCACTGGATTGAAAATGTACTTGTACATGTATAGATTGGACACCAGGGTCCACATGGGGGCTCACATGGTCAGGGGTCCACTTGACCTGTTCCCCTGCAAGATCATTAGCTGAAGATTCAAAGATTTTATTGTCAGTACTACTATACGTGCAGGACATACAGGACAACTGAAACGGCGTTTCTCTCTCTCTACATTGGTGTGCATTTTATAAAAAGAAAGGAATTAGGCTGGATTAAAAAACCTGAACAAACAGTGACGGCAGCATCTATGTCCAGTATACAGTATACAGTTACATACATTGACACAGTAACATTTCAGGCAAAGCGTGCTTCTTTCAGTAAATGGGGAGACATTGGGGTAAGATCATCGAACACAATGTAAAAGCAATTTATTTTCTAAACGTCAAAAATGTTTGATCACGTAAACAACAGATCCATTGTTCGACAGATCATAAACTAATGCTAACTATCAAATTTTGATTCTGGCGAAATTAGACAACATTAAAATTATGGGCAAAATTACAACCTAGTCCATCTTACATTCTGCGATGGACTGGCGATCTGTCCAGGGTGGACCCTGCCTCTCACCCAAAGATGCTGGGAGAGGCTCCAGCCCCCCCGCGACCCGAAAAGGATTAAGCGGAAGAAGATGGATGGATGGAAGACTTACATTGTGCAAGTTTCCAAATGCTTTTTTGATTTATTATTATTTTTTTAAATCTTTGTTTTAACTGAATATTATCCATCAATGATTTTTTTAGCCATGAATCTTAAAGCCCCTTCTGGGTGTTGGGGGGGGGGGGCTGTGTGGTGACACAACAGGAGATCTCCCTCCACCCAGGACTTTGGGGAATTGGGAGAAGGAGGTGAGAGATGGAAATGAGGAGAAGGGAGAGGAACCCAGGACGGTGCCAGAGCGCTAGGGGGTAATAAACCAAATGAAGATGCGCCTTCGCTCCAGGTTTGCCAGGGATGAACCTATAGTGTGGGGTGGAAGACGCTCCTCATAAATTAGACTTTTTCTGATAAATTTGCAGTGTTCATGGATGTGGGATACATTTTTATTCTATTTAATTTTTTGTCTGTTCATCTAGACAATGGACCAAGTTTGTTTTTTTCCACAAACACAATCTTGCAAAGGGCCCCAAAAAGCTAGAAACAGCCGTGGATTTCACACAGCAGCGATTTCTGATTTCTTTGGCTGTTTAAACAACAGTCATTTTGGGGTTTTTTTTAATTGGCAGTGTTAGGTGTTGTTAGATGTGGTTTATGCACTTTTACTGATCAATTTTGTTAAATATACTGCTCAAAAAATAAAGGGAACACTTTGAAAACACATCAGATTTTAATGGGAAAAAATAAGCTGGAAATGGAAATTGTGGCAGGCTAGTCCAGTTTACTCAGATTAAAAAGTGTTCCTTTAATCTGAGTAAACTGGACTAGCCTGCCCCGATTTCCATTTCCAGCTAATTTTTTCCCATTAAAATCTGATGTGTTTTCAGAGTGTTCCCTTTATTTTTTTTTATTTTTTTTGAGCAGTATATAATAATTGTATTATACAACACACAATGTGTTTATAAGTGATTCTGATTTTTGATGATGGCTTCATTGGCTTTATAAGTGTACACTGGTCAAAAACAGGTTTTAAAGAAATAATTTAAACATTCACTTGTTAGTTAGATTATAATATTAACCCTCATTTTTTTGATAATTTTTGTTGTGTTCATGCATATGTCATGGATTTTGGAGACTGTGTATTTGAATTTGATCTTAGTGTTTCCTCCTAAATTTCCCAGAAAAGCAATTGTTACACTCATACTGTTAAGCACAAAAAAAATGTGCCACTGAAACCCATTCAAAGTGGAATTTTTAATCTCAATGCCATTAAAATAATCCACAGCAATAGTGTCAATCTGGGCTGGAATTGATCGTTTTTACTGCTCTCCACCAGATGGCGCCTTTTAACCATCTTTAGAATATGGAGCATAAACCTGCTCTTTCCACTCCATGGTTCTGTGTTGTGCCGAGTTCTGCTCTCTTGCCAAGAATTGCATCCCACCATCGCAGACCCGCGGAATTGGGCGGGACTGGCGCGCGACCGTGTGCGACAACGCGCATCTAAGGGAGTGACGCTGTAAAACCACCAACTCTAAAATGTAACCCGACAGCCAGGCTGGTAAATGGGCTTTAAATTATGTTTATTTTCCAGACATTTCAATGTTTCAAAGGGGGTCAGAAATCACAGTGATCCAAGTCTACATGATAACAGAATAAAATGATTATCGTGATTTTTTTTCCAGATTCTTTGAGACTCTTGGATTCGTTAGTTCATCCACATGTTTCAGGTTTGAGGTTCAGTTTATCATGAATGTGTCAAGCTGGTGCAAACTTGTTTTTGAGCAGTAATCTGAAGGCTGACTTTTATTTTGACAGATCCCACTGTGGTTGAGCTATTGTCAGTTTTGATTATAATTCCAACCTTTTTACTTTATAGTGCTGATTAAATATCAGTTGTCTCATGTTTGTGTGTTCACTCTTTATAAAAGTTCTCCTGTCTGTGTACAGCTGCACACAGTCTCTGTTCTGCTACATCTGCAAAATGTCAAAAATGTCATCAGTTCAATTAATACATCAATAAATGCATGCAGACTGGATCTGTAGGTTCATGATTAAAAGTGAAGCTATTGGGCATCTGACATGAAAATTAAGCTGACAGGTAATAATAATTTGCCAGAATTTTTACAAACCTAAGTGGCTGATAATGAGAAAAATATGATAATAAATTTAAAGTCTCATCCAACAGACACATATCAAGACGAATCCCCCTTACAAAGAAGTTCATCTAGCTGAATAAATCCACACTCAGACACCAGCTGGAATTAACACATTTTATTGGAAAGCTGACTCAGCAATGAACAATACATGAAAAACAATTTCCATCATCATCAAACTTGTATCTAGAACATCATTACAACATTAACTGAAAATAAATGACCAAAAATAATGCATATGTGACAATAAAATGTCAATAAATTATGCTCAAAAACAAGTTTGCACCAGCTTGACACATTCATGATAAACTGACCCTCAAACCTGAAACATGTGGATGAACTAAAGAATCCAAGAGTCTCAAAGAATCTGGAAAAAAATCACGATAATCATTTTATTCTGTTATCATGTAGACTTGGATCACTGTGATTTCTAACCCCCTTTGAAACACTAAAATGTCTGGAAAATAAACATAATTTAAAGCCCATTTACCAGCCTGGCTGTCGGGTTCTATTTTAGAGTTGGTGGTTTTACAGCGTCACTCCCTTAGATGCGCGTTGTCGCACACGGTTGCGCGCCAGTCCTGCCCATTTCCGCGTGTCTGCGATGGTGGGATGCAATTCTCGGCAAGAGAGCAGAACTCGGCACAACAGCACCCCCATGACGTAAGCAGGAGAACGGACTCCGGTGTTAACTGGATTGCACGCAGCTTTGTAGCACATTTTCTTTGTTTTCTTGTTTAAGTTTTACAGCTCTGCCTTCGCGTTGTGTTGCAGGCTTTTGTTCCAAAACTCGTAAGGACGGTGTGAGTTTATTTAAGTTTCCTAAAGATCCTGAGTTACATTCGAAGTGGGTGAAGCAGGTCAGATGTAGCCGTGACCAGTGGGAGCCCTCCCCCACGTCTCTTCTGTGCTCCCATCATTTTGAATTGGACTGTTGTGATTTTGTTCCCTCCATAAAAGAGTCACTTGGTTGTTCGGTGCAACACAAGCGTGTTCTGCTGCCTACGGCTGGACCTTGAGTGCTGCCCAGGTCCCTGACAGCATCTGCCAGTCTAAGCCTGGACCTTGCAGCAGTCAGCAGCCTGAGCAGCTGAACAGGACCAGGGGGCGAGTTTGGAGGCTTCCAGCTGCTCATCCCAACCCGCCCTGACATCTGTGTAGTAAAGAGAAAGAAGATACAGGGACAGATCGAAAAGCAGATGTTTTTAGAAAATTCGTTTTAACCCCACAACAGACTAAGGACACTCAGCCTTCTTTTCTCTGTTTTCCTGCTGCACTACTGAGATGCAATGTGCCATTCATGTATTTGTGATGCAAACATGCATGTGTTGTGATGTAATGCGCCATTCTGTATAGTGTGCATATGGCTTGTCCTTACTGTGCTTTTTCCTGAACATCTTTCATATGTGGATGTGTTTCGGTGTATTAATGTCTACAGGTAGATGCGTTTCTTCTAGTTCACCTCTGGGACGTTAATTACTGCCTTTCATCCATTGTATTCATGCGTCCTGTCCTTACTGTGACCTGGAGACTCAGATCAATATGTAGATGTGCTTGTTAGCCTCTTTGTCTGACACCTTGTGCGACGCAACCTTCTGGTCTGGACAACCACGCTGGCGACCCGACGCTGAAAAGAACACGCTGCCAGCAAACGCAGCACCCGGCAGTGATTCTCCGACGACAAGCGAACGCGGCAGCCCGACTGATCTGCCCTTCCTTTCTGCTTCAGGGAGACTTTGACGCTCTTCGGAGACCACCCACGACCGGGAAAGCTGAGGAAATTTCATGGTGAGGTCTGCACGCCTAGATCGGCACATCCACGCTGGACCGGCCGCTCTCACGGCTCCTGACACACGATTCTGTGTCTCCACACGAGAGCGCACACACCTTGCCCTCTCTCCACGACGGTGGCCCATGGCCGACGGAGAACGCGTGGACCTGAACGCACCATGACCCGGCACGAGCGACGACCAACAGCCCGAACAGGGGAGACAATCGGCGCCGACTGCGCAGATCTCCATCAAGCCCCCTGACCCTGATTCGCCTCGCGACAGCGGACCGGCCATGCACAGAAGCCTCGCATCAGAACAGCGCAGCTGGAAGGCACGTGGCCGCAGCGCGTGCCGCGCACCAGAGACAAGCTGGCTCTACAGACTTATACATCATCCTCCGCCGCTGCACACGGCTCTTCAGGACTGCTCACACACCTGAAGCACACACGCAGCCCGCACACAGGATTTGGTGTAAGTCTCAGCCACGGCGCACGACGGGAATCCAGCCGTCAGCTGTCCCCGAGGGCTTTAGGGCCGCGAACGCACCTAAAGCCTAAACGCCAAGTCCCTCACATAGCTTCAGCTCCTGTTTTTCTTCATTGCCGGACTGAATCGCGAGAGGAATCAGAGACTAACTTTTCTTCCCACAGCCATGGACATCCCCCGCCACTTGCTACCCCCACCCTCCTCCCTTCCCCGGCACAGACTTTCCCCGCAGCTCGCCACCAAAGCGGGACTACCGAGGTCTCAGCTCCCCGCTAAGCCCTCTGGGGGGGGAGTGTATGGGTACCCCCCCCCCCACAGCAGCCACGGACAAACACAGCGCTCGACTAGAGCAATTAACAGGACAGTGAGATGTGTGTGTTGAGATCAATAGGCAGCCTTCCTGTGCTTAGTTCAGGCACCAGCATCCTGTGGATATGTATGACGCAGATGCAAACATTCATGCTTCCTGCTCGCATTGTGGTACAAATGTCACATGCCTGAATGCATTTCCTTTGATGATAAAATGCCTTTGATGTATTGTCCGTTGCTGGGTATTTAAGTGGCTGAATTCATATGTTCACCCTCGTTTCTTCCTCTTTCTGCTTCTGACTACAGCTCATGAGAGCCTGAGCGCTTCGCTCCAGCATGCTTATGCAGCAGCTGGGGTGAGCTCCGTGATGGCGATGATTTGATCAATAAACTTCATTAAAACTCTAGACGCCGTGTCTTATTTCAACATCGCCACAGATGATCATTTATTTAATTTTACTAAAAAGAAAAAAAAAAATCAGATTTTAAGTTAATCTTCCCACTTTTTCAAAAATATGACTTCATTCTATTTATATTCTGAAATGATAACCAAGTTATAATAGATTACATCCGCATTTATCAGAATTTTTTTGATATATATTTAAAGTAAGAGTGTCAAGGGTAAACATTGTGAGCAATATTTTTTTTTTCAAATAGGACCAGAAACCTCATTTTTGCTGTGGTCCAAATTTTGCACGATCAGAATTTTCTTCCTTTACTTTTGTTTCTACCTCTGGCACCATCGGTCCTTTTGATTCTGTAATTTATTCTGTTCAGCTTTATAACTTATCAGTTTTCATTTACTTTTCAGCTCCTTACTGATGCCATAGAAGAAGATGAAAACATTGTTCATGCTGAGACTGAAGATCAAAAGCTGCTATGTTTTTGTTATGAGAAATTATATTGACATGAATTTCATTTCATTTTACTCAAATCAAGGTCACATTGATATTTATGTCAAATCAAATTATTATGTTGGCATTATAGATTTAAAATTGTATTTCTTGATTTATTTTTACATTTATTTTTACATGTATTTATTCATACATGTGTAATGACAATAAAGTTGAATCTCATCTCATCTCATTTTTACAGAATTGTGATTCCAGCTGCCAAGTAAACAGTGCTGAAAAAAGGCAGAACAGAAGTGTTTCAGTCAGAGCCAAACCCAGAGACAAAGAAAATTGTCAGTAGAGGTTTTTGCATGTATTTATGATGCTCATGATGGTGTCCTATAATATTATAAACATCATTTATTTTCAGTTACCTTATCTAAGTTTTTTCCTTGTAACTGAAGGTTTTCTGCTAATAATCATTTCTAATATATTTTAGTTTCACTTATTTATATCTGTCTGTTATATTTTTATTTTACTATTATCAACTGTTATTTATTGTCATGCGGTGATCCTCGTGGATCACCATAAGGCGCCAAGAGTCCACCGGTGAGTTTTGCAATGATGGTGTTTATTAACAAGACAGAACGTAACACAAGCCGCTAAGGGCAAAAACACACACTATGAGATACAGGGGCTCGTAGGGCTAAACCCAGCCACTACGAGCTAAACTATGACATGACAAGGATAAAAACGAACCTGACATGAAGGTCTGACGAACGTACGACGACCAAACTCGACAAAGACTTGACAAGGTTTGACGATACTCCTGCAATGTAACTGCCGTCAGCGTCCGCCTAATAAAGGTGAACGCTAACGAGCAGTAATGACAGCCAGCTGGCCAACCTTGACAGCTGGGAGCCCCACCGAGCGCCTTCACAATAAGAGCCCGGTGCAGCCAGAATATAACCCACAGCTGTCAAAGCCGGCAGCGAGCTATACGTAGCCCGAGCGCGGACAAGACCGGCGCTCGGGTCATAACAGTACCCTCCCTCCAAGGGCGGGATTCCAGAACGCCCATAGACCACCCTGCCCCCCCCCCCTCCAGGGTGGGCGGCTGGGGGCAGGCCCGGAGGAGAGAGAGACCAAACCCAGAAACAGTACAATAAAACACAATCAAGACCAGGCAAGGGAAACAAAACTAACACAGCACAATGACAAAAAAAAATATACCAAACACTCAGATCAGATTAAATGCCAAAATAACAATTACAGCAAACGGCACAGGATGGCAAGAAAAAATTAAATCTTTGCTCACATGTTTCACAAGAAAATGGCTTCTCACCTGTGTGAATGCTCGAGTGAATTTTCAAATAACCAAATACAGAAAAACAGAACAATTACTGGGTCAAACCTAACTGCACACAAAACAAAATAAGGCAACTGCAGGGTAAACCACAAATACTCACAGATACCCAAATAACCATTACAAAAACACAGGATAACAAGAAAAAAAAAACCCAACAGAACAATTACTGGATCAACCCCCACCAAAAAGTGGCCTCTACCCCCCCAACAGTTCATGCCGAACGGCGGAGACCCAGCGCCCCAGGAACAGTTCAGGTGGTCTCCCCGCGTCCAACAGCCGATGGGTGGTCATAGGGGGCGGGACATGACCAGGCGGCTCATCACAGTCCAAAGCCCAGTACGTCCACTCCTCTGGTGGCCTAACCAGGTCGCCCAGCAAAACACATAACACGTCGGGTGGCCGACCCGAAGCGCCGAACCGGCAAAGCAGTTCCTCAGGCGGCTGACCCGCGTCCCTCAGCCAGCAGTACCGGGGGAAAACAGCCCGCGGCGGCCTCCCTGGCGGAGACAAAGCTCGGGAGAGCCGGGGCGAGCGAGAAGGGACCCCCACGGCCCCTGGCGATGATGTGCAGGGTCGACGACTCAGTAGAGGGACTAGAAGGCAAAGATGAGCCCAAACTCCATCCGACGGCGAAGGGTCTGCAGCTCCTCCACCGTCCGCGGACCACACCGGCGCTGCGCCTCTGCTGGACCCCGATTGAGTCCCAGCTGCACCCACGTCGGACCCCGATTGGGCCAAAGCAGCTCCCGCGATGGACCCCGATTGGGCCTCGGGCGCCCCCACATCGGACCCAGATTGGGTCTCGGGCGCCCCCCCGTCGGACCCCGATTGGGCCACCGCAGCCTCCACAACGGACCCCGACTGGGTCGGTGCAGCTCCGCTGACGATCTCCACCCCCGAACCTGGAACCTCCAAATCAGTGACCCCGACTGGCTCCATGCCGGCGACACTGCAATAAAGCTCACACACAACAAGAAAACCGGGATCAGTATCACCGGTAGCAACAGAACCCAGCGAGACGAGCTCGGGCGCAGCAGGCAGCTGCTCCTCACTCGCCTCTCTGAGAGGCAGGCACAAATGCTCTGAAACAGAGGACAGAGACACAAGAGGGAGCACTTGCCTGCACTCGGGTTCTGGTGCCACCCAGGACTTCGTCAATCCAGGTTCAGGGCGGCGACTCTCGTCCACAGGCTCCAACTCAACTGCGTTGGGCTCCGCAGCTGGCAAATAACGTCTGCAGCCTGAGATTTCTCCCGCGCTGATGTCCATGCCGATGACCCTTATGGCGTGGGGGCAAGGGACACTCGACCCGCTGACTCAGACCGTTCCGGTGAGGAAACCTGGGGACGCTTCTCCGTCGGCACAGGTTCCGGGCCACAGTCTGCTCTCCTCCTCTGTCCATGACGTGGTTGCTGGGCTGGATCCAGGCTTTCCAGCCGCGCAGCCCCCCCCCCCCCCCCGCGACGTAGGCCTGGCGTCGCAGACCACTCGGCAGGGGAAGACACAGAGGCAGCAGGTTTAGTTATTTTAACTACAGCAGGTGGAGGAAGCTCGGGGGGCTGCGAACCCTGAACTCCGCCCCCAGGAGTCAGACAAGACAGGTTACAATAATGGTGTAATAAATTAACTTGCACTTGCCTCTCTCCTGGAGGAGAGATGGTGCCTGCTGTAGGGGACACTGTTCCTCCCTCTCCCCGCTGGATGGCGACAGAGGGACCCCTGGAAGGACAAGGTGGAGCCGCTCTCAGAGGTTCGCTGACGGGCTTCGTTGGCAGTGGGTCCAGCCGGGGATTCTGCTGAGGTTCTCCTTGGCCGTGGCGCCGACATCGTCGACGACCTCCAAATGGCGCGACCTCCTGGACCAGGTCAGGGACCGGAAAGGGATTCCAACGTGGAGAGCGAGGATGCCTCCTCCTCTGCTTCCTGCTCTCTTCCTCCTCCAGTCCACGGAGCATCTCGCGCTGTGGCGAGTTCATCCCTCCTCGTCATCACTTCCGGGTGATCGTCGTAAAGGAGAGGAAGATTGTCCAGAAGATCCTCAGCAATGCCCAGATGCCAGCGCATATAGCTGGAGTTGACGTCAAAAGTTGTGGCGAGGAGCGCTCCGTCTACATACTCCAGAGCGTCCGCCAGCTCACGGTCCAGACGCCGACCACGGCTCCTGGATGACGGCATTTTCCCCAGCGTGCACACCCAGACAGGGAAGAACAATAGTCCAATTCAGCAAAAAACTCACGGTGAAAGGTGTCTCAGTGTGGCGTCTCCATTTAGACATCCGTGGCAGGAGTATACTGTCATGTGGTGATCCTCGCAGATCACCATAAGACGCCAAGAGTCCACCGGTGAGTTTTGCAATGATGGTGCTTATTAACAAGACAGAACGTAACACAAGACTGTGAGCCGCTAAGGGCAAAAACACACACTATGAGATACAGGGGCTCGTAGGGCTAACCCCAGCCACTACGAGCTAAACTATGACATGACAAGGATAAAAACAAACCTGACATGAAGGTCTGACGAACGTACGACGACCAAACTCGACAAAGACTTGACAAGGTTTGACGATACTCCTGCAATCTAACTGCCGTCAGCGTCCGCCTAATAAAGCCGAACGCTAACGAGCAGTAATGACAGCCAGCTGGCCGACCTTGACAGCCGGGAGCCCCACCGAGCGCCTTCACAATAAGAGCCCGGTGCAGCCAGAATATAACCCACAGCTGTCAAAGCCGGCAGCGAGCTATACGTAGCCCGAGCACGGACAAGACCGGAGCTCGGGTCATAACATTTATTTTTCTTTTATACCTTGTTATGTTTCAGATGATATATCATATGATGATGATAATAACAATGACACAATATCATTCAATGTCGGTACTCAGACGTGTTCAGAGCAGCCTGTTAAGGCGACCGTCTCCACTCAGACGGAAAATGAAATTCCTGCAACTGCTGATGAGTAATGTGATTTCTCTGATAAATGAAATATCTAAATATATATATATATATTTTTTAGATTTTAGTATACTTTATTGATCCCCAGAGGGGAAATTGAGGGTCATCCACCACCTGGATGGATGAAGCAGCCACGATACGGCGCTATCCCTTAACCATTCACACACACATTCACACCTAGGGCCACTTTAGAGTCTCCAATTAACCTAACCTGCATGTTTTTGGCATGTGGGAGGAAACCAGAGAAATCCCAGGGTAAACCCACGCATACACGGGGAGAACATGCAAACTCCACACAGATCACTGTTGGTCGGGGGCTGGGATCGAACCCACGATCCCATGATCCCCACAATCCCCTGGCCAAGGGTAATCTGTGCTGCCGCAGTGCTAACCACTGCGCCACCGTGCAGTGGTTGGACTTTATTGGACTTTAAACCGCTTTTAATTTTAAATTCTATATATACAGTACATACTAATTGTTTTAATTGAAAGTTTTTGCCTGTCACATGATGATAAATTTAACACTATGAATTTTTGTCGCAATCTTTAAAATTAATTTAATCAATAGTTTTTGACATAATTTTCATTTTGTCCTGGTATTTTAAAGGTGTGTTTCCTGCATCTTCAGAAGCAGAAGAAGATGATAACAGTGAGTGTGGCTTCTTAGAGAATGATGCTGGAGACCTTGACTATGATGTGTGATCCTTCTGACCTTCCATGGAGGAAGATCCAGCAGCAGAATCCAGTCAGAACTCACAACAGGATCATGACGCTCCTGATCAGGACCGTCGGATCTACTTCATATTTTGGTCATGTCTTGTTAAGCTTTTGCTCTGTTGGTGCAGTTGTCCTTCTTGTGGGAGCAGAAGAGTGGTCTGGAGCAGACAGGAGTCTGGAGCTCTGCTGAAGCTCTCCATCAGATGTCTAGACTGTGGTCACGGTGATGCTTGGAGCAGCCAGCCGTACTTTGGAAGAGTCGCTGCTGGTAACGTTCTTCTATCTTCAGCTACTCTCTTTGCCGGAGCAACAGCCACCAAAGTGTTGAGAGTTCTAACACATATGGGAACTGCAGTAATTTCTGCTGGAACATTCTTCCGGCACCAGCAGCATGTGTTCCACAGAGCAGTGATGCAGCCATGGAGAGAGAGACAGCTGTGGCTGCTCAGTGCCTTCCAGACGGAGGACCATGGTATAGTGTGTGGTGGGGACGGTGGGGCTGATTCACCTGGACACGCTGCCAAATATGGAACTTCCACCATGATGGAACTGCAGAAGAAGGCTGTTATTGATGTACAGATTGTACAGGTTCACTTCACAAGGTTACCTTTAAATGGAGTCATGCTACACTGCCACTTATATAGCATAAAACGTTCATTTTAATTCATCTTTTATAGTTGAGAAACCGTCTATTCTATTTTAAATATTAATATAAAATTATAGCAGTACCTGCAGTTTTACTATATTTTCCTCAGAGTAATGAAGTTGGCAGTAGTTACCATATGGAGGAAGAGGGCTGATCCAGATCTTTGAAGCGGATCTTAAACTTTGTGGCTGTTGACACCCTCATCACTGACAGGCACGTCTCCAATAAGTTCCTCAGAGTCCATCATCCTGACATTGACCATCTATTCCACATATGGCATGTTGCTAAAGCTAATACATTTTCCTAATGTGTGCATATTTCATTGCAAATTAAAAACTTTTCCTTATTTTAATTAAAGAAAAATAAATTGTAAGCCATGATAGAGCAAACATTTCCATATTTAATCTTTTGTCCACGTAGATAATTTTAAGAATGTTTGACTCCGATTATTAATTTGTTTTTCACTCTCAGGTGTGAAGAAGAAGCTCCAGGCTGCTGCCCAACTGAAGGAGTGCCAGGCTTTGAGAGGGGGGGTTGCCAGCATTGTCAATCATCTCTACTGGTCTGTCGCGTCGTCGCCTCCACATGATGGTGAACTGGTGTTGGACAAGTGGCAGTCTGTGGTCTATCATATCCTAGACCAACACCAGGGCTTCCCTGGCCGCTGCAAAAGATGTGATCATCCACGTCTTGACAAACGGGAACAACATAAAGCTCGGCTGCAACCATGTAAGTTGTCATCTTCCAATTTTGTAATGATAATTATTTTCTGGTAAATTTGTGTTATTGAGTTTTAAACATACAATTTGCTTGTTGATGCCACATGTTTGAGCATTTATCTATTCTAAAATAACATCAATATTGAAGCATTTATATTGTCTCGCAGATCAAATGTTAGTAAAAATATCAAAAACATTTTTATCTTCTATGTTTGAAAGGTACAAAAGTTGCAGTGGAAATGGAGAAGATTGTGAGCAACCCCAGCCTTTGCAAAGACGTTGCTCGTCTATCTTCTTCACACCAAACATCCAACATTGAGGCTTTCCATAGCTTGGTAAACCACTTTGCACCCAAGATGACCTGTTTCTCCATTACTGGAATGGAATGCAGGTCAGCATAGTGATGTTTACCTGAATGTTATTTCTCAAACAAGCTATACTTCAAAATTAATAAAATATGAAACACATGTTTATAACCTTTTTCAGGACAGCACTAGCAGCCCTTCACTTTAATGAGAACGCCCACCGAGCTCAGTCTGTCACACTGGATGGGGGACCAGTTTATGGCGTTCATTATCAGAAGTCCAAGAAGGGCGGCCACATTGTCAGGAAGGTCTTAGAAGAAGCAAGTTATGGTAAAATATTGTTTTTGAACTCATGAGCTCACTTTGAATTCTTTCATTCATTTACACAACTACTGTATGCTTCCTTTGAAGTCTGGGAGACAGATGTTTGAATTTTTATCCACTGGCACCATCTACAGATGTTTTTATTATGACATATATTGTCTTTCAGTTTATGTGGATGATCTGCTGACCATTGTTCAGTCTCTGTGTGAACACGAGTTCTTGGATGAAGCTGAAGAAATTGTGTCTGATAAACCGACAAGGCTGCTGCTCAGCTCAGCTGTGAAAGACCAGATAACAGCAGACCGTCAAAGACCACATGACACGCTTCAGCTGCAACTAAATACATCGCATTCATTGCCACTCATTTGGACTTTTTACTGTTAGAATAATTATTGTAATATTTTTGATAGTTATAGTACATCTGTGTTAGACCAGTTAAGACTATTTTTTGTGACAAAAATCTTTAAAAAAATGTGGACTATCAGTTGCTTCTATTGATTTTCTTATTGTTGAAAATGACCTGCCAGCTGATACAAGACAAAATAAAATAATAAAAAACTGCATTTTTTTGGAGACATGAATGATACGGAATACATTATTTTTAAGGATATTGACATCAGTAATACAGAGAATAATTATAATTTCTAAAGGGGTATTACCGATAATTGAACTTTAAAATGATAATTTATGGCCATGAGTATGCTCAAATTAAAAAAAAAAATTAAATTACAAAAAATAGAAATAAAAATAATTCTCTCTCCTGTTCAAATACCCAGGATTGCAGCAACGTCCAAATGATGACAACAGTTATGAGATTTTCAAGTATCACACTAAAAATATTTAGTAATTTCATTTTCTTGGAATAATTGACAACAGTTGTGGTCTGATAAATTTTTATTGAATGAAAAGCAATATTTTGAAAACAAAGGTAGTTAGCATAAGTAAAAGGTGTGCACGCAGCTGAGACTGATGATGGCCCTGCGGGCGCCATGACATTTACGAGTTAAATGTTGCAGAGTAACAATGACAAAAGCTGGAAAATGTCCTGAAAAAGGTTGAGTTTTCCTGCCAGACAAATTTACCAAAAAAGCCTCTGATGGTGCATCAAAGTTCAAAGTCAAACATGACAGCGTCCAGACAACAGGAACACAGAGTCCACTTCCAGTCACACTGAGCAGATGAGGCTGATTTTCCAACATGAACATGTGCCATCACCCACAAGGGCTGCTGGGAAATGGGAAGCTTGTTTCCTACTGGTTACCAGACTGATGCAATAGTGGGTCCCAAGGAACAATCTGGTAGACCCCCCCTAAAAACCAGGAAACTGCCCTGGAGCCCAGCTACACATGATGGCTGAAACATGACTGGCCCACTACTGTATTGAAGAGAGAAGAGCAAAAATGGACAAGAACAAAAAGAAAAGATTTGACAAAAGATGCTGCAAATTAGCAAGGAAAATGTCACAAATTAAAATGTAAAAATTTTGGTGTTCAAAGAAAAAAAACAAATTTGTAAGTTTAACCTTGTTCATCTTTTCCAGTAATGATTGGAAATGAAGTGAAAATAAAATACAAACTACCCAAACTAACAATTTATTGCAATCCATATCATATTATAAAACAATGTCAATATTTGCTGAGCCAGAATGGAAGAATGATTTCAGCTTGATGACAGTAAACGTGACTCACTTAAAATAACTCAAAGCATGACTAAATGTACTAAAATACAGGGTTTTCTTGCTGAATGTCCTCCAGCGTAGAAAGTCTCCTGCAGTCAATGTGATGCTGAACATCTCAGCTGGTTTGTGGCTGATGCTGCATGTTGGAGCTCAGCACGCCCTCTAGTGGTGAAGGAACATTTTCACTGCTGCACTCATGAGAAAATAGTTGATCCTGACCACATTTTAACACCTGCCTTGTTCTGACACAGACCTGCTGTTTGTATGTAAAACAGCATCTGAGTAGACACAATTGAAAGTTCATTCAATTCAACTTTATTTATATAGCCCCATTTCACAACAACAGTCATCTCATAGCACTGTTAAACTGTAGGGGGAAACCCCACAATTGCAGAAAGACCCCAGCAATCAGCTGATCCCCTGTGAGCAGCACTTGGTGATGGTGGAGAGGAAAAACTTCCTTTTAGCAGGAAGAAACCTCCAGCAGAACCAGGCTCAGGGAGGGGCAGTCATCTGCTGTGACTGGCTGGGGGGTGAGGGAATAGAGAAGAAGAAGAAAAGAACAGACATATAGAGAACAAACAGCACGACGGGGACTCAATCTATGGGAGAGAACAAACAGATGTTAATGAGCAGCAAAAATATTTCATTGAGAGTGAAGAAAGGAGTGAAGTCCAGTGCATTGTTGGAGGTCCCCCGGCTGTCTAAACCTACTAGCAGCAGAACTAAGGGAGGGTTCAGGGTCACATGATCCCAACCTAACTATAGGCTATGTCAAAAAGGAAGGTTTTAACCCTGTTCTGAAAAACAGAGATCAAGTCTGACTCCTGAATTCAGATTGGCAGCTGGTTCCACAGGAGAGGAGCCTGATAACTGAATACTAAATAGTCTTTTTCAGTTACACTGAATCAAAGATGTTCTATTCTACTTCTCAAATAATTTGAGTTCACCAGTAGGTCTCACTATAGGCAGTATTTACAAATCTAAAAGGTATTCGTCTAAAAAAAATGACCAAGCCTTTTCTCAAACTAATTTCTAAGGCCCAACATATATACAACCTAATGAATAATGCATGTCCTCAACTTGTGAACTGCAAGAAGCTGCTGTGGGAAGTGAGCAGTCTTTGTAAAAACCAGTAATTAGATCCATTTAGAGGCTGCAGAACCTGTTTCAGGGGTTGCAGTTCATTGCTGGGTAGGGAACCGGTGAGCCATGACTGGCAGTTCAGAAATGCAAACACAGGTCTGGAGCTGGCTCCATTTCTAAGTTTGGTTCCCAAGCTGTGATCTGCAGCTCCTCCATTTGTTCTGATGGGGGTGATGTTATTTGGTCACGAGGGGCTTCATAGTGATCTCTGCACTGACCTCTGTGTGTGTGTGTGTGTGTGTGTGTGTGTGTGTGTGTGTGTGTTCTTGAGGGTTTTTTAACACTATGGGGCAGATTGATTAAGGCAGCGCAAATTAGCGAGTGCACAAATTAGACAGAGCGCCTCAGGGAGTGGCCAGTTTTTGCCAGAGATCTACTATCAACACACAAAATTATGAACACAGACTCAGTCTCTTCATTTCAGTAATGACCACCCATCCACAAAGAGCACCGCAGAATTACGCACAGGCACACCTGAGGAAGCGGGTCATCAACACAGGCTTTTTAAAAGCTTTTTAAGCTTTTATTTAAGCTCAAAGCCCAGTAAAATAGTTTATTTTTGTTTGTCATTTTCCAAAGTTTTGATTTTCATTTCACATGGCAGACCCCTTTGTTTAATATGTATAAATTTATTATTTGTATATAATTTAAAAAAAGGACTGCTCATGAATAAATTAATTATTTGACCAACGTGTTTATTTTATGGTCTTTGTAAAAACCAGTAATTAGATCCATTTAGAGGCTGCAGAACCTGTTTCAGGGCTTGCAGTTCATTGCTGGGTGGGGAACCGGTGAGCCATGACTGGCAGTTCAGAAATGCACACACAGGTCTGGAGCTGGCTCAGCACCAACGATCGCTGACACGTCAGGTGCAGATGAATTAAGACATGCTTTTTTGGGGCGTTAAATCCTAGCACATTTAGCAGGAGATTTACAACTGCAAACCTTAATAAATCACCATCCACCAGTCATTTAAACACTCTCCTCCCTCAAATTTGCTTTGACAACTCCTACAAATACATATGCAATGAGGCCAGGTGCAAAATGAACATAGTCCACACCTTTCCATTGCTAACTTTGTCCTGCACCCTTTAGTAAATCTCAACAGTAGTTTTTTAATGCCAAAACAGGGTTTTGCCATGGCGCAGCACGTTAGTAAATCTGCCCCTTTGACTGTTACAGTATATTGGGTTTCAGTGGAGCTGTTTTTTTAAATTGTACATACCAAAAATAAAAAGAATCCATCAAAATCAGTGTTGTTGCTAATCATTGACATGTCCAAAGCTCTAATAAACCTCTCAAGAAAAATTCAATTTGTATTCAGAATATTGAAAATATGACATTTTCTCTGTGTTTTTTAGGACAAATTTGTGATGCCATCAGAAACCCTGGCATATAAAGGGTTAACCCTTTATGAGTCTGATTTAAACATGCAGATGCAGTGAAGTGTTGTTCAGTCTGTTCAGCCACAGAGAGATCGTCATCAGAGCAAACCAAGAACCAGACTAACCTGTGAGAGCACACACACCTGCACAGGTATGTGTGTCTGTTGGTCACATGATTTCCTGTAAATGGAGGGGGATGGGGAACAGCCATGATCAGGTGATGCAGGTAGAACAGAAGAAGAAGGAGCAAAGTGTGGACTCATGTCAGAGCTGAGAGCAGAAGGCTGGAAACTGAGTCAGGGTGAGTGTTATCATTGTGATGATTTTCCTGTTAGAGCAGCCAAAACCATCAATGAGTAAACCGTTGTTGTCATCATGCTTGTTCAGCCATGGTTGACATTAGCTTGCAGTTCATCAGGCTTATGGCGAAGTGACCGTACATTAGCCAAAATAACTGAGGGAAGTGGCCGATGTTTTGCTTTCTCTCCCTTCAGTCTGGTTCTGACCCCCACTTTCTTCTTACCCCATCGTGTTACCTTCTTTTCATGATGTAATGTGTCTGAATGTCCAGGCATGTGTTTGCATTGTATCTCTCCTGGCAGCCTCTCCATGAAGGCAGCTTGGTGGGGATACGACCGCAGTTGAAGCAACAGGTCTCTGGAGTATATGATCCACTGTGAACTGTGTCCACTTGTTAGACAAAAATGTAGTCCAAAAGGTGTAAAAGGAACACCAAAGTCCACAGGATTCTTGTACAATCCATGCTATGCTATCCTAAAGCTAGCGCTAGCCTCGTTAATGCCTCAAAAATGGCGTCACCACAAGGGCACTTATCGGTCCACAGCACAGTCACTTAATTAGCCCAAATCATTTACGATGAACAGACAGATACTGACAAACAATATATCCAGACAGTTGAAAAACAGCATAAAAACATAAACCGCCCTGCTGTCTGTACCACCGGTCACCACACGAGCAGCGACCCTGAAGTGTCACTTGTCCATTAATAGTGCTGTTTGATAAGTCACAATGTTGATAAACTTTAATAGATTTGATCTTAAAAAGAGTGTTTGAGTATGTTCTAGATATCCTACTTTATGAATGATCCTTATTGCTCTTTTCTGTAGTATGATTAGTGACTGCAATAAATTCTTGTAGTTGTTTCCCCAAACCTCAACACAATATTGGAAATATGGCAGTGCTCAGGAACAGCAGAGAGTTTGGAGTGATTTAAAGGCGTCGGACGGACGAAAATTCAATATCGCTAATTCATATCTCAAATTGTTGTCTGAGACGAGCTAAGTCGAACCGCACATGTTTTGGTGTCAACGAATGTCGCATAAGGTGACAGTGCGCTCTTGAAGTATGCTGTCGTGAAGAGCTGGTGGACCCAGCCAAGCGATCAGCGGCTAAGATGGCCACTGACTGTGTGACGTCAGCCCAGGCAAACACACGCACACGGTCAGCAGCCATTGCTGTGTTTTGCTTCATGCAACACTTGATGTTTACGTTTTAAAATCGGCGATTACGGATATTTCTCGGAATACTTGTGGATTACAAATAGATTATTTATTAAGATTAGGTATAAGTAGAAGAAATTACCAATGACAGTTCAGCTTTCAATTTTTAGGGAAGCAACATATTTGCTAAGAAAAACAAATATAAGCCTAAGATTGTAAGAGAAATGTGCTTTTAAAAATGGAACCCCAATTTTCTACCATAAAATGGTGCCCATTATAACTGTGAAATGTTATTTATTGGAATATAATAATTGCTATATCTGGAAACTAGTTATTTTCTTAATCTGTAGTGATACTCTATTGATTTTGGTATTTCTTTGTATATTTCTGCTGTGTTTTCAAACATTCATACAAAGGTGGTATAGTATGTAATATTTTGTTTCAAATTGAGAAGAATTTAGTGTGTTCAAATTATTCAAATGTATATGACATGCGACTTTGATGAATGCTGAACTATGAGAATTATAACATTGACGTGAACATTAATAAACTCAATATATGATTTTACAAACCTTTATTTAAATATCATTGTTCACAAATCTAATCTTGGTAGGCAAAATCCCTTGTAGTGATCAGATGGGAATGTTTCTCTGATGAGGCTCACTGCACAGGCAGGCAACAGAACCCTCACTTCTTTCCCAAGAAATCTCCAACACCACCAGACCAGTTGCCTGTAGGCTGTGAATCTGTATCACCTGAAAAATATGGGGTTTGCATTGATTATTCCATTTGCATTGATTATTGAATGTATTGAATGATTTGTTCATAATTCATCTGGAAAATTAAATCACATGAATAAATATTGTTTATAAACTCACTCGTGTTGACTTGCGTCATGATCACCATATTGCTGTCTGTGGGCCAGATAAGCTGTCTGTAGAACCCAGATGTCAAGACAGACAGAACGAAAACCTGGGTGATCAGTGATACACTTTGGTAGTTTATCATCGGTGTATCCACAGCCCTTCAGTTCTTCTATTTTCTCCTTCACCTTCAAAATCTCCTGGCAGCACCGACATTCACTTGATGTTGGCATAAACTGACATTTCTCACAAGTGCACCTGTGCAAAAAAATGGTATAATCAGATGCTTATAATAAACTAATGGCTCGTGGGAGTGCTATATAAAGTGGTCTATGAAGTTTGATTAGAAAAAATTAAAAACATGTAAAAAATTTTGATCGGAAAGAAAACTTATAGTAAAACAATAATGAATCACAATAATTCTGAAACATGATCCATCAATCTCTTAGAGAATTCTGTAGCTTTTGAGACAAGTATTAACATGATGATGATTAACAACATGTCATGACAAACTCGTAAAGTACACATATTATCGCTCACATAGATTCAATTCAATTCAACTTTATTTATATAGCGCCATTTCACAACAACAGTCATCTCATAGCACTATCAACTGTAGGGGGGACCCCCACAGTTGCAGAAAGACCCCAGCAATCAGGCGATAATCAGATTATCCATTTATTTCGAATGAAAATGTTTCTAAGTTGCCAAATAAAGCAGCGAGTGACCAATTGATAGTTTTAGTTTGAAAATTAAGTGTGTGACCATGCATGTCGCCAAAAAAAAATATTTCTAAGCATCTTTTACCAAGATAAATCTTCGAGCCAATCGTCGTCAACTTGGTCTGTTCCCGTCTCTGTTTCGTCTTCCTCCTCTCCCTCTGGCTCGAACAAATAAGGCTGAATACCCCCCTCAGCACCACCCAAAACTACTTCATCATCCAATTCTTCATTTTCAATGTCATCATTTATATTGAGGTCGTCAAACTCGAGAAAATAATCGCTGTTCGAATCACTTTGCTCTCGTTCTGCCATTTTCTTTGTATTCCTGGGCTGACGTCACTATGCCCGCACCTATCGAGAGATGGCGGTACTGCAGCCTCACTAAGTGAAGGCTGGGCTATGACCAAATAAGGTCATTTATGGAGGCTGGTGACACATATTAAATCATGGGAATGGGCAGAATGGAATATTTTCATACAATCAGTTGATTGGTTCAATAAAAAAATGTCACTGTCCGAGGCCTTTAAGGTCTAGACTATCTTTGGCTTGTGGCTCCCAGCTAACCCCGTCATCAGTTGTGACCCCTAGAAATTTAATGTCTTCTACCCTTTCAGTTGAAACCCCATCTATTTTTATCTGTGCCTGTGTGTCTATTCTGTGATTCTCAAACAACATAAATGTTGTTTTGTTCACATTTAATGATAGTTTGTTACAGTCAAACCACAACTTAAGCATGTTCAGTTCCCTCTCAGTAGTTTGTTAGAGTTGTTTTAAATCTTCAACTACACAGCAAATATTTGTGTCATCTGCAAAAAGTACCAGTTTTAATAGTTTAGACACATTACAAAGGTCATTGGTGTATACAGACGTGGACAAAATTGTTGGCACCCCTCTGTTAATGAAAGAAAAAGCCACAATGGTCACAGAAATAACTTGAATCAGACAAAAGTGGTAATAATTAAAAATTATATGAAAATTAACCAATGAAAATCAGACAATGCTTTTGAATTGTGGTTCAACAGAATTATTTTAAAAAACAAACTCATGAAACAGGCCTGGACAAAAATGATGGTACCCCTAGAAAAGATTGAAAATAATGTGACCATAGGGACATGTTCAACCAAGATGTGTCCTCTAATTAACATCACAGGTGTCTACAAACTTGTAATCAGTCAGTCGGCCTATTTAAAGGGTGACAAGTAGTCACTGTGCTGTTTGGTGACATGGTGTGTGCCACACTAAACATGGACTAGAGGAAGCAAAGGAGAGAGCTGTCTCAGGAGATTAGAAAGAAAATTATAGACAAGCATGTTAAAGGTAAAGGCTATAAGACCATCTCCAAGAAGCTTGATGTTCCTGTGACTACAGTTGCACATATTATTCAGAAATTTAAGATCCACGGAACTGTAGCCAGGGAGGTTGGCCGCAGGAGGAAAACTTGATGAAAAATGGAAGAGACGGATAATACGAATGGTAACAAAAGAGCTCAGAACAACCTCTAAACAATTTCATGGTGAACTCCAAGGTCAAGGTACATCAGTGTCAGATCGCACCAGCTGTCGTTGTTTGAGCCAAAGTGGACTTCATGGGAGATGACCAAGGAGGACACCACTGTTGAAAACAAATCATAAAAAAGCCAGACTGGAATTTGCCAAACTGCATGTTGACAAGCCACAAAGCTTCTGGGAGAATGTCCTATGGACAGACGAGACAAAACTGGAACTTTTTGACAAGGCACACCAGCGCTATGTTCACAGACGCAAAAATGAAGCATACCAAGAAAAGAACACTGTCCCTACTGTGAAACATGGAGGAGGTTCTGTTATGTTCTGGTGCTGTTTTGCTGCATCTGGCAGAGGGTGTCGTGAATCTGTGCAGGGTACAATGAAATCTCAAGACTATCAAGGTATTCTAGAGAGAAATGTGCTGCCCAGTGTCAGACAGCTTGGTGTCAGTCGCAGGTCATGGGTCTTGCAACAGGATATTTTTTTTTTTGATTTTGTATACTTTATTGATCCCCAGAGGGGAAATTGAGGGCACCCACCTGGATGGATGAAGCAGCCACAGTACTGCACTATCCCTTAACCATTCACATACACATTCACACCTAGGGCCACTTTAGAGTCTCCAATTAACCTAACCTGCATGTTTTTGGCCTGTAGGAGGAAACCGGAGAAATACTGGGGTAAACCCACGCAGATACGGGGAGAACATGCAAACTCCACCCAGATCACTGTTGGTCAGGGGCTGGGATCGAACCAGGGATCCCATGGCCAAGGGTGAGTTACTGTGCTGGCGCAGTGCTAACCACTGCACCACCGCACCACCCAAACACTGCACCACCCAAAACACACAGCTAAAAACACCCAAGAATGGCTAAGAGCCAAACATTGGACTATTCTAAAGTGGCCTTCTATGAGCCCTGATCTAAATCCTATTGAACATCTGTGGAAGGAGCTGAAACATGCCGTCTGGAGAAGGCACCCTTCAAACCTGACACAACTGGAGCAGTTTGCTCATGAGGAGTGGGCCAAAATGCCTGCTGAGAGGTGCAGAAGTATCACTGACAGTTACAGAAATCGTTTGATTGCAGTGATTGCCTCAAAAGGTTGTGCAACAAAATATTAAGTTAAGGGTACCATCATTTTTGTCCAGGCCTGTTTCATGAGTTTGTTTTTTAAAATAATTCTATTGAACCACAATTCAAAAGCATTGTCTGATTTTCATTGGTTAATTTTCATAGAATTTTTATTTATTACCACTTTTGTCAGATTCAAGTTATTTCTGTGACCATTGTGGGTTTTTCTTTCATTAACAGAGGGGTACCAACCATTTTGTCCATGTCTGTATGTCAGTCTCTGTAGGACCACGCACGGTCCCAACCAGTGGCTCGCCAGCTTTGGTGACTGTGATATCCTACCGTGTAGCAATGATCACACTTGAGTTATTTCTTTGGCTAACTCTGCCGTTTATTCTGCAACACACATAATAAGAGACTGAACATGGATTCTGCGCGGGGTTTTCACACTCTTTTTCTAATGTGTCCCCTTAATAGTAGTGCTGAACAATACAGGTAGTTCCCCCTAGAGGCATGTGCCAGTAATGTTTTAAATTAGACTTGCAGTCTACCACATCCCTCCCCTCTAGATTAAACTACTTTTAATTACACTAGCCAATTTTGCTAGACATCCTGGAACTCCCATTTAACCCTAAACAATCACAGTTACTTTTAACTTCTTAAACACATGTGCCATACACATAATTTCTCTTTTTTTTTTTTTTTTTTTTTACATGTATAACACACATAACAGTCTAACTGGGGATTTGGTTTGACTACCGCATCCCAGTGAGGTTCCAGGACGCATTCTTGTCCTGTGGCTGGGGAACTCACTACTGACTAAGTATAGTCCTTCAAGTAGTCTGGAGCTTTCCTAGCTCGCTGAGATCTTCTCACGGCGGGTGAGCCAACTGCAGGTGAAGACTCAGACTGCTCCACTGTTTCGGCTGCTGCAGTGCTGCCCGTAGAATCTGCAGAGACAGTTACCTCAGGTTTCACCTGAAGTGGTGGTTCGTTGATGCTCTCCTCGGGATGGGTGTCAGACAACACCTCTGGTGCCATCGGCAGGGGAATGGAGCTCCTACCACGAACTTGGTCGATGTGTCGCCTCACCACTTGTCCATGACCTAATGTCACCTTGAATGACACAGGGCCTGTCTTTTCTGTTATTTCTCCTGGTACCCAGGCTGGTCCTGAGCCAAAGTTGCGGGTGTAGACCACGTCTCCTTCTCTCAGTATTCTCTCTCTAGCATGCATGTCATGATAACCTTTTTGTTTCTCTTGTTTATCATGCACTTTGTTTCTGAAGTCTGGATGTATTAAGTCAAATGTTGACCTCAACTTCCTTCCCATCCATGGACCTGCGTAGTCAATGTGAATTCTTCTCCATGGTTTATCTGGAACTTCCCAGGGATGTAATGGGGCTGCTGGAGGACTGTTCCTGTTCTCCTGGCATGCCGCACATGACTTCACAAGCGCCTCCACCTCTGCATCCATGTTGGGCCACCACATGTAACTCCTCGCCAACGCTTTCATGCGAGTGATGCCAGGGTGTGCTTGGTGTAGTTGTTGCAGTAAGGCATTCCTACCAGGTGGTGGAACAACCACGCGTCCTCCCCACAGGATACAACCTTCCTGGGTGCTGAGCTCATCCTGTCGTCGGGCATAGGGAATGAACTCAGGACTGTTCATTTTCGGCCATCCTCGCAAGATGTATTCTCGCACTCTTGCTAGAACAGGGTCTTTGTCTGTCCACTTCTTTATTTGTTGTGCGTTCACCAGGGGCACGCCCTTCTGCTGCTTGACCCCCCATGACCATTTTTCTTCCTTCTTAAGTAAGGTATGTAGTGGTGCCAGCAGCGTGGAGAGCTTTGGGAGGAACCTATGGTAATAGTTCAACAAGCCCAGGTAGGCTTTTAACTCAGTAACATTTTGTGGCTCAGGTGCCTCCGCAATGGCTTCCACTTTGTCTGTTAGAGGGTGTAGACCACTGGCGTTGATCTTGTGGCCTAGGAACACCACCTCTTTTCCCATGAACTCACACTTGCTTCTTTTCAACCTCAGACCGCTTTTCTCCAACCGTTGAAGCACTTCCTTCAGCGTTTTCAGATGTTCTTGTTCATTTGGTCCTGTACAAAGGATGTCATCCAAATAAACGGCAACATTCGGAATTCCACCTAGGATGCCCTCCATAGTTCTCTGGAATATAGCAGGACTGGAAGCTACTCCAAATGGTAAGCGTGTGTAGGTATATAAGCCTTTGTGTGTATTGATGGTTACATACTTCCTTGATTCTTCTTCCAGGACTACTTGTTGGTAGGCGTGACTCATGTCTAATTTCGTGAAGTGTCGGCCGCCGTTCAGCTGTGCGAAGAGGTCCTCCACTTTAGGAATTGGATACTGATCCACCCGTGATGCTCGATTGACAGTGAGTTTGTAATCTCCACATATTCTAATGGAGCCATCCGGCTTTCTCACTGGGACTATGGGCGCCGCCCATTCTGCAACCTGCACTGGCTCAATGATCTTGTCATCCAGCAGCCTCTGTAGCTCGCTTTCGACCAGTGGCTTGACTGCATAGGGTACCGGTCGGGGTTTGCAGAATCGTGGTTGGGCCTCCTTGTCCACATTAATCTTTGCAGTGACACCTTTTAGCTGTCCTACGCCTTCTTTGAACACCTCAGCGTGTCTTTCGAGGATCTCCTCCAGCTGCAATTTGGGCTGAGATTCCACTTTATTCACCAACTGATCAATCATGGCCAGTTCTTGTAGCCAACTTCGCCCTAGTAGATTTGGTCCTTCGCTCCCAACTACTACTACAGGTAAGTCCTTTTCTTTGTTTTCGTGCTGCACCTTCACTTGTGCCATGCCTAGCACGTCTAGCTTCTCTCCTGTGTATGTTTTTAATTTTAATGAACAGGGATTTAATTCTGCTGTGTCTGTTTTCTTCCACAGTTGTGTATATTGCTGTTTACTTAATATGGTTACTCCACAGCCTGTATCAACTTCAAATGTTACTTTCATTCCATTAACATTCATGGTACGCGTGATGGGCGCTACCTTGGTCAGCTCCTCTGACGTGTTGTAAATTGTGTGAAAACCCATGTCTTCTGTATCACTTTCTCCCTCCCCTCTCAGTTGATTCGCTCGCTGTTCCTTTCCTGGGCCCTTGTTTTCATACTTTTGCCCATTAACTGTTGCTTTCAGCACCTGTGCGCTGTCCACCTTTATTCTACATGCTTTCTTAACGTGCCCTCGCTTGCCACAATTATGACACAGCTCAGTGGCAAATTTGCACTCGGCGGCATTGTGCTGGCCTTTGCAGCGATAACAACTGGGGAATTTGTGCTGAGTTTTGTCAGTCGACACTTTGTGGACACCTACTTGGGTCTTAGGCACACGAACATGCGTTGCTGTGTCCTCTGTTAGCTTCCTTTGCATTTCTCTCACATCTTTAGATGCTGTTTCCATCGCTTGGCATAATTCCAAAGCCTTTGCAAAAGTGAGTTTTGTTTCAGATAAAAGTCGCCGTTGCATTCGGTCATCATTCACTCCACACACAAGTCTGTCTCTTAACATTTCTTCCAATGAGTCTTTGTAATCACAGTGCAGTGTTAATTTCCTCAATTCTGCCACATACTCTGCTATGGACTCAGTGTTCCTCCTTATGCGTGAATTAAATTTGAATCGTTGCACGATTTCACTCGGTTTGGGGCTGAAGTGCTTCTGAAGCTCAGCAGTAAGCTGGTCGTACGTTTTATCTTTCGGTAATGCAGGGCTTATTAAATTTCTCAACAAGCTGTAAGTAGTTGCACCAACTCCACTCAACAGTACAGCCTTCCTTTTGTCTGGCTCCTCAATGTCATTAGCTTGGAAGAAAAAGTCCAACATTTCACTATATTCTTCCCATGACTGAGTCGAGTTATCAAAAGGGGTTACCGTTCCGATTACAGCCGCCATTGCTCGTCGTGGTGGGGAAACCTCGTTTTTCCTCCTCTTGAACTTGCACTCGAACTACTGGAGTCACTTGAGTTCGCCACACTTGCAATGTTCTCTGTTTCTCGCCGCTGATTTTTTTCTTTTAATCCTCGTCGCCAATTGTGTGATATCCTACCGTGTAGCAATGATCACACTTGAGTTATTTCTTTGGCTAACTCTGCCGTTTATTCTGCAACACACATAATAAGAGACTGAACATGGATTCTGCGCGGGGTTTTCACACTCTTGTTCTAATGTGTCCCCTTAATAGTAGTGCTGAACAATACAGGTAGTTCCCCCTAGAGGCATGTGCCAGTAATGTTTTAAATTAGACTTGCAGTCTACCACAGTGACGGTCCCTTTTTAAATTTAAGAGTTCACAGATATTTACACTGTATGATGACCAGCATGCTGATTAAAATTCAAATTCAAATGTTTATTTCAAACTCAGGGTTCATATTAAATGCAGAATTAAAACGAGTAGAAAATAAATAAATAAATAAATATAAGTATATACAGATCAGCAGACACTCGGTGCTCTTGTAACACAATAACATACAATATTGAACTCAGTATAAAATAGAACGCCACCACTTCCAAATGCTGGAGTGAAGTGTGAGTGACGAGCTGACAATTGCTGATATAAGATGATTGTTACATGCCAGCAACCTTCTCATAAAACTGTAAACATTCTTTCGTATCAACTCATCAAAAGACGGAATGTTCAAGGATACAAACATCTTGCTTGCACTTGACCTACGTGGTATATCTAACAACCTTCTTAGGGAGTTATTATATGCAATGTGGATTTTGTTCCTAACAGCAACATTGCTATTAAACCATAAAGGCGAGCAGTACATTGAGGTACAGAAGGTCTTGAACAGCATACATTTAACATCAGGAGAACATCTATGGAAATTTCGCAACAATAAATTTGTTTGAGCATAGAGTTTCCTGAGTTGCCTGTTACAGTCAACATTGGTCTTATCAGATTCAATCCACACACCTAGGTATTTGACTTTTTCAACAAAGTTCAAGCTATTACCACAAAGTGGCATAACAGGATTCGAAGTATTGACACCCTTCGGTTTGAAAGCCATACACATAGATTTAGTACAGTTGAACAAGATGTCATTTTTTTCACCAAATTTTTCACATTCCGAAAGGAGATGTTGCATCGCTGCAGTAGACAAACTTAACAAACAAAGATCATCAGCATAGAAAATGTGATTTAACAGTGCACCGTTAATGGAGCCGCCCACATTAGTATTGTTCAGCAGTACACTGAGATCATCAACATAGACATTAAACAACAAGGGTGACAGTATACCACCTTGTTTAACACCGTTGGTCACATGAAATTTGGATGAGGTAACATTGCCCCATCTAACAACCATAGACTGCCTTCTGTACCAGTATAACAGGATGCTAACAATGTAAATAGGAATACCTCGATCGATCAGTTTTCTAAACAAACACCAGTGGTTAATCCTGTCAAAAGCTTTGCTAGCATCTAAAAACGTAGCATAGACACTAGTGGATTGGCTTCTGAAGTAGTCAACAAATTCATGGAGTAGGTAAACAGCCTTATCAGTTAAATGGGCTGACTTGAAACCAAACTGATTGTCATTTGTCCACAGATAATCCTCAATTCTGTTCAGAATTAAACCCTTTAACAATTTAGATATAACATTTGCAATAGCTATAGGTCTGTAGTTGTTCATATCAGACAGACTGGCACACTTGTTTTTCACCAAGGGAATAATAACAGAGTCCATCAACATATCTGGCATGTAACCATGAACAAACATACAGTTAAAACACAATGACAACAGAATACACAAATTGAAATCAGCATTGTTGAGGCATTCACTGGTGAGACAGTCAGGGTCAGCTGATTTGCCTTTCTTGAGAACTTTGATCAGTGAAGCAACTTCAACGGGAGTAACAGCAGAAATATTGGAGGTATCAAACATGTCATTATACAGGCGAATATCGTGCATAACAGAATCCTTCACTGAAACATTCTTGACTGAGTTGAAAATAGCTTCATATTGACATTTCCACTTTTCAGCAATATTAACGTCACCAGTCACACCATCAATAGTGTTTGATCTGACAGACCGGTGGGAGCTCATAGCCTTCATTTGTTTCCAGAATTCTACCATGTTCAGTTCACTCATATGACTAGCTAGCTGGTCACATTTGATACTTTCTTCATTGCGCCTACATGCTCGTAGAGCATATTTGAACCTAGCCCTACAACTTTTCATGTTATCAAATATTGGACCAGAACGTGGTTTGCTATTACTCCTCCACCACAAAAAAGCATCCCGAGCAGCTGTGTGAGCCTCGCCAACAACATCATTCCAGCCTGGGACGTTATATTGGGTGGCCACGCTGTGACTAGGAATGCATTCACTCACACAAAAATTTAAAGCATCAACAATATCACTGTAAAACCTGTTGATATCATCCCTGTGTGCCGCACAATTACGGTCGTGACACCTGATGGCGTCCGTAGGAGCACGGATGTTACAGAGTTTCCTACGAGTGAGTTTCTTATATCTGGACAGCTCTGACGCTGTGGCATCACTCCATTTGTATGTCCTCCTGCCCGTTGTGGCCGAGGGAGCTCCCTGGGGGCCACTTACAGCACTTGATACCGCAATATCCAAAGATAAAGGTACATGATCGGAACTCACATAACCATACAGAACTCTGATATTGGACACGTTATCATGGCCTGAGGATGTAGTCACACAGTGATCAAGCCATGATGTAGAGCCATGCTAACATGAGTAAAGGTAGCACCTGGTAAGATAATCCTGTCCAAGATGTGTAAAGAGTATCTCTCACAAAAAGACACCAGTTCATTTTCAAAACAACTTGAACGTGATGTATTAGCGTTGAAGTCACCAAGTATATACACATATGGAGTTGGAAAATCCTCAGTGATACGGTTAACAAGACTCATGCAGTGCAAGTATTCATCCAAGTTTTCAACACTGTCACAGGGGAAATATACACACAATATAAGACAGTGAAAGTCACCCAGGTTGACTTCAATACCTGTTACTCTTATGCACTCGTAAGTTTTCACAACACAACTGTTCGCAAGTGACTTCCACCATAGGATACCAACGCCGCCATAGGGGCGACCTAAGATAACACGTTCTTCCGTATCCATAAAAGAAACACCTTGTCCTATAAAATCACCATGTATTCTGCTCAGAATAGACAATTCGTGTTCGAACAACCAATGTTCCTGCAACAACACAATGTCATGGTTATCACATAAACTTGAGATCTCATTAGTTGAAGTTTTTACATTCTGGCAGTTGAATGAACATATTCTTAGGTTGATTAAATTAATTTATTCAGCATGCTGGTCATCATAATTTGCTAATTAGATCAGGCCTAGGCACTTAATAGCAAGATTAAAGCACTGCATGATATTGTAATTTACTCATATAGGACAATCATTAGAACTATTATTATGACCACACGCCTAAACACACTTACTGCATGGATTACTCACATAACTACTCTCCTCGTCTAAACCTTTCTGATTATCCAGCCGTCCTAATGTCAAGTGGATTTCTAGAGTTCACCGGTTGCACAAGATTATCAACTGTGTCTCCATATCAAGAAATTCAAAATCTGTTCATTCTTTGGTAAGTTATTGAGGGAAAAGTGGCTCTGTTTACTACTAAACCAATTCATCCTCCTTTGACTGGCTGAGTGGTTTGGGTGTACCAATATGGCTGCCACAGAGTTTCCGGTGGCTTCACTTCTGCCAACCAGTGAGCGATCTAGGTATTTTATTGAGATTTTTTTTAATTTTTACTTTTATTTTGTATACTTTATTGATCCCCAGAGATCAGTGGTTACTCTCCAGTGGGCAAGAGGTCCACTGTGACTGTTTTGAACATTTCTAACTTTTTAATTTGTGACACTATTTCATGAAAATTTCTCACATCTTTCTTAGATTTTCAACTTTTTTCTTGTTTCATGTAAATATTCAGACTTCTTACATGAATTTTAGACTATTTTTTAATAGATTTCAGATTAATTTTGTGTAAACTTTTATCTTCTCTGACATGAATTTCAAAGTTTTTAATATAATGTTTCCTTCCAAATGTCAAATGCAGTCATCGTGAAATGTTAAAGTCGTCATCTTATCTGGTGATTTTCTACTGGTCTGAACTCAGGTTGAAGCTCCATTCTGGTCCATTCAGTGTTGGTGTTGGTTGAGGCTGCTTGGATGGACTCAGGGAAACTGCAGATGAATTGACCTTTGACATCAGTAAAGTGGTGTGAATGAGAAAACAGCTGAATGAGTCTGATTTAAACACGCAGATGCAGTGAAGTGTTGTTCAGCCTGTTCAGCCACAGAGAGATCGTCATCAGAACAAACCAAGAACCAGACTAACCTGTGAGAGCACACACACCTGCACAGGTATGTGTGTGTCTTGGTCACATGATTTCCTGTAAATGGAGGGGGGGGGGCAGCCATGATCAGGTGATGCAGGTAGAACAGAAGAAGAAGGAGCAAAGTGTGGACTCATGTCAGAGCTGAGAGCAGAAGGCTGGAAACTGAGTCAGGGTGAGTGTTGCCATGGTGATGATTTTCCTGTCAGCAGCTGTTTGTTGTTGAGAACTTCTCTGATGTCATCAGCTAGAATGAAGAACTAAATCAAAGTTGTGATGTAGATGTGACCTTCATGGTGAGTGGTAGGAGGGTTTTCTGATTTGATTCTCTCTTTAGTTCATGTGAGTCTCTTCACCTTTTCTGTGTTCAGTTACTCTGAGTCAGTCCCTCCATGATTTCGCGGGATTTTTTTTTCCTATTGTTGCGGTAAATTGCGGGTCTCTCCTTGGGGATTTGCCTGAATCGCGCGTTGGCTCATGTCCAGCCTGGAGAGTCCCAACTTTAAAACTCACTGACAAGATGTAGTAGTGACTTTTACCTCTAAAGACGTATCAACTGTTACAACACTTGCCGTAATATTACAGTCACTTGTTTTTTTTGTGTGGTTTTACGGTGTGTCTGGGCGCACGCGCTCCCGAGACGAAGGTGCTTTCAGGCAGGTGGACGTTTTTCAACACAAACCCGGTCCTTCATACACGCGGTCATGACGGAAACTCGAGGAGACGTTCACCGGTGGCCCGGAGAGACGGATGAAGGAACGATGTGGGAAACTCGCAGGTGAGGGTGTTTTTTTTTTTTTTAAATCACACACTGTTTTTGCTGACGTGTTCAGTATGTACTCAATGTAAACTCTGAAGTGAGTGCGGTGCAGCGCGCATTTGATTGGTCAGACTGATGACGTACACATCTGCGCACTACCGAGAGACAAATTTGATTGGCGAAATTGGCGGAACTTGACAACAATTGGCTAAAGCTGCGGTAAAGTTGCGGTGATTGGACAAAATTCAAATTATGCAGGTTTTTTTTTTCCAAAACTTTATTGAGAACAAGGTAAAGGTACAGAATTAAAACATAGATGGTGGTAAACATGGCAGTTTTTTTTCTTTTCTCTTAATTGTGTAGTTCAGTCAACAGTCGTACAAGAGGTACGAAGGATAAAATAAAATAGTAAGAGTAGTAAATAATAAGATCCATCCATCCATCTTCTACCACTTTTCCGGAGGTCCGGGTCGCGGAGGCAGCAGTTCAAGCAGAGAAGCCCAGACTTCCCTCTCCCCAGCCACCTGCTCCAGCTCTTCAGAGGGGATACCAAGGCGTTCCCAGACCAGCTGGGAGACATAGTGTCTCCACCAAGTCCTGGGTCTTCCCCGGGGTCTCCTCCCAGTGGGACATGCCTGAAACACCTCAAGTGGGAGGCGTCCAGGAGGCATCCTAATCAGATGCCCATACCACCTCAACTGACTCCTTTCAATGTGGAGGAGCAGCGGTTCTACTCTGAGCCTCTCCCGGATGACTGAGCTCCTCACCCTATCTCTGAGGGTGAGTCCAGCAATCCTACGGAGAAAGCTCATTTCAGCCGCTTGTATCCGCGGGTCCGCTTGTATTCCCTGGAGCCAGGCCTGGGGGAGGGGCTCGAAGGCTAGCGTCTGCTGGCTGGGTTTCCACCCATGGGACCCGGCCGGGCTCAGCCCAAAGGAGTTACATGGGTCCGCCCTCCAGTGGGCTCACCACCTGCAGGAGGGATCATGGGGGTCCGGTGCTATGTGGATCAGGTGGCGGTCAAAGGCGGAGACCTTGGCGGACTGATCCCAAGCTTTCTAAACTGGCTTTAATAATAAGATAAAGTAAATAAAAGCATAATAGAGTAGACAAAGAGAGAAAAGGGGGGTTCTTTTCAGTCCAGAGTGTCCAGAGCTCTCGGGGTTTTCCATGAGTTTCCCATCATGGACCCAACAGTGGAGTTTCCCAGCATTCCGCTTCTTCATGTGTTTCAGTGATGAGAAAAAAAGGCAGAGTTCTTTATGAAATACATTAAAATTTGGTTTGCATTTTAAAAATCTATTTCTGTGTACATAAATTTTTCCCAAGATTACGAGGGTGTTAATAGACATATCATGCAATGAGTTCTTAATAATAAAGCCATACAAAATATTCTGACAGTTAAAAACAGGGGTTGGTACATGTTTGGATAACCAGTGATGAAAATCATCCCAAAACGCATTAGTGTACAGACAGGAAAAGAAAATGTGATCCGGACTTTCTATATGTTCATTACAAAAGGAACAGTTCTTGTTCTCAAAGCCAGAACGTTTACTTAGAAACTCAGCAGAAGGATAAATTCCATTTAAAACTTTATAGTGGATCTCTATTGCTTTTGGTGAAATAGGAAATTTAAAGAATTTAGATCTTAGAATTTGAGCTTCTTTTTTGGAGAAAAAATTAAGAATAGCAGCTCTAGATACTGTTACTGGGAAGATTTCTTTATTAAATATTTTTCTAATAGTTATATTGTTTAATTTTGAGTCACCTAGGCGGAAACCATTTACCAAAAGCAAAGGGAGATTCGGGCAAGAGCCAAATCTATTTAAAGTTGAGGCCATTAGTATAATTGTCTGAGGTATTGCCTCAATTACTTGGTTATATTCTCGTTTATCATTTATGTTATATTTAGCACAGAAATTTTCAAAAGTTAAAATGTTCCCTGTGCCGTCTAATAAGTGTAGTACAGACCAAATGCCCTTATTTTTCCAGTTTTGTAGGAATATTGATTTGTGTTTCTATAGTACATATCTACAATTCCACAGAGGGGTCATATGAGGGCTAAAATTATGTTTATAAATCAATCTCCAATATAGTAAGACCTGTTGATGAAATGAGGAGAGTTTATAGGGGAGTTTTTTTGGGTCATAGTCACATCTGAGCAGGAATTCAACGCCCCCAAATTTAGCAAAAATTTCATTGGGAATATGAAACCAGAAATGTTTGGGTTGTTTGATAAATTGTCTCAGCCAGTTAATTTTGATGGTGCCATTAATGCATTCAAAGTCTATAGCTTTAACACCACCCTCCTCATATTCTTGAATCATGGAACCTTTTTTAATATAATGTGTTTTCCCTTTCCAGATATAATTGAAAATGGTTTGATTGATGGCTTTAACGGCATCTTTGGGCATTGGTAATGAATGGGCTGGATAAATAAATCGGGAGATGCATTCCATTTTTGTCAGAAATGTTCTTCCTATGATGGAAATATCTCTTTGAGACCAGGAGTTGAGATAAGTTTTTGATTTCTCCAAGCAATTCCAAATATTGAGCTTGACTAATTGGTCAACATCTTTAGTGATATGCATGCCCAAATATTTCACTGTTTGTTTGACGGGAATGGTATGAATGGCTGATAGACTGCAATCATGAATAGGTAATAATTCACATTTACCTAGATTCAGTTTAAGCCCAGAGGCTTTAGAGAAAACATCTATATCATTGAGAATTTTAGGGACTTGATCAGAGTTGTGCATGAATATGGCTGTGTCGTCAGCCAGTTGGCTGATTGTTAGTTGTTTTCCAAATACTGTTAATTTATCAAAGTCAGAGTTTTTTATAAAAATTGAGAGCATTTCAGCTGCTGCAATGAACAACAGTGGAGAAACCGGGCAGCCTTGTTTAATTCCTTTGCCTATTGAAAATCTAGGGGAGGAACCATGTGGTCATAGAACTGAGCTGTTAGTATCCGTATAAATTAGTTTTATAAAGTCTAAAAAGTGCTCCCCAAAACCAAAAAGCTCTAAGGTCCTAAACATAAATTTGTGTTCAATCATATCAAAAGCTTTAAAAAAATCCAAAAATAAAATGAACCCCTCGTCAATTAGGTCCCTATAGTCAAGTAAGTCCAATACCAGGCGTATATTGTTGTGTATTGAGCGCCCTTTAATAAAACCTGATTGTGTCTCTGAGATAAGATCAGTGATGCCAGTTTTGAGTCTGTTGGCATAAATATGTGTTAAAATTTTGTAATCATTATTAAATAAAGTAATTGGTCTGAGATTATCAATCAATTTTGGGTCCTTGCCAGGTTTGGGAATTAATGTGATGACTCCTTGTTTCATAGTATTTGGTAAAACTGATGTAGCACGGATTTCCTTTAACATATTAAAAATTAAATCTTTTAGGTTAATCCAGAAGTGCCTGTAAAAATTGGTTGTTAAGCCGTCTGAGCCAGGTGATTTGTCTAGAGCTCAGGATTTTAGAGCGTTTTCTACTTCCTCCATTTGGATCTCTGCGTCACATGATTTTCTAAAACATTCATCAATTTTTGGTATCTGTCCTGAAATGGACTCAAAGAAACCCTCTGCATTAGTGTGTGAGTAAGAGGAGGAGTATAATTCACTGTAAAACTTAAATATTTCTTTAGAGATCCTCACAGAATCAGTACATTCCTTACCATCAATTATAAGAGACTTAATGGCATTTCGTTCTTGTCTTCTTTTCTCCAGCCTACAGAAGTATGTTGAGCTTCTCTCTCCCTCCTCTATCCATTTCACTCTCGACCTAATATATGCTCCTTTGGCTTTATTAATATAGATGTTATCTAGGGAAGAGTGCAATAAAATCAGTTTTTGTTTGTCCTCTTCACATAAGGAATGTTTGTTGCATATTAAATGAATCTCATTTACAATATCCATTTCTTTTTGTTTATTGGCTCGGCTTATGACTTTGCTGTATGAGATGGAAATCTGACGGATTTTATACTTAAGAAATTCCCATTTCTCCCTGTAAGTTGACAATAATGTATCTTTGGTTATACTGTCGATTGTCCTTTTAACATCCTGACTGAATGGATCATGTTTTAGAAGATTTGAGTTAAATTTCCAGTAGCCTTTATTTCTTCTGACTGCGGTGGTGGGAGTTATGGTTAACTTGATCATACAATGATCTGTAAGCAGAGCTGCAGAAATTGAGGTATTTATATCTATATCAGGTTGGAATTCAGAAATAAGCCAGTAGTCTAATCGTGATTTAATGGTGCCATCAGGTTTAAACCAAGTAAAGGTTTGGGTATCTGGATTTAGCGCACGCCATATGTCACTAAGCTGAAACGTGTTACAGAAATCTAGTAAAGTGGTATTATACTGATGATTAGGAAATCTTGAGGGTTGCCTATCAAGCCATTCATCTATAACCATATTGTAGTCACCACCCAACACAAAAACAGGATTGATATATATTTGAGATAATTCCTTCAATATGTTAGTCACGTCTGTAATTAATTGTTTGTTCTGATTGTGGTTAATAAATCCATAAATGTTAACAAGAATCAAGAATTGGTTGTGTATTTCAAAAACGCAAATAATCCAGTGTGCTGTGTCATCTCTCTTTTGGTTGCAACTACTTTCCCAGGAAAGTTATTTAGGAGTATGGCGACCCCTGCTGACCTATTTGTGCCATGACTATAGTATATTTTTTCTCCCCATTGGTTTGTCCACATTTTTTCATCTGTATCGTTGCTGTGAGTCTCCTGAATAAGATAACAATGTGCTTTTTCATTTTTAAGGAATAGAAATGTAGCCTTTCTTTTTATAGAGTCTCGTAAACCCCTAGCATTAAGTGATGCAAAAGAAAAGGTTGTAATAAAAGACATAAAGGATGAAAGAGAATAAAGAAAAATTAAAATAATAATAAAATAAAGATAACAAGTAGATAAACGGTTTAGGTTGTTACTTTGGACCAAGTACACTTGAAGAAAGCCCCTGACTAAATTGCTAAATATATGTTTTAACTCATAACTTTTTTTCCCCCTTTTTTTCCTTCCCTTTTTTCCTTTTTCTTCCCCTTTTTTCCTTCCCCTTCTTTTCCCTTTTTCCCCCTTTTCTTTCACCTTTCCCTACCTCCTTTTTCCCCAAGCTGCACGCTTGTTATGACAGAATCCAAAAATCTGATCTATAAAAATTATCGAAAATATGTAATGCAAATGATCAAAATGGCATTGAAAAAGAGCTGCCTTATAAATCTACCCTTCAAAAAAAGAGGCAGGAACCTGAGTAAAAGTAGCATGTAAACATTTCCAAATGACAGCTGCCAGGAACACAGCGTACTTCAAAAGGGGACTATGAAATGACTCCCTATACAGTAAACATTGAAGTAGCTTAGCAACATGTACAGAACATTAAAGAGTCAAAGTTTACAAACCACATTTACAATCAACATAAACACAAACACAGGCACACATGAAGCTGACTATAAACATGATAAAAATACTTAAAAATACTTAAGGCTCCATCAGTCAGGGTATAAAGACAAAGAGATGAGAGAATGGAGTTAATAAATAGGGACCTAAATTATGTGCAATATATTGTTACAACTTGTTCAACTCTTTGACAGCAGCAGGAACAAAGCTGTTTTTGTAGCGCTGGGTTTTGCTTTTTGGGACAGCAAGGTATGTGTCAACATACCTGCACGGGTATGTGCGTGTTGGTCACATGATTTCCTGTAAATGGGGGGGGTCATAATCAGGTGATCCAGGTAGAACAGTAGAAGGAGGAGCAAAGCGTGGACTCATGTCAGAGCTGAGAGCAGAAGGCTGGAAACTGAGTCAGGTGAGTGTTACCACAACGTGGTGATGATTTTCCTGTCAGAGTCTCTGAGTCTCTTTGGTCCCTGTGGACTGGAAAGGGAAGAAGAAGAGTCCCAAGTCAACACTTTGATTGTCTTCAGGAGGCTTTGACTTTCCTAGACAGCTGCTAAGAAGAAGAATTTGTTCTATTATCATTTTGTCTGGGTAGATAAAGTGGTAAATTGAAAAGAAAATTCTAGTGTGGGTGGAGAATGATCATTTAAAAGCTGCAGTTTTGTTTTAGACTACATCATCCTAGGTGCGCGACTGAGAGGTTTCGCAGGTCCTTCCTATCTACAGCTGTCAGACTTTATAACCTAAGCAGGGCTGCGCGCAGAGACAGCAAAAAGACGTGACTGCGGCGGCATGAAATAATGCAGCGTTGTTGGAGGTTTTAAGTAGAGTTTTATTATCATACCGCCGTCACGAGCTCCGCTCCCGGCGCCGTGCATGAGCGCCGAGAGCGAGCCCACGGCTCTCAGAGAAGGAGGGGAGGACACAAAGTCTGTGTCCTGCAGCAAAGGTTGAAGTCAGATTGAGAGAGAGGATGAGAGCATGGTTACAATGCAGTATATATACACCCAACTAGAACAATAAATCAAAGCATTCACAGCAGTTGGTCTGATCAAAGAGATAACAGGACAGGCATGAGACATTTGCATGAAAGGCAACCATTAACACCACAGAGGTGAGCCAGACGAAACGGGGCTGCCTGTAGACATTAATACACATTTCACTGTTCTGTTATTTGCTCTAGCCGAGCGCTGTGTTTGACCAGTCTGTTTGTGGAGATTTACCTCAAAGCACGTCTACATATGTAAGATGCTCAGAAGAAGCACAGTAAGGACAAGACGCATGAACACTATGCGAGAATGGCGCATTACATCACAATACATGCATGTTTGCATCACAAATACATGAATGGCACATTGCATCTCAGTAGTGCAGCGGGAAAAACAGAGACAAGAGAGCTGAGTGTCCTTATCTGTTGTGGGGGTTAAGCGAACCGCCACACGCTCCCCCCCCCCCAGAGGGCGCGGCAGGGGGCCGAGACCTCGATAATCCATCTGTGTGGGCGAGCTGTGGGAGAAGCTCGCTGCAGGCGGAGGGGGAGGGAGGGGAGGGGTAGTAAGTGCTGGCAGGGGCTGTAAAATCGTCCTGAGACGCGCAAAAATTGCTTGCTGCTCCGCGATGTCGAGGGGCTGTCCCGTTGTGCATGCGGAGATCACAAGAAGAAAAATTAGTCTCTGACTCCTCTCGTGGCCATGAAGAAAAGCAGGAGCGGCTGTAATAAAAAAATAAACAAAAGCAGAGGGACTGGCGTGTTGGCTTTAGGTGCAGGAGCAACCCCAAAGTCCCCGGGAACAGCTGACGGCTGAAATCCCTTTGTGCCGTGGCTGAGACCAAAAAAAAAAAAAAAATCCAGTGGCGAGCTGCGTGCTTGCTTCAGGTGAATGAGCAGCCCTGAAGGTTCTGTGAGCAGCGACGGAGGACGATGGCGGTCTCTGGAGCCGTTACTTGTCCCGTGCGTGATGCGCCGTCCTCGTAACTCCCCGGAGCGTGCGCGGGGGTTCCGTGCGTGGGTGGGCCGCTGGAGTGGCGAGTCAGGGTGCAGAAACTTGGTGGAGATCGGCGCAGACGGCGCTGATAAAATCCAGGTTGAGCTGTGGCTGCATGATTGGCCATGGTGCGTTGGAGCGGTGAGAGGAAATAGACGATCTTTTGTCCCTCAGGCTCGTGCAGATGCGTTGGAGCGGTGGGAGGGAATAGACGATCTTTGCTCCTCAGGCTCGGGTGGATGAGTAGGATCGCTGAGAGGGAGGCGTAGCGGCGAGAGGGAGAAAACGTTCTGTGTCCCTTGGCTGGTCCAGCGTGGACGTCCCGATCTCAGGCGAGGGTCGCGCCATGACGTTTTCTGCAGTTTTCCCGGTCGTGGGTGATGTCCGGAGAACGGCTCGCCTGTGTTGGCTCCGTGTCGAGGTCTCCCTGAAGCCGCAGGGAGGGTGGACCAGTCAGGCCGCTGCGACGGAGCATTCATGCCCGGGTGCTGCGTTCGCTGGCCGCTCGTTTTTTTTTTCAGCGTCGGTTCGCCAGCGTGGCCGTCCAAATCAGAAGGCTGTGTCGCACAAAGCGTGTGCATCGTCAAGGGGTCACCAGTGCGGCGGCATGGAACAATGCAGCGTTGTTGGAGGTTTTAAGTAGAGTTTTATTATCATACCGCCGTCACGAGCTCCGCTCCCGGCGCCGTGCATGAGCGCCGAGAGCGAGCCCACGGCTCTCAGAGAAGGAGGGGAGGACACAAAGTCTGTGTCCTGCAGCAAAGATTGAAGTCAGATTGAGAGAGAGGATGAGAGCATGGTTACAATGCAGTATATATACACCCAACTAGAACAATACATCAAAGCATTCACAGCAGTTGGTCTGATCAAAGAGATAACAGGACAGGCATGAGACATTTGCATGAAAGGCAACCATTAACACCACAGAGGTGAGCCAGACGAAACGGGGCTGCCTGTAGACATTAATACACATTTCACTGTTCTGTTACTTGCTCTAGCCGAGCGCTGTGTTTGACCAGTCTGTTTGTGGAGATTTACCTCAAAGCACGTCTACATATGTAAGATGCTCAGAAGAAGCACAGTAAGGACAAGACGCATGAACACTATATGAGAATGGCGCATTACATCACAATACATGCATGTTTGCATCACAAATACATGAATGGCACACTGCATCTCAGTAGTGCAGCGGGAAAAACAGAGACAAGAGAGCTGAGTGTCCTTATCTGTTGTGGGGGTTAACCGAACCGCCACATGACAACCTAATAATATTGAATACAAAAGACGCAACAGACTTACACAAATGGTCCCCTCCAGTATACAACTAGGACAAAATCAGTCGCTATGGAGGGTGACAATATGTATGGGTACGTATTCATACTATGTAGGATAACTAAATAGACGGTTATGCTGTTTATTCCATCTAGCTGCAATGTTCCGCACTGTGTATATATATTTATATATTTATGTGTACATATGTATATTCACTGCTCTTATTTTCTTATCTTCTAAATTATTGTTCTGACTGTTGCTATCCCTGTGCTGTTGCAATCCTGGAATTTCCCCATTGTGGGACTAATAAAGGCTTATTTTATCATAATACTTGACTAATTAAAATGATTAGAAACCAAATAAATTACATTAAGAGCCAACTTGCTCAGGCGGTTGGTCATCCCTGGCCTGTTTGCCCAATATGCTGCTGTGAAAACACGGAGCATAAGCTCCACAGAGGGGCTTCAATCAGGCTTTACCTGCTGTCCACCCGGCTGCTGTCTGGTTGGGGTACGCACCATTCCTCCAGCACCATTCACGTCTGTTTCCCCGTCTGACAACACTCCACAGTGAGTGTATTACAGAGAGTAAGCAGTGCAGTCTGTCTCCGTTTCCCCGTCTGACAACAGTCCAGTTGTCAGTGAAGAGAGAGCCACACAGAGAGAGCAGCGGAGTGCTGAGATTGGACCTGGGGGTGCGCTTGATTCCTCGCATGGCGTACACCTCTGGGGGTGATATGAGCTGATTAATAAAGAAAATGAAGATCAGTAAATGTAAATATAGTTTTGGTGTCCCAGCACCCAATGGTAACCTGTACCTATGTCACCCCATGAGTCCACAGCACCTGTATTCTGGAGAGAGACCCGTGGATCTGAAACTCCACTGACCGTGTCGGGTGTGCATGATTCTTTCTTTACTTCCACTGGTAAAGGTCGGTTAACAAAGGTCACCTTTGACCTCTTTGATGGTCAAGTGGTCAGTGAAACCATGTCAGGTTCACTCTTCAGGTATTGTGGCATCACCATGCAAGAGATGAGAGGCTGCGGTCAAGTGGCTTCTGAGTTACATACATACACCGCATAATCTCTTTTATAGATATATAGATGTATGTATGTAACTAACTAAATATGTGACCTTCATGTTGAGTGGTAGGATTGTTTTCTGATTTGATTCTCTTTAGTTCATGTGAGTCTCTTCACCTTTTCTGTGTCCAGTTACTCTGAGATGTCAAATGTCTGATTATAAACCTGTTTGAGGCATAAAAATCAGTCCAGATCACCTTATTATTGACCCTGGTCTAGGAGAGTTTCTGATTAATTGTTTCCAATCAGGTCTGAATGATCTGACAAAAATGTGGAATTACCATGATGGCCAAAATCTGGTTTTGATGATTTCTGTCATATGTCCGATATGTTTGATGCCTCTGATATTTCTGCTGTTACTCCTGTTGAAGTTGATTCACTGATCAAAGTTCTTAAGAAAGGCAAATCAGCTGGCCCTGACTGTCTCACCAGTGAATGCCTCATCAACGCCGATTTCAACTTGTGTATTTTGTTGTCATTGTGTTTTAACTGTATGTTTGTTCATGGTTACATGCCAGACATGTTGATGGACTCTGTTATTATTCCTTTAGTGAAAAACAAGTGTGCCAGTCTTTCTGACATGAACAACTACAGACCTATAGCTATTGCTAATGTTATATCTAAACTGTTAAAGGGTTTATTTCTGAACAGAATTGAGGATTTTCTGTGGACAAATGACAATCAGTTTGGTTTCAAATCAGCTCTTTCAACTGACAAGGCTGTTTACCTACTCCATGAATTTGTTGACTACTTCAGAAGCCACTCCACTAGTGTCTATGCTACGTTCCTAGATGCTAGCAAAGCTTTTGACAGGATTAACCACTGGGGTTTGTTCAGAAAACTGATCGACCGAGGTATTCCTATTTACATTGTTAGCATCCTGCTATACTGGTACAGAAGGCAGTCTATGGTTGTTAGATGGGGCAATGTCACCTCATCCAAATTTCATGTGACCAACGGTGTTAAACAAGGTGGTATACTGTCACCCTTGTTGTTTAATGTCTATGTTGATGATCTCAGTATACTGTTGAACAATACTAATGTGGGTGGCTCCTTTAATGGTGCACTGTTAAATCACATTTTCTACGCTGATGACCTCTGTTTGTTAAGTTTATCTACCTCAGCGATGCAACATCTCCTTTCTGTATGTGAAAAATTTGGTAAAAAAAATGACATCCTGTTCAACTGTACTAAATCTATGTGTATGGCTTTCAAACCAAAGGGCGTCAATACGTTGAATCCTGTTATGTCACTTTGTGGTAATAGCTTGAACTTTGTCGAAAAAGTCAAATACCTAGGTGTGTGGATTGAATCTGATAAGACCAATGCTGATTGTAACAGGCATCTCAGGAAACTGTACGCTCAAACCAATTTACTGTTGCGTAATTTCCATAGATGTTCTCCTGAAGTCAAATGTATGTTGTTCAAGACCTTCTGTACCTCAATGTACTGCTCGCCGTTATGGTTTAATAGCAATGTTGCTGTTAGGAACAAAATCCGCATTGCATATAATAACTCCCTAAGAAGGTTGTTAGATGTACCACGAAGGTCGAGTGCAAGCAAGCTGTTTGTGTCTGTGAACATTCCGTCTTTTGGAGAATTGATACGTTAGAATGTTTAGTTTTTTGAGAAGACTGCTGGTATGTAACAATCATCTTATATCAGCAATTGTCAACTCGTCACTCACACTTCATTCCAGCATTTGGAAGTGGTGGCGCTCCATTTTACACTGAGCCCATTATGTTTTTTTTTGTTGTTACAAGAGCGCCGAGTGTCTGCTGATCTGTATATACTTTATTTATTTATCTATTTGTAATATGAACCCTGAGTTTGAAATAAACGTTTGAATTGAATTGAATTAATGATGGTTTCAGGAGTCGACTTGCTTTGTTCTCAGTGAAAATGGAGGATAAACTGGTCATTTTAAAATGTTTATTTCTCCACTCAGATATTAAGGTGCATAAAAATACAGAAATCTTAAGTTTGTACAGTTCTGTTTACAGAATAATATTTATACTGTTTAAATCTAAACTGCGGTATTTTATGAATTTTCATAACTGCAGACAGTGACATTGTGATTTGATGTTTCAAACAGAAATATTCATCAGTCTGCTCATGTAAACTCAATGTTTAATTAATTTATTAGTCCTTTGTGGGATATTTAAGTCCCAACAGCTTAGAGAAGAATTCCACCTTAACACAGCAGTGATGTTCAGTTTATTAATGAGGTTTTAGTTTGTTTTCTCCTGAGAGGTGTTTCTGATGTTTTAGTGTCCATGTAGCAACCATGAGAACATCAGAAGCACATGGAACACAGTCCAGAAGAAGAACACTGACTGAGGATTTATGGTTTATTTCTCAGACTGACTGACATCATCAAAATGGAGGAAGAGGAGGACAGAGCAGAGTCTGGAGGATCCACATGTCTGTCTATGAGGAGTGATCGGTCCATTGGTCCTCCTCCACACTTCAGTGATGAACCTGGACCTTCAGTGTAAGAGAACTCCTAACTCTCAGTCATGTTTTCCTCTGAGAATCTCTGCTGCTGTCAGTTAAAAAGAAAATCTTTCATGGTTGTGAGATGAAGTTCCTGACATTAACCAGATCATTATTATCAGCATTGGTTTTAGTTTGTGTGTGTAGAAAATGTGTCAGTAATTGATGTGATATTATTAGAAATCTGTTCTTTATTTGCAGAGATCAGAACCTCCACAGCAGAACAGAAGCAGCATTATCCACACATCTGTCTATGAGGAGTGATCTGTCCAATGATCATCCTCCAAACTTCAGTGATGAACCTGGACCTTCAGACTCAAAGTGAGAATCAGTTTCTACTTTAACTGAGCTGCTGAAATATTAGTAGATGAATGTGAACTTGAACTTTCCTCCTCCAACTGTCAGGCTGCAGCACTGAGCCACAATTGCTAGAAGTGAATTTTTCTGGTTAAAGGAGCTCAGTAACTTCAGTAAACCTTTGTTAGAGTCAGACTTTAGTTAAATGAGCATTTATCTGGACTTGACCAAACTACTGCTACATGGTCCGTGCTGCCTGTAATCTGATTCCAGTGAGATAATAAATGGAGTAAAGTTGTGAGTTCCTTCTATCAGTCAGCAGGAGAACACGCCTCACTCTCCACACAGTCACATCCCAGAAAAACTCTTCTGATGTGCTGATGGGTTTCAGCAGCAGAATTTGCTGACTCTCCTTTGATAAGTTGGTGTCTCTGCTGCTGACTGATGTTCAGACCCCTCCACCACCCCAGCATCCACCTGCAGGCCCCAGAGGGGAAGTTGACTGAATGTGTCTGAGCTCATAGAACAGAGGGAGAACGTTTTCTGGACTGTCAGTGATGTCAGTCAGAAGGTTCATGTTAGTATTGTTGGACCTCACTGCTTCCTTCAACTCTGTTACCTTCATATCACAAACTAACTCTGACAAACTGCTTCATGCTTTCATCATCTGTCAGCTTAGATTATAGCAGCAGCTCATTTACAGGATGGTTTTAGGTTCATCAGCCAGAGTTCTTCCATGCTCACAGATATTAATCCACTACTGAAATCACTTCACTGACTCCTGCTACAACACAGAGTTCCTGTCAAAAACCATCAGTCTCTCACTGGTGTGGCCCCTCACTACATATCTGTCCCCCAACTGTTGGTAACCCAGTCAGGTTTTCAGTCTTTTAGCTCAACTCAGACAACAAAATCAAATTTAAAAAAAAAAAAAAAAAAAAAATCAGTCAACTCAGGATTAAATGACGCTTCATGAACGTTCTCAGTTATTGTTGTTAGTTTTCTAGAACACCAGTGTCCAATGTTTTATTCCTGAGGGTTTTTTTTTTTTTTTTTTTACCTGTTCTGCAGACAGTGCATCTCCTCATACTGGGACCAGTCTGCTTCATCGGGATCCTCCTCCTGTCCCCAGTATGGACAAAAATCCCAAACTGGTGAGAGTGTAAAAATCTTCAAATTTCTAAACACATCCAGTCTTGGAACATCATCCTTCTCCATAGTTTAGATGTTCAGATGTGTCTGTGTCTCTGTGACTTTTGTTGTTTTCTCAGCAGATGTTGGTCTGCAGGAGGTTTTAGATGAATATAAGATCAGTCTGAGGAGGAGATGTGAACGTGTGACTGAAGGAAGTGATGAAACAGGAAGTGGAACTCTCCTCAACAGGATCTACACTGAGCTCTACATCACAGAGGGACAGAGTGAAGAGGTTCAGACCCAACATGAGGTGAGGCAGCTGGAGACGGCTTCCAAGATGGACTCCCTCCATGACACTCCAATCAGGTGCCACGACATCTTTAAAGCCTTCCCTGACCAACAGAGACCCATCAGAGTGGTTCTGACCAGCGGCGTTGCTGGTGTTGGAAAAACCTTCTCAGTGCTGAAGTTCTCTCTGGACTGGGCAGAGGGCTTGGAGAACCAGCATGTCAGTGTGGTGATTGTGCTTCCATTCAGGGAGCTGAACCTAATCAGAGATGAGCAGTACAGTCTTCTGGAGCTGCTCCATGTTTTCTATCCAACATTACAGAAGGTCACAGCAGAGAAGCTCGCCGTCTGTAAACTTTTATTTATCTTTGATGGCCTTGATGAAAGCAGACTTTCATTGGATTTCACCAACAGGAATCTCATGTGTGATGTCACACAGAAGACATCAGTCAGAGAGCTGCTGACAAACCTCATCCAGGGGAATCTGCTTCCCTCAGCTCTCATCTGGATAACTTCCAGACCTGCAGCAGCCAATCAGATCCCTCCTACATGTGTGGACAGGATGACAGAAGTACGAGGCTTCACTGATGACCAGAAGGAGGAGTACTTCAGGAGGAGATTCAGTGATGAAGAGCTGTCCAGCAGAATCATCTCCCACATGAAGACATCCAGGAGCCTCCACATCATGTGTAGAATCCCAGTCTTCTGCTGGATCACTGCTACAGTTCTGGAGCACATGTTGATTACAGTGCAGAACGGAGAGCTGCCCAAGACCCTGACTGACATGTACTCCCACTTCCTGCTGGTCCAGACACAGAGGAAGAAGAAGAAGTACCATGAGGGACATGAGACAAGTCCACAGGAGCTGACAGAGGCTGACAGGGAAGTTCTTCTGAAGCTGGGAAGGCTGGCATTTGAACATCTGGAGAAAGGAAACATCATGTTCTACCAAGAAGACCTGGAGCAGTGTGGTCTGGATGTCACAGAGGCCTCGGTGTACTCAGGAGTTTGTACACAGATCTTCAGAAGAGAGTGTGTGATGTTCCAGAAACCAGTCTACTGCTTTGTTCATCTGAGCATTCAGGAGTTTCTGGCTGCAGTCTACATGTTCAACTGTTTCACCACCAAGAAGACTGAGGTTCTGAAGAACTTTCTAGGGACGAAGGACAGTTGTTCTTTGCATTTTTTCCTCAAGTGCGTTATGGAGAAATACCTCTATTTTAAAAATGTCCACCTGGACCTCTTTGTTCGCTTCCTTCATGGTCTCTCTCTGAAGTCCAACCACAGACTCTTAGGAGGCCTGCTGGGTCAGACAGAGAACAGTCCAGAAACTATCCAGAAAGTCATCAACAACCTGAAGAAGAAGAACAGTTTTGAAATCTGTCCTGACAAAAGCATCAACATCTTCCACTGTCTGATGGAGATGAATGACCTCTCAGTTCATCAGGAGATCCAAGCGTTCCTGAAGTCAAAGAACAGATCAAAGAAGGTACTCTCTGAGATCAACTGTTCAGCTCTGGCCTACATGCTGCAGATGTCAGAGGAGGTTCTGGATGAGTTGGACCTTCAGAAGTACAACACATCAAATCAGGGAAAATGGAGACTTATTCCAGCTGTGAGGAACTGCAGGAAGGCTCGGTGAGTCCAGATGTGATTAAAGGGTACCTGTGGTGGTCGTCTAAACGCATTCAACTTGAAAACATTAGGCAAAGTATTTGTTATTTGGTTAAATAATTATTGCCAGCCATATACCACCAGAGAAATATGCAAATACGACCGCAGGCATGGCCAGCCAATGAAAACTCTGAGTGCAGCCATGACACATGCGGATGTGACGTCATATCGTTGCCAATACTCCACCTGTATGAGTGTCTAGGGTGCTTATGTGAGTGTTTTTATTCTATTATGGCTGAATTGTCGGACTCTGAGGAAGAATTCGTCCAACATGGCTACAGGTTTGAGCCAGAAAGGTCTTCTGAGGGTTAAAGTGACGAAGTGGTCCTCACACACAACGCAATTTCATCTGAAATTATTCGTCTGCGCCCTGTTTCCGCTCCGATCTTCTGACAAGGTGAGCTGGGTTTGGATACACAAAAGAAGTGTTTATCTTTGTTTTTTCGCTTATTATTCAGACATCCAAAGGCTTTACATTCCGCCATGTTGCGATATCCATATCGCATTGTATGTTTTTGTTTTTACAAGAGCGCCGATTGTCTGCTGCTCTGTATATAGTTTTAGAATCATCTGCCGTGTTGCGGCAGTTACGAGATCAGATCAGACGAGACGACCCGCTGAAGTTAAGCATTTATTTATTTATTTTCTACTCGTTTTAGTTCTGCATTTAATATGAACCCTGAGTTTGAAATAAACGTTTGAATTTGAATTTCCCGAAAGCCACTGCACATCCGGGTACTCCAGGCTCAGCCAATATAGATCCAGATCGCATAGTTTTAGAATCATCTTCCGTGTTGCGGCAGTTACGAGCTCAGATCAGACCAGACGACCCGCTGAATTTAAGCATTTATTTATTTATTTTCTACTCGTTTTAGTTCTGCATTTAATATGAACCCTGAGTTTGAAATAAACGTTTAAATTTGAATTTGAATTTCCCGAAAGCCACTGCACATCCGGGTACTCCAGGCTCAGCCAATATAGATCCAGATAGATAGCTAGATTAGTTTATTTGACAGGGACAGTGCAATAAACATAGACAATTAATCAGTGACAATCAATCTGATGTGTTGCACATGGAGTGTATAGCTGTTAGCTAATTTGCAACTCTTGTCCCTGGATGGGCTTTAGATAAGAGAATCAAGTAAAGAAAAGAAATAAAGAAAATACACAATAACCACATACATCAATGCAAAAAGATTATAAATACACAATTATAAATATTATAAATACTATAAATACACAATTATAAATATTATAAATATTATAAATACACAAATATAACAACCTGACTCACATTTGCCTATTTCAGGCCTCCCTCCCTTCGTCACTCACTATAAACAAACACATTCATTCCTTCCCTTCATTCACTCTCACCTTGTAGACAATCAATTCATACATGAGTACATTCTTGTTTATTTTTCAGCCAGTTTTTAACCTTTTTAGTGAATGTTTTAAAGTCCGTTATTATTTTAATTTCATTTGGCATTGTGTTCCAGATGTGACTGCCCTTGATAGAGAAAGCTGTTTGTCCAAATGTGGTTCTGCGGTGGAATATTTTACAGTTATTGTTAACAGAACTCCTGGTGGCTCTGCTGCTGTCCTGTCTTTGGATGAAACCAGCAAGTGGCTCGGGTGCTGATTTATGGAGACATTTGAACGTTAATTTCAGAAAACAGAGGTCAATGAAACTCTCAAAACTCAATAGGTTGTATCTTTTTAAAACATTACAGTGATGCCACCTAATGGGCTTTTTGTCCAAGATTTTTAGGGTTTGATTATATAATGAACCTATATGTCTTATTGTGGAAGGGGCTGCTTGAGCCCAGACTGTCAAACAGTATGATATATGAGAAAAAACCATAGAATGCATATACAGTACAGCTGCTTCGTAAGGTATGTAATATCTAATTAATTTAAAGCAGTTCAGATTTTTTTTTTACTGTTTTTGAAATTTTCTTTATATGAAGATTAAATTTGAGTTGAGGATCTAGTACACATGTGTCAAACTCAGGCCCGCGGGCCAAATTTGGCCCGCAGTGTAATTATAATTGGCCCGCGAGATCATATCAAATGTGCATTAGAGCTGGCCCGCGGTATATACTGTACCGCTAATACTACAAATCCCACAATGCTTTGCTAGTATGTTGGCGCGCAGTCGAAACCGGCAAGCGCTCCTTTTTTCTGTTGACAGTCATTGACAACCATGCTCCAGTCACATCGGACAAATTAATTTCACCCTCCACAAAAATGGCCAAACGAAAGATGGACAACAGGAGCTTTCAAGACAGGTGGGAGGCAGATTATCTGTTCACGAATATAAAGGACAGACCTGTTTGTCTTGTGTGCGGAGCGAACGTGGCTGTAATGAAAGAATATAACATAAGAAGACACTATGAAACAAAACATTATGAAAAGTACAAGGACCTGGACGTAAAGCAGAAGCTGCAGAAGGTGGAGGAGATGAAAAGAAGTCTGGTTTGCCGGCAGACTATGTTCATGAAAGCAAAATCAAAAAGTGAAGCTGCTGTAAAGGCCAGTTTTATTGTGGCAGCAGAGATAGCAAAATCAGCCCGGCCCTTTAATGAGGGAGAGTTTGTCAAAAAGTGCATGGTCAAAGTTTGCGACATCGTGTGCCCAGATAAAAAGCAAGAATTTTTAAATGTGAGCCTGAGCAGAAACACCGTGGCTGAGCGCGTGTGTGAGCTTTCCACTAATCTACATGAACAACTAATAAAAAAGGGAAAAGATTTTATTGCATACTCCCTTGCTGTGGATGAGAGCAGCGACACGTCTGATACTGCCCAGCTGTCAATCTTCATCCGTGGAGTAGACTCGAGCCTGTGCGTCACAGAGGAACTTTTAGGATTAAAATCAATACATGGCACCACCACAGGAAAAGATATCTTTGAAGAGGTATCCAAATGTATAACTGAAATGAGCCTGCCTTGGGATAAACTTGTGGGACTGACGACAGATGGTGCGCCCGCGATGTGCGGTCAAAAGAGAGGATTGGTCGGCAGGATTCAGGAGAAGATGCGGGAGGAAGATGCAGGTGAACTTACAGTTTATCACTGTATCATATATCAGGAAGCGCTCTGTGGCAAAGCTCTGCAAATGGAACATGTTATGAGCTCTATAAAACGAGTAGTCAACTTCATAAGAGCAAAAGGTTTGAATCACCGGCAGTTCAAGTCTTTTCTGGAGGAGTTGGATTTGGAATACAGAGATGTGCCCTATCACACAGAGGTGAGATGGCTAAGCAGAGGAAAAGTACTGAACAGATGTTTTGAGCTACGTGAGGAAATCTGTCAGTTTATGGAAAACAAAGGGAAGGACACAACAGAGCTGAGAGATAAAAAGTTTCTGTGTGAGCTTGCATTTCTGTCTGACATTGTGAGCCATCTCGATGTGCTTAACCTGCAGCTTCAGGGGCGGGGCCACATCATCACAGACATGTACGCAGCAGTGAGGGCCTTTAAAACTAAGTTGTGTCTGTGGAAGACTCAGATGCTGCAAGGAAACTTGGGTCATTTTCCGTGCTGCCAAACCATGGCAGAGCAAATTTCTCCTGCCGTGCTGCCTAGCGCACAGTTTGCTGAAAAAATCAACGCGCTCAGCGCCGAGTTTTCCCGGCGATTTGCCGACTTTGAGGCTCAGAAAGGGAGATTTGAACTGCTCAGTAACCCGTTTGCGATCGATGTGGAAAGCGCACCAACCATCCTCCAAATGGAGCTAATTGAACTCCAATGTAATGACATGCTCAAATCAAAATATGACTCTGTTGGTGCTGCGCGGTTTCCATGTTTCCTCCCCGACACAATGCCTCAATTACGCACCCAAGCTGCTCAGATGCTCTCAATGTTCGGCAGCACATATCTATGTGAACAACTGTTCTCTATGATGAAGGTGAACAAAACACCTCACAGAAGTCGACTCACTGATGAACACCTTCACTCCGTCCTGAGGTTTTCCTCAGCTCAGAGCCTGACCCCAGACATTGATGAACTTGCAGCTAAGAAAAGATGCCAGGTATCTGGCTTAGACCAATGTGCAGAGTAAATCAGAGTGTAGCAAACTGAGCTTGAATATATCTGTTATTTATGCACTTTTTCTACTGCAAGGCATGGTCTGTTAATAGTTGAAATGTTGGATTTTTATTGAATGACATTATTATTTTTGGTTCTTTTGTTGTTGGCTTTGAAAAAGATTTACTTTAAAAAGGAACTTGAAAGGATACGGGGAGAGACATACTTATTTATTTATTTAAATAAGAAATGAATACCACTGATGTGTCTTTTATTTCAAATTTAATTTCTCATGTGTTTGTAATATCAAGCTTTGGTTGTTCCAGATTCTGTGTTAAAGCAAAACTAAAGTTTGTTTCCATATGAAAAGGTTAAACATTACATATCAGTTGCAGTTAATTTTTCAATAAATATTGAGTTTGGCCCGTGACTTTACTTCACTGCTTAATTTTGGCCCACTGTGAATTTGAGTTTGACACCCCTGATCTAGTACAATGCCAAGGTATTTGAATTCTGTAGCTAAACTGATGTCATGATCATGTATATTAACTTTAAAACGTTGCAGGTTACATTTTTTGATTGAAAAGCACATTGAGACTGTTTTCTGAAGGTTTAGCAATAGATGGTTCTGGAGGAGCCACTCTTGGACATCAACCATACTTGTAGACAGTACATCTGCAGCCTGTGCTGGAGTCTTGGCAGCTGTGTAAATAACTGCATCATCTGCATAAAGTTGGCATGTTGCAGCTGAGCAGTGTAACGGCAAGTCATTAATAAAAATGCTGAAAAGTAATGGACCAAGAATGGACCCTTGTGGGATACCCATGCGGTTGTTTAAAAATGAGGATTTATCCTGGTGAACTTTTACACACTGTTCTCTATTCTGGAGATAAGATGCAAACCATTCTAATGCATCTGTGGAGAAGTTAAAAGTTACCATTTTGGATAAAAGCAAACTGTGGTTTACAGTAACGAAAGCCTTTTTGAGATCTAGAAAAACAGCTCCTACCACATTACCCTTGTCCAAGGACTGTTTGACGTTTTCAATAAGGCAACAATTTGCAGTTTCTGTTGAGTATCCTGGTCTAAAACCAAATTGATGTGGATGAAGGAGTTGACTGTCTTGTAAGTAGTCTATCAGCTGTGTAGCTACAACTTTTTCAAGAACCATAGACAGGACTGGTAAGATAGAGATTGGGCGGTAATTGCATATATCGTCTTTACTGCCTGATTTATGAACTGGTATGACGATCCAGATCGCATAGTTTTAGAATCATCTTCCGTGTTGCGGCAGTTACGAGCTCAGATCAGACCAGATGACCCGCTGAATTTAAGCATTTATTTATTTATTTTCTACTCGTTTTAGTTCTGCATTTAATATGAACCCTGAGTTTGAAATAAACGTTTGAATTTGAATTTGAATATCCCGAAAGCCACTCCTCATCCGGGCACTCCAGGCTCAGCCAATACTGATCCAGATCGCGGTAGCCACGATATTACGTCACAGGAAGCGTCCTGGCAGGCCATGTAGCCGCTAGTATGGCTGCACCCATGTTTTGCTGACATAGCTGAACCAGCACATCAGCAATGGATTTATATCAAATTGCTTTGAACGTGAATTTCAACTTAAACTTGAACTAGAACGTGAGACAGGGGCTCAATATAATATCTTTTTTTTCACGACCACCACAGGTACGCTTTAACATTATAAATCAGTGTAGATTAGTAGATCCACACAGGATTAAATTACACACGTGGACAAAATTGTTGGTACCCCTCTGTTAATGAAAGAAAAACACACAATGATCACAGAAATAACTTGAATCTGACAAAAGGGGTAATAAATAAAAATTCTATGAAAATTAACCAGTGAAAATCAGACAATGCTTTTGAATTGTGGTTCAACAAAATTATTTTAAAAAAACAAACTCATGAAACAGGCCTGGACAAAAATGATGGTATCCCTAGAAAAGATTGAAAATAATGTGACCATAGGGACATGTTCAACCAAGATGTGTCCTCTAATTAACATCACAGGTGTCTACAAATTTGTAATCAGTCAGTCGGCCTATTTAAAGGGTGACAAGTAGTCACTGTGCTGTTTGGTGACATGGTGTGTACCACACTAAACATGGACCAGAGGAAGCAAAGGAGACAGTTGTCTCAGGAGATTAGAAAGACAATTATAGCATACCTGCCGACTACTCCGGTTTTGCCATAATGGTTACGGTTTTCAAGACCCCATTCCGGGTTACGGCTTTATTAATCAAAATTACGTTTTTTCACTAAAAATTCAGTCAAAAATTTTAAATCGTAAAAAAAACCACGAAAGCAATTCCAAACATGAGATCGCTAAGAATCGTATCTAAATTTACCTGAAGCATTTGCTAAGCTAACTCTATTGCTATAGCTAACGCCATAGCTAGTCGTAGCACCTAACACCGATACAAAGAAGCGGCTCTGTCCCCGGTGATTTGGGCTCGCTGAAGGAACCAACCGAGGCAACAGTTGGACGGGAGCCGGATCGGAGTTCAAGTACAGCGGTGGTAGGAGACGGGGACCAGTGGAGGAGCAGCCGGGGCCCTCGCTGGATAAGTCGACTGTAGCTGGAGCCCAGCTACAGTGGCGGGGCTCGGCGGAGGAACTACTGAGGAAGATGGCGGTAGGTGGCGGGGCTCAGCGGAGGATCTACCGGGACCCCAGCTGAACAGGAGCAGGATCGGAGCTCAACTACAGCGGCGGTGGGCGGCGGGAATCGGTGGAGGAGCTGCCGGTACCCCGGCTGGACAGGAGCTCAATTGCAGCGGCGGTAAGCAGCGGGACTAGCAGCGGAGGGGGCTAGCTGAGGCCCAGCTGGATTTGAGGTCAGTCAGATCGGATATCGGCGTCACCAGCAAAGATTGTTTTACTATCAACAGGTCAGTAAAAATGCCACCAAAGAAGGAGGAAATGGAAGAGATCAAAAACTCTGAACTAAGTTCAGAAATTTTATCTTCTTGGAACATAAGTCAATATTATACAGTAATAAGTGGCATTCAGCTGTTTGTTTTATGTCATTTAAGCACAGTTCTGGTACTTAAAAATCATGAAAACCCAGGAGCTTTGGGGGGCAAAGCCCCCCTCGCCCCCCCAACGGGGCTCTGTCCCGGACCCCGCTGGGGAACTGCGTCCCCCAGACCCCCTGCTAAATTTTCAGATAATTTCCCCAACCCCAAATCACATCCATGGGTAAAGAATGACATACTGAGGCAGGCCAGAAAGTTACGGGGAACAGAAGTTTACTTAAATGAACATCTAACAAAAACTAATGCTGAAATAGCATGGCAAGCATGGATGCTGAAAAGACAAAATAAGATACAGGCAACATGGACAAGAAATTGTAGAGTTTGGATCAAACTAAATGGAACACCTGAGGAAGCAAAAGAGTATAATAATCAGAGATGTTACTGACTTAACCCCTTGCACTCTGGTCAATTTTCCTAAAAACACCAAAAAATAATGTGCCCAAAGTAAATCGAAAGCTGTTCTTCAACCCTTTGCAGCATCTTCATGGGGTTGGTCTCATTTAAAAGAAAACACTTTGAATTTTTTGGCAAAACAGTCACAATCTCTCTAAGTGCTCCGGCCACTGAGTTACAGTCATGTAAACATAGTGAACTTGAAGAAAATAAATTTGGCCTGGGTGTTTTTTTGGATACAAATGCTTGCAAATAACACACAGCTTCAAATCTGGGCTGGAAAATGCCACAGAAATGTAGAACCAAGTGTTATCCAGCTGAGGTCCAAATTTTGTAACAATACCACAAAAAATGAATATATTACACAGCTTTTTCCTCAAGCTGTTCCCAGGCGTTTTGGAACTGTGCCAAATTGTGCCAAATGGCACAGTTTGGAAAAACGTCTGTAACTTTTGAATGCTTCAATGTAGAACCTTCATCTTGGGCTCTAATGAAAGGTCACACTCAGAGCTGTGTGTGTGTGTGGGGGGGGGGTTGCCCCCCCTCGCTACAGAGGATGGACATCGGCCATCGCTACATGACGGATTAGCCTCATGTGGGATGTGGGACAGCAGCTCAGTCACCGCCCCGCCCCCCCCCCCGCTACAGAAGAATAGTCAGGAATAAAGAATAATTTAGCTTATAACACCTTACCTCTTCACAGCAGCGTCCTGGTGAACTTCTCTTCCCCATTGTCAGACGAACGCGACGCTGGTCCGCTCGTGGTTCTGGTCTCATGACCCGATCAAAACATAATTCCATTATTGCGGTTTTGTGCTTCCATGATTGCGGTTTTTGGCGAACGATTTTTCAAAACAAATAACAGTAGTAATTAAAAAAAGACTGGCGAAGGCGTGTGTGTCACTCAGCCTTCGTCGTCAGCCTCCGTCGGTCTATGACCATGGAAGAAATCATAACGTCTACTCTGCTGGAACCAAAACAAAATAAGCACCGCCTGTGGCCGAACCTGCGTGAATGGCACTCCCTGTCACACAGGTTGCATTTGTGGATGGTCTCCGTGCTGCTGGGTCTGGGGGGTTCTTCCTGCGGGTCCTTTTTTTGATCCGCACCAACAGTCAGTCTTCACCCAGCCTTAAAAAAAACAGCTCGCGAACTTCTCTGCTTCAATTGGCTCACTGCATTCACAGCCTTGGTAGGCGGGTCCTTCTGGCTAGGTTTTCAGTCATTGGTTCTTCAAGGTTTCAGAAACCCAATTCAAGGCTCTTATTAGTCAAATGAGAGGTCAATCAGATGAACTAATCTGTTCGCGGCTGTGTCTGCAGCTTTTATTTTCAGTGCGCGCTTGGACGCCACTACATCACCATCACCACCTACATCACCATCTACATCATGCGTCCTAGAGTGCACGAGAGCGCCCTCGTGCGCTCTAGGACGCAGAGACTTGCCCGTCCACGGTACAACGGAACGCAAGAGGTTAAATAAATATAGATGAACACTGATTAAGAAAATTAAGAGACTGTGATAATCCATATCCACACACATGGCAAGTCTTTTCGTGAGGAATACTCTAAAGCATTTCCAGGAATTATTACTGCGGACTGTGAGTGCATATTCAGCCATGTGAACAAGAACAAAACTGAGTTCAGGTCCAGTCTGTCAACTAAAGTTCTGGGCAACCTCATGACCAGGAAAATGATGATGACAGCTTCGGGTAACAAGTGCCACAGTGTGTTCCATTCAAAAGACCAACTGAAGAAAGCTAAGAGGTGCACCATGGAAAACAACAATGCTTGAGAGTTACCATAGAGTTTGTCCTTGATCTTTTCCATCAGCATATCTGCATTGACAATTTAAGGAAAATAGAAACATGATTGTTGAAGAAATATGAGGTTGTTAGCCACATTTTAACTTGATTTAATGCTAATATTTGTTTGCCGTCGGGGGGCTGACCCCCCACCAGGACTTTGTCCTGGACCTACCGGGGCCTGCGGCCCCTGGAACCCGGCTAGCTACTAGGCTTTTCAGGTTTTAAAAGTTGGCAGGTGTGTTATAGACAAGCATGTTAAAGGTAAAGGCTATAAGACCATCTCCAAGCAGCTTGATGTTCCTGTGACTACAGTTGCACATATTATTCAGAAATTTAAGATCCACGGGACTGTAGCCAACCTCCCTGGACGTGGCCGCTGGAGGAAACTTGATGAAAAATAGAAGAGACAGATAATACGAATGATAACAAAAGAGCCCAGAACAACCTCTAAACACATTCATGGTGAACTCCAAGGTCAAGGCACATCAGTGTCAGATCGCATCATCCGTCGTTGTTTGAGCCAAAGTGGACTTCATGGGAAACGACCAAGGAGGACACCACTGTTGAAAACAAATCATAAAAAAGCTAGACTGGAATTTGCCAAACTGCATGTTGACAAGCCACAAAGCTTCTGGGAGAATGTCCTATGGACAGACGAGACAAAACTGCAACTTTTTGGCAAGGCACATCAGCTCTAAGTTCACAGACGCAAAAATGAAGCATACCAAGAAAAGAACCCTGTCCCTACTGTGAAACATGGAGGAGGGTCTGTTATGTTCTGGGGCTGCTTTGCTGCATCTGGCACAGGGTGTCTTGAATCTGTGCAGGGTGCAATGAAATCTCAAGACTATCAAGGTATTCTAGAGAGAAATGTGCTGCCCAGTGTCAGACAGCTTGGGCTCAGTTGCAGGTCATGGGTCTTGCAATAGGATAATGGCCCAAAACACACAGCTAAAAACACCCAAGAATGGCTAAGAGCGAAACATTGGGCTATTCTAAAGTGGCCTTCTATGAGCCCTGATCTAAATCCTATTGAACATCTGTGGAAGGAGCTGAAACGTGCCGTCTGGAGAAGGCACCCTTCAAACCTGAGACAACTGGAGCAGTTTGCTCATGAGGAGTGGGCCAGAATACCTGCTGAGAGGTGCAGAAGTCTCATTGACAGTTACAGAAATTGTTTGATTGCAGTGATTGCCTCAAAAGGTTGTGCAGCAAAATATTAAGGGTACTGTGGTGATATTAGTTGTTGGTCTCACACACAAAATTGGATCTTTTAATGTGAAGGTGGAGTTTTAATGTGAAGGTGGAGTTTTTCCGTTTTGGATGGAGATAAAAGCAGGAAGTGAAAAAATGTAGAAAAAGTTTTTCCAGACAGACTTACACGTATACTGTCTGTTTTTCCGTAACTTCTACATTGGTGACCCCGACATTTGAAGAATGTTTAATCAAGCGACTTCTTCTGATATCGCCGCCACGGCGTCTGTATCCACTGCGGCTCCCGTACCAGCTGTTTTTGCGGCTACAATTAAATTACCGGACTTTTGGCAGCACGACCTGGAGCCCTGGTTTCAGCATGTCGAGGCTCAGTTCCATCTGCGCGGAATAACCACAGATGACACGAAGTATTTCCATGTGGTCGCAGCTTTGGATTCTGCCACTACTCGCCGTTTGATGGGACTGCTCCGGGACCCGCCTCTCGCTGACAGGTACGTCACTCTGAAGAGGGCTCTTCTGCAGCTGTACCAGCTCTCTGATATAGAGCGCGCTGATCGTCTTCTGTCTATGACTGGTTTGGGGGACAGCAAACCTTCTGAGCTGATGGAGAATATGTTGGCACTTCTTGGTTCAGGAGACAGTTCATTTCTGTTTATCCACCTGTTTCTGCGTCATCTTCCGCCTCCAGTGCGCACTGTCCTGGCCAGCTCGCCCCTCATTTGTACTAAGGATTATCGGGGTTTGGCTGGAGAAGCGGACAGGCTTTGGCTGGCTTCTTGTCATTTGTCGGTGCATGCATTGCCGCCTGGGCAGTCTGATGGAGAAGTCTCGGTGGGTGTGGCCGCAGTATCGGATCGCCGTAAGAAAGGGAGCAGCATGTGTTTTTATCACCGCCGTTTTGGACCGAAGGCTCGGCGCTGTATTCCACCGTGCTCTTTCCAGCCACAGGGAAACGAGAAGGCCGGTGCTCGCTAGCAGCTGCGTGCACCGGCACCAGCAATAAGCTGCTTTTTATTGAGGACTGCGCAGCTGGACGTCGTTTTTTGGTGGATTCGGGAGCACAACAGAGCATCGTTCCCCCCTCTTCGGCTGACGTCATGGAATATGAACATGGACCTCCACTGGAGGTCCATGTATCCACAGTACCATCATTTTTGTCCAGGCCTGTTTCATGAGTTTGTTTTTTAAAATAATTCTGTTGAACCACAATTCAAAAGCATTGTCTGATTTTCATTGGTTAATTTTCATAGAATTTTTATTTATTACCACTTTTGTCAGATTCAAGTTATTTCTGTGACCACTGTGGGTTTTTCTTTCATTAACAGAGCGGTACCAGCAATTTTATCCACAGCTGTATCATCAGATTTCTTCAGTTGCCTGATTGTTACTGCTGACTTCATGAAACTGGGATTTGATTTACTTTTTAACATGTTTTACTTTTCTGAGATGGAGCTTCATACTGGGTGTCCACGAGTTTTTGAAAAGTCTTTAATTAATTTATCCAAAAATATGTCTTCAGTTATCCTCAAAAATAAGAATTCAGCTTTAAATCTTCTTTCAACATCCCACAGATACGATAAAGATGAGAACTCTGTTTTCTTTGGGCTGAAATGCTCAGAATGGGTTTTGTTCATTTGGAGTCACTCATTTTGCATCAATGGAGCTGAAAAGAATTCAGTGGAATTTGTCACAATTTACAGTTTTGTTTTTTAAATAAATTTGCAATTTCTTCTTGACCATTTTTTATATTTTCTCATTAATTTACCTTTTTTTTGTACGTGTGCAACTTTTAGTGTATATTACTCTTTAAATTATAAATTTTCTTATTTTGTGACTTTTTCTTATAATCTTCCAAAATTTGAGGGTTTTTTCTCATAAATTTGCAGCTTTTTTCTGAGTTGTTTTATTGTTCTTGTGAATTTGCAGCTTTTTCTTCCATATACACAAAAATGTGACAATTTCTTATTAAATTTGTGTCTTTTTTCCCATCAGGCTGTAACATGTGGTTGTAGTTAGGGTATAGTTTCAAATGTTTTACAATATATTTCACTTTTTCATTGATTTTCAACATTGTTTTTGTAAATTTGACTCTTAAATTTTCACCTTTCTTCTTTTTTTTCTTGTAAATGTTTGACTTTTTCCCCATTAAATTTTGACTTTTAGTTGTGTGGTAGGTGCTAGTTTCAGGAACATTACATTAAATAATAATTTAATAAGTTTGTGGATGGGGAGCCGTGGTGGGAGACTAATTCTGAAGATTTTAAATGACAAACCTCTTCTGTGACAAAGTCTTCTGTCCACTAATCTGTCATGGTTGAGTCATCATATCATATAATCATTTCTCATGTCCGTTTGTGCTCGCATGTCCTGATTAATGAAGAAACACACTCAGCTGGTGTTTTCTGTTAAATGAGCACAGTTGGATACGAACTGTTCGAAGACACAACAGGGGTTTTCACTGCACAGAGGAAAAAACCAACAGTTCCTGGGTTTACGATCTAGTCCTCTTTTTAATTGAACTACCAGACCGCTGTGGTCCGGTAGAGAAGACAGAGGAAAGGTGGCAGGTCCCCACAAAACTGACATTCATCATTATCTAATGAGAACCTCCTTCACTGTCATTCTTTTAACAGAATGATTCAAAATAAAATTATCCCAACAGTTGTTATGAATTTAAACAACAATTTTGCATTCAGCAAAGCAGATTAACCCTTGAGGCACCTTGGGGCCTAAACGTGTCCCTCCTGGGCCACACAGCAGTGGCTCAGGAGGTAGAGCGGGTTGTCTAATAACTGGAGGATTGGAGGTTCATTTCCCACCCATGCCTGGTGGTTCCAAGCTCTTGGTGCCGCTGCATTTTTGAGCCAGTCCACTCCTTTTCACATTCTGGTGTACACGCCTCGGTTAAACTGGTGGGGGTGGAATTTGTCTGGCGTCACTTATGCAGGGACGTGAAAGAGTGGGCTGCAGCGTGCGTCGCATGCCAGCAGGCCAAAGTGCACAAGCACACCATAGTCCCCCTCGAGCTGTTTCAAATTCTGGCCAGGAGGTTAGACCACGTCCACGTGGATTTTGTGGGCCCCTTTCCACCGTCACAAGATTCCACGCATCTTTTGACAATCGTGGACCGCACTTCGCGTTGGCCTGAAATGGTCCTGCTGGCTTCCACCACGTCCGCAGAAGTGGCTCGCGCTTTTTTGTCGGCTTGGGTTGCACGGTTCGGATCCCTGTCGGACATCACTTGCGACAGGGGCCTGCAATTTGTTTCGGAACTCTGGTCCACGATGGCCCAGAGCCTGGGGTCAAAATTCACCGCACCACCGCTTACAACCCCCAGGCTAACAGTTTATGCAAACGTTTTCATAGGTCACTTAAAGCAGCGCTCAGAGCTTCACTCATGGATGCAAATTGGGTCAACCGCCTGCCCTGGGTCCTGTTAGGGTTGCGCTCCATGCCTAAGGAGGATCTGGCAGCCTCCCCGGCAGAACTCGTTTTTTCTCAGTCACTGCGGTTCCCTGGGGAATTTTTACCGGAAAACCCTGCACTCGGGACCGACCCGCCCATGCAATTTTTTACAGTACAGGGGCTGCTAACGTGCCGGGCCCAGCCCACCATTGTTTTCCCCACACCTTCATCCTAAAGAGCTTACAGAGCGCCAAGTTTGTTGTTGTCAGGCACAATGCACACAGAATCCTGCTGTGTCCATCATACGATAGCCTATCCAGAGTGCTGGAAACGGGGGCAAAACACTTTGTGTTAGACTTGGGGGGCGGGGTGGGGGGGTGGTAAGGAAGCTGTCTGCATAAACAGGCTTAAGCCTGGTTATGTGCTGGCAGATGAACAGGTGGTGTTGGCACAAGCTCCCCGGTACGGACCCCCACCTATAGTGGCTCCGCAAGTTGGTGTTCCCCCTGCAGAGAACTGTTGGCAGCAGGCTAGGTCTTTCCCCTCCCCACCCTTTCCTCCTGCACAGGACTGCACGATGGAGACCGAGTTTGTCTCCTGCCGACCTCAACAGCAAGATACTTCGGCCGGTCCGGCGACTCCACGTTACAGTCGTTACGGACGCCGGTTCAAGCCCACGGTGCCAGAGGGTTAGGGCCCCTTCTGGGTGTTTGGTGTGGGTGGGGGCCGTGTGGTGGACACAATACACATGGCACTCCACCCAGGACAAGGGGGTTGGTGGGGGAGAAGATAGTTAGAGATGCTAATGGAGAAAGGTGAGAGGAGCCAAACAAACAAAGATGTGCCTTTTGCCCCCGCCGTGCCAGGTTCATAGCTGAGGACGCAGGGGTGTGAATGTATTGTAGCAAGACCTGCTGTGTGACGTGTGTGTCAATGTTATGTTAATGTGTGGACATGTCTTTCAGTCTGGATGTTAATGTGTTTACCCTGTGTGCCGGAGGCGGGAATAAAAGTGTATAAAGGAGTTTGCTCAGGCACTCAAGGGAGTCACTTTTCTGTGTTTTATGTTGGAAGTAGGGATGGGCATAATTTACCGATTAACCGATAATTGATCATTAAGAATTTCACCGAGGAAGTTCATTTTCGTCGACAAACCGTTTTTTTTTTTTTTTTTTTAAACAATCCGAGGTTATTAAGGCCTAGTGCACGGCCGTCCTCAAACAATGCAATGGCAAAATTTGGGCACCAGGGGGCAACATTACACCATCGCCGTACCCTGGCGTGCCTCCGTTGATACATGCGGGCTTCCGTAGGGCGATCGCCAAATCATGAGGCGGTTACGGCGAAGTGTTGCGTGGGACCATTTCAGTTTAAAAAATGACCAGGTGTACTGCAGTCACTGCAATGCAGCATACAAATATACCTCATCGACAGGGTCCATGGAACACCCTTATTACGCGAAGAAACCGCCAACAGTGGTTGCGCGCTGAGTAATGGCGGTCGTGAAGATTCTTTTTTTTTTCAGAAACTTTATTGAGAAGGTCATGAAGATTCGGTGTACACACGTCGAGGGAAGCTGCAGGAGGCGGCGTAGTGCCTCGACGGGAAGACTATTTCGCACAAAATGGCACAAGAGAACAGCAAAAAGTTCCACGCGGCTAGACTAAGCAATACGAGCAATAGAGCAATGAATGCGGTCTTCGTTTGTTGGGTGGCCGCTCGGCAGGGAGAGAGAGCTGGGTAAAACGTCTCGGCCAATCAGCTTGCGGGGTGAAACGTCTCGGCCAATCAGCTTGCGAGATTCCCGAGCCGAGCAAACACGAGAACAGAGAGAGAGAGATTTGAGAGAGAGAGGTAGATTTGAGTTGTGCGGCTCTCCGTGCCCTCCGTGCTGATACCTGATGTTCTAATTTAGTCTACCTACCTAAAAATGTTAATGATTAACCGATTATTAATCATTAATTCTCCCGGCGATCGGTGAAGAAAATTTCACCGAATGCCCATCCCTAGTTGGAAGGTGAATAAAGTTTGCGTGTCGTCCAGCTCGCTGTCTCGTCTGCTTTCATCTTCCACACTGCCCTTCTATGCACCGCTGACCAGAATTCTGCCATCACCAACCACTAACGAGCCCCTGCTCCCAGATACTCCATCGACCAAAATGTATGGCTTTCCACAAAAACATTCCTCTGAAAACTGACTCCAAAAAGGTGTCTCCTCACTCTATCAGTCCATTTCCCATCTCCAAGCTCATTAACCCCTCTGCTGTTTGCCTCAATCTCCCTCCTTCCCTTGGGATCCATCTCACATTCCACGTATCCCAGGTTAAACCAGTGTCTTCCAGCCCACTGTGTCCTCCTTCCAAGTCCCCTCCTCCTCCCAAGATGGTCTACGGAAGGCTGGTATATGCGATCAGCAGGATCCTGGACGTCTGCCAGCGGGGCCAAGGCTTCCAAGATTTTGTCCACTGGAAGGGTTATGGACCCGAGGAACTCTCTTGGGTCCCTCATTCCTTCAAAATAGACCCTGGGATGGTGTGTGATTTTAAATGTACACAGCTGGACAAGCCAGGCCGGATGCTAGGTGGTGCCCCTTGTGTGTGTGTGTGGGGGGGGGGCACTGTGGTGTTTCAGGTTTGAGCACATTTGGTTCCATCTGTGATTGCTCTGAGTGTTTTCACCTTCCCTGATTGCTCCACCTGCAGGCAGTTACTCCAGCCTATTTCTGCAGCTCCAGGACTCCTCTTCACAGGAGTGTCAGATCTTCATGGTCTCAGTTCTGCTTGAGTTCTTCACCCATGCACACCTGAACTCTCGTGCCCTCCTCCAATGTGGGATTTCATGTAAAGCTAAAATCTATTTCTAACCTCTCCTCTCGTCAGCCCAGGATTCTTTCCTCTTTGGTGGAGTGGATCTCTTTCTTGGCGGAACTGGACTCTCAGCTTCCCCTAAAAGTAAGTGCACTTACCTACTCTTTAACTACAAAGTCCCCGGTGTCAGGGCAGACATCTCCCCAGTTCAGTTCAACTCCACACAATCTCAACCCGAAGATCAGGGGCTCCTCCAGAAATTTTTCATACTGAAAATCTTGGGGTAGCACATCAAAATCAATTTAAAATGTAATCACACTGCACGCCCGTTCACGTTTGGTCTGAACGCACCTTGACAGTGTGATCTGTCCTACTTTGCTGTTTTTTGTTAATGTTTGTTAATAATATACAGCACACATCAGTTATTCTTAAACATCTACTACATGTAAAATATGTCATAGGAAAACAAGTTATAAAATGATGTTAGACTGTCCAGTGGCAGGGACCAGGGATGGCCACTGGGGGGCCTAAGTGATGGCAGGGGGGCCATCACTTAGAAATACAAATACAAAAACTCAGACACTTGGGTCTCAGAACCTCTTTCTGTAGCTGGGTGCTAGACCTTCTCACAGGGAAGCCACAGAATGTGTGGGTTGGCAGCAACACATCCAAGACCATCACACTGAGCACAGGGGCCCCACAAGGGTGTGTACTCAGCCCACTGCTCTTCACCTTGCTGACCCATGACTGTGTACCAGCCTACAGCACCAACCAAATCATCAAGTTTGCGGATGGTTTATGGTGGTGGACCTCATCACCAACAACAAGGAGGCCAGCTACAGAAATAAGGTGAGCCAACTGGTCCAGTGGTGTAAAGACAATAATCTCATCCTGAACGTGGGAAAAATCAAGGAGATTGTGGTCAACTTCAGGAGGGGACACACACAGCATCCCCCTCTGATCATCGATGGAGCAGCTGTGGAGAGTGTAAGCACTGAGCAGCACCAAGTTCCTGGGGGTGGATATCTCTGAGGACCTCTCCTGGTCCAACAACACCACATCACTGGCTAAGAAGTCGCCTCCATTTTCTCTGCAAACTGAGGAGAGCACAAGTCCCACCCCCTATCATGTGCTCATTCTCCCAGGGTACCATTGAGAGCATCCTCAACAGCTGCATCACGGTGTGGTATGGAAGCTGCACCGCCTCCTGCCAGAAGACACTACAACACACAGTGAAAGCAGCCAGCAGCCTCATGGGTGCCTCTCTGTCCCCGCTCTCGGACATCTACCTCACCCGCAGAGCCATCAACATTACAGGAGACACCTCCCACCCCTCACACTCCCTCTTCAGCCCCCTGCCCTTGGGAAAAAGGTATCGGAGCCTCCAGGCCTACTCCACAAGACTGCTAAATAGCTTTGTTCATCAGGCCATCAGGATCCCGAACTCTGTCCACACCCCACACCCCCGGACCGTAACACACTCACCCACACAATAACTGCCTCAGCTGCTGGCACAGAAAGACTGGCACACCAACAATAATACGTCTGCTGCTGTATTTCTCTGCACCTTACTGCAACCATTTGCACAAATGCCATATCTGCTGCTGTCTGTCACTGCAATACTGATCGTGTGCAGTCATATCTGTCACTGTCTGCACCTACACTACTGCATTGAACATGCACCTACGAGTATTACTGCACTACTTTTCTGTATATAGGATTGTTGGGTTTTATTGTTTATCTTTACTGCACTATGGGTTGTTTGGGTCTATCTTTTGTCGCTATTTGCACTACGGGTATCATGACTGTGCATATATGAGGGACTTAAAATAAGACACCCCCCCCCCCCCACACACACACACACCAAATCATTTTTTGATTGTATGTTTGTGTCTGCAGATTGTAGTTGGTTTCCAGTGAGGCATGCATGTTGTTGCACCGATTATCCACAAGGTGGCGTTTTGGCTATGACTGAGCACTGAGGACGATGGGCCTTGCCACAGGGAATTGTGGGAGTTGTAGTAAAAAAGTGAAAGTTGACGTGTTAAAACGAGAGCAGCACCGAAGACATGGAAAAGTGTAAATCATGAAAAGAATCCTTCATTAAAGGAGCAAGAAACCCACAAACGGTGGACAGAGTGGATTATTCAGCCGTGCAACACATAGACTGTTGTTGTTGTTTTTCCAGCCTTATCCCTTTTTTTATATTGTGCACACCACTGAAGAGAGAGAAACGTGATTTCAGTTCTCCTGTATGTCCTGTATGTATATTAGTATTGACAGATAAAATGTTGAATCTTGACAATAGAATGATGACAGAAGTTTTAGTCAAGGTCAAGCCGTTCTGGAGGTATTTGCAAAAACATAAAAGTGTTTATTATTGCACCACCTATGTACAGTGGGGCAAAAAAGTATTTAGTCAGCCACCAATTGTGCAAGTTCTCCCAATTAAAAGATGAGAGAGGTCTCCAATTTTCATCATAGGTATACCTCAACTATGAGAGACAAAATGAGAAAAAAAAAATCCAGAAAATCACATTGAAGGATTTTTAATGAATTAATTGGTAAATTCCTCTGTAAAATAAGTATTTGGTCACCTACAAACAAGCAAGATTCCTGGCTCTCACAGACCTGTAACTTCTTCTTTAAGAGGCTCCTCTGTCCTCCACTCGTTACCTGCATTAATGGCACCTGTTTGAAGTCATTATCAGTATAAAAGACACCTGTCCACAACCTCAAACAGTCAGACTCCAAACTCCACTATGGCCAAGACCAAAGAGCTGTCAAAGGACACCAGAAACAAAATTGTAGACCTGCACCAGGCTGGGAAGACTGAATCTGCAATAGGTAAGCAGCTTGGTGTGAAGAAATAACTGTGGGAGCAATTATTAGAAAATGGAAGACATACAAGACCACTGATAATCTCCCTCGATCTGCGACTCCACACAAGATCTCACCCCGTGGGGTCAAAATGATCACGAGAACGGTGAGCAAAAATCCCAGAACCACACGGGGGGACCTAGTGAATGGCCTGCAGAGAGCTGGGACCAAAGTAACAAAGGCTACCATCAGTAACACACTACGCCGCCAGGGACTCAAATCCTGCAGTACCAGACGTGTCCCCCTGCTTAAGCCAGTACATGTCCAGGCCCGTCTGAAGTTTGCTAGAGAGCATTTAAATGATCCAGAAGAGGATTGGGAGAAGGTCATATGGTCAGATGAAACCAAAATAGAACTTTTTGGTAAAAACTCAACTTGTCGTGTTTGGAGGAGAAAGAACACCATACCTACTGTGAAGCATGGGGGTGGAAACATCATGCTTTGGGGCTGTTTTTCTGCAAAGGGACCAGGACGACTGATCCGTGTAAAGGAAAGAATGAATGGGGCCATGTATCATGAGATTTTGAGTGAAAACCTCCTTCCACCAGCAAGGGCATTGAAGATGAAACGTGGCTGGGTCTTTCACCATGACAATGATCCCAAACATACCGCCCGGGCAATGAAGGAGTGGCTTCATAAGAAGCATTTCAAGGTCCTGGAGTGGCCTAGCCAGTCTCCAGATCTCAACTCCATAGAAAATCTTTGGAGGGAGTTGAAAGTCCGTGTTGCCCAGCGATAGCCCCAAAACATCACTGCTCTAGAGGAGATCTGCATGGAGGAATGGGCCAAAATACCAGCAACAGTGTGTGAAAACCTTGTGAAGACTTACAGAAAACGTTTTTTTTCTTTTTTTTTTTTTTTTTTTGTTACTTATTTGTACCCGTAGGTAGACTTGGTTTGCAGTCTGGTGACAAGCCACCGGCTGCTGGTCACTGCATGCGCGAGCGCCCTAAACCTACATGTTTTTGGTGTGCGGGAGGAAACCGGAGAAATCCCGGAGTAAACCCGCGCAACATGGGGAGAACATGCAAACTCCACACAGCTCACTGTTGGTCGGGGGCTGGGATCGAACCCACGATCTCATGATCCCCGCGATCCCCCGGCCGAGGGTAAAACTGTGCTGCCACAGTGCTAAACCACTGCGCCACCGTGCAGCAGTGGTTTGACCTCTGTCATTGCCAACAAAGGGTATATAACAAAGTATTGAGATGAACTTTTGTTATTGACCAAATACTTATTTTACCGAGTAATTTACCAATTAATTCATTAAAAATCCTTCAATGTGATTTTCTGGATTTTTTTTTTCTTATTTTGTCTCTCATAGTTGAGGTATACCTATGATGAAAATTGGAGACGTCTCTCGTCTTTTCAGTGGGAGAACTTGCACAATTGGTGGCTGACTAAATACTTTTTTGCTCCACTGTATGCAGTGCCTTGATTTTTGGTCTGAGTAGTGGGGAGAGTTTCTGATTGTCGTCGGCCTCCGTCGGTCTATGATGACCATGGAAGAGAATCCTAAATGTCTACTCTGCTGGAACAGCACCGCCTGTGGTTGAACAGGCCGATGCGTGAATGGCAGTCCCTGTCACACATGTCAGGAATCTTTGAAAACACTTAGAAAATGATCGTATATTAGTTCATTACCTCAATAAAGATTTGAGACACAAGAATATTCTTTTAAGAGTTTTTACTTGCATAAATTATATACAAGGAGTACGGACCATCAGGTTGCAGGAGGTCAGTACTGAAGACTGCCTTCAGTGAGCAAGCTTATAAACAAGAAGCAGTTGCAACATACAAACGGAAGCAGGACAAAGCGGTTTCAGCTGAATACATCACAGACAAAAGAGTGTAACAGGTTTGGTACATCATTAACAGCTTGAAAGGACGAAGCAACCTGTTCCTTCTCTCGCCATGCAGGAGGTATGTCAGTATCAGTACATTTCCGCCAGAACTGGCCCCCTGCATGCAACCTCAGTATTCTTCCAGTATTCTTCCAGTAGAACTCGCTCCCCGAGTGTTGATTCAGTGTTTTTCCAGTAACAATAACATTGTACATTTTTCTGACATACAGATCGCACTTGTGGGTGGTCTCCGTGCAGCTGGGTCTGTGGCGGTTCTTCCTGCGGGTCCTTTTTTCATCTGCTGCAGCAGTCAGTCTCTCTTCACCCGCCTTGAGCTGTCTGGTCAGGGTGCCTCTCCATTTGGAGTGGTCCGTTGCAAGGTCCTCCCAGCGCTCTGTGTTGATCTCCAGGGCCTTCATGTCTCTCTTGCAGACGTCTCTAAAGCGCAGCTGTGGGCGGCCAACGTCTCTCCTGCCAGTTGCCAGTTCTCCGTAGAGGACGTCTTTGGGGATTCTGTCATCCTCCATACGGTGAACGTGGCCTAGCCAGCGGAGCCTGTACTGCCTGAGTAGAGTGAACATGGAGGGAAGGCCGGCGCGGGACAGAACTTCTGTGTTGGGCACTTTGTCCTGCCAGGATATGTCCAGGATGTGGCGAATGCAGCGCAAGTGGAAGGAGTTCAGTCTCCTTTCCTGCCGGGCGTATGTTGTCCACGTCTCACTCCCATAGAGCAGTGTGCTGATGACGCAGGCGTTGTACACTGCCATCTTCGTCTTGACAGAGAGTTTGGGATTCTCCCACACTCGTGTGGTGAGGCGAGCGAGTGTGAAGGCTGATTTTCCAGTCCTCTTGTTGATCTCTGTATCAAGGGAGAGGTTGTTGCTGATCGTGGACCCCAGGTACGTGAACTGATTCACGACCTCCAGCTCGTAGTCGTCGATGGTGATGGTTGGTGGTGCTTCCGTGCCTTGCGCCAAGATGTTAGTCTTCTTCAGGCTGATGGTAAGCCCGAAGTCCTTGCATGCCTGGGAGAAGCGGTCCATCAGGGTCTGAAGCTCCTGCTGTGTGTGGGTTGCAACTGCAGCGTCGTCTGCGAACAGCATGTCTCTGATTAGAGCCTCGCGTACTTTGGTTCTGGCTTTCAGGCGGGCGAGGTTGAAAAGCCTGCCGTCAGATCTTGTGTGCAGGTAGATTCCCTCTGTTGCTGTGCTGAAGGCATGCCTCAGGAGCATAGCAAAGAAAATCCCAAAGAGGGTTGGCGCAAGTACACAGCCCTGTTTCACTCCGCTGCGTATGTTGAATGGCTCTGAGACGTTGCCATCGTGCTGCACTATCCCCTGCATGTTGGTGTGAAACGATTCGATGAGGCTTTGCAACTTTGGTGGGCATCCTATCTTTGGCAGGATCTTGAAAAGGCCCTCTCTGCTGACCAGATCGAACGCTTTGGTGAGGTCAGTGAAGGCGACGTACAGGGGCATGTTCTGTTCTCTGCATTTCTCCTGGAGTTGGCGGATGGAGAATATCATGTCTACCGTCGATCGCTCAGCGCGGAAGCCACACTGAGACTCAGGGTAGACACGTTCGGCAAGCTTCTGTAGACGAATGAGAACAACTCGTGCGTAGACTTTGCCAACAACGCTGGGGAGGGAGATGCCTCTGTAGTTGTTGCAGTCACTTCTCTCCCCTTTGTTTTTGTAGAGGGTGATGATCTTGGCGTCCTTCATGTCCTGTGGTACGGCGCCTTCCTTCCAACACTGGCAGAGGACGTCATGCAATGGCAGCAGTAGGGCGGTCTTGCAGTGCTTGATCAGGTCAGGGGGTATGCCGTCATTGCCGGGTGCCTTGCCAGCGGCCAAGCTATCAATGGCCTTGCTGAGTTCGTCGACGGTTGGCTCGGTGTCAAGTTCGTCCATGGATGGCAGGCAGTCGATGGCATCAAGGGCTGACGGTGTCACGGTGTTCTGTCTGGAGTAGAGGTCGGAGTAGTGTTCCACCCATCTCTCCATCTGCTTGTTCTTTTCTGTGATCATCTCCCCAGTGGAGGATTTGAGGGGGGCCTTCTTGCTCTGAGCCGGACCAAGTGCTTTCTTGATGCCATCGTACATACCACGGATGTTCCCTGTTATGGCAGCAGTTTGAATGTCTTGGCTGAGCTGAGTCCAGTACTCGTTGGCACAGCGCCGAGCAGTCTGCTGAACTTTGCTTCTCGCAGCCCTGAGGATCTGGAGATTCTTCTCGTTTGGGTACTTCTTGTACTCAGCAAGTGCTGAGCGCTTGGCTTCAATGACGGGGGTCATCTCGGTCAACTTGGCATCAAACCAGTCCTGTGACTTCGAGGTCTTCCTCCCAAAGGTAGCCAAGGCTGTGCGGTGGATGGTGTTTCGCAGCTCTTCCCACTTCTGCTTTGCAGATTCTCCTTCTTGTGGTAGACCAAGTTCCTTCTCAAAGGTGGAGGCAAACTGCTCAACAAGTTCTGGTTGAGCCATCTTGCTGGTGTCAATCCGTGCCTTTCCAGGCTGTCTAGCACGATGGAATTTCTTCAGCTGCAGCTTGACCTTGCAACACACCAATGAATGGTCTGTGTCGCAATCTGCACTCTGGAACGAACGGGTGATTAGCACGTTCTTCAGTGAGGTGTGCCTGGTCAGGATCAAGTCCAGCTGGTGCCAGTGCTTTGAGCGCGGATGTTGCCAGGAAACCTTGTGTTGGGGCTTGGTCTTGAAGAACGATTTTGTGATGCACAGATTGTGATATGTGCAGAACTCGAGCAGCCGCTGTCCGTTGTCGTTCATTCTGCCCACGCCAAAAGGTCCAAGACAGGAGGGCCAGGAGTCGTGGTCAGCACCCACTCTGGCATTGAAGTCTCCAAGGAGAATGAGTTGTTCAGAGTTGGGGATGATCCTGACAGTTGTTGCGAGATTCTCGTAGAACTCATCTTTTGCCTCTGGTGTGGCTGTCAGTGTTGGGGCATACACACTGACGAGGGTGACTGGGCCTTGAGTGGTGTTCAGGCGGAGGGTGAGGAGTCGTGCAGAGCCAGTGCTGCCCAGTTCCACCATCTTCAGCAAGGTGTTCTTCACTGCGAAGCCCACTCCGTGTTCCCTGTGTTCGTCACTGCCCTTTCCCTGCCAGTAGAACGTGTAGTCCTTCTCTCTCAGTGTGCCTGCGTCAGCCAGCCGTGTTTCCTGGAGAGTGGCGATATCCACTCCCAGTCTCTTCAGCTCATTGTTGATGATGGCAGTCTTCCTGGTGTCGTTGATGTCCTTGAGGTTAGCAGCGAGTCCTGTCATCATAGTGCGGACGTTCCAAGTTCCCAGTTTTAGAGTTGGTCTCTTTTGTTTTATTGTCTTGCCTGGTGCGAAGGTTCTCATCCTGCTGTTGGGATTTCTCCTCATCCCCATGCACCCAATGAGGAAAGCAAGCTGTGGCGGGACAACACCTTATTGGCTGGGGGCTGCCCAGCTTGAGGCGGGCGGTAGCTGTCCAGTGAGATCCGATGATCCCTCCCACCGTCGGGAACAACCCCTGGCGCCGCACTCTACGCCAATTGAGCAGTGGCTTATAACCGGTAACTGTAATTCCCCGTGTTTTGTCTACGCCAAAGGCGAAGCTGGAGTGTCCTCTCCAGTGATCCGGTGTTCTACCTTCCAGCTTTGGGCGTTGGTAGGATTCAAGCCTGGGCAGGAAGATATGGAGGACAAGATGTTGCCCATGCAGCATGTCCCCCCTCTCCACGTCACTGATGAATCCAAAGGAACAGCAGGGCTGCTACAGTTTGGCACCAACGCCATTGCAGGAGCTGCCAGAACGATGTTGAGCACAACATAGAATTGCCTTAGGGGTGCCGACTCCGGATTTTTCCTCAGGGTTGACTCCCGAAGCTTTTCCCGTGACCGGGTATGCCGCAAGGCAGCGGAGGTTTGAAATCAGGGTTTACCTTCCCCTAGATGGGCTACCTTCCCAGGTTGACGAGCCACCATCTACCCAAAGCATCTGGTTTTAAGGCGCCGGAGATCCGCCCTCGCCCCTTCTCCTATTAGTAAAAGCAGTTCCGCCGGGCTTAGAGACTAAACCACATGGGCAGGCTAGGAGTTGGACTTAGTTGTCAGAGCCTTTTCGAGACGCACGCCATAAGGAGCATTTTATGAGCACTGGGAGCTTAACCCCAGTGCCGCTCCTGGCTATGACAACCTTGGAACCAGTGTTTCTGATCACACTGTAAAATTTCAAGTTTCTACATATTAGCGTTTTTGCTCCCCGTGCACTTTTAGTGAAGAAGAACAGGTTTGCTGCAGCACTGCTGCTTGGAAACCTAATTATCAAGAACTTCCACTGACATTTCTGCCCCTGTGTCCTATAGACATAAAATCTGACTGTTTTTATTGAACAGATGAGTGAACAATATAATCATGTGTCTCTTCTGTAAGTTGTCAGCATGGTGGTTCAGTGGTTAGCACTGTTGCCTCACAGCTAGAAGGTTCCTGGTTTGATCCTCCTGCTTGACAGGGCTCTTTCTGTGTGGACTTTGAATGTTCTCACTGAGCCTGTGTGGGTTTACTCCAGATGCTCAGGTTTCCTCCCACAGTCCAAAAACATGCATGTCAGGTTCCCTGGTGATTCTCCATTGGCTGTAGGTGTCTGTCTGTCTGAAGGCCACAGAATAGAGGCTGAATATGACTAGTAGTTAAAACACTGAGTGGTAACTAAGATTAGAAAAGCTCTCTATGAATCCAGGTCCATCACTGACAGACTGGGGACATTATGGAAGCCTAGATGGAATATTTTCCCTCCTCCGTCTGCAGATTAAAGCCAAACACAGATTGTCATTAAAGTCTGCAGGTGTGAGAGAGACTGAAGAGAATCATTGTGTCACGTCACCACAGTAAGATGAGATGAACTGAAGCTCAGATGAGAAGATCAGATGTTCATCACATCATGATGTCACTCTGGTTTGAATCACATTCACTCTGTGTTCAGATTGTCTGGAAGTCCATGAAATCCAGTCTGATTTTAACTGATTACTTTTTAATCTGTTGACAGATTCCATTTTCCCATTTTTATTTTTAAAATGAATTCTGTGTTTTCATGATAAGTTAGAAGTAATGAAGTAGAAACTTTTAGGTGATGAAGTAATGATGGTAAATGGTGGACAGGTGTATCACACAGCAGAGATGGAAGAGACGTCACAGTTAAATGTAGCCACAAAAACAGCAGCCTCTGACTGCTCATATTTATCACTGATAAGCTGAGGAAAAAGAACAAAATCACCTGAACTAGACAGACCTGGCAACCCACCGGAGTCAGAGAAACAGGTCCACCCAGACAGACCTCAGAGATGCTCCATGTTCATTGTTAGATTCTGTGGTTCCTCTGTGTTCTCCACATCACTGACATCATAGGATCCTGGTTCTGTTTTATAAGAACACTTTGATATTTTCTCTCATCACAGACTGAGGAACTGTGGACTCTCAGAGACTCACTGTGAAGTTGTGGCCTCAGCTCTGAAGTCTAACCCGTCACATCTGACACAGCTGGACATGAGTAGAAACAAGCTGAAGGATTCAGGAGTGAAGGTTCTGTGTTCTGGACTGGAGAGTCCAAACTGTCGACTGGAGCTTCTGAGGTCAGTTCACTGATGGAGCTGTTGATGTTTTTCTCTTTTTCACATCTTTGATTGATGCTACAAACTCTTTTTTCATCAATATTGAGGATTTTTCTGAGCACAAATCAGATGCAGTTTCAGTGTTTTCAGAAATGTTGGATCTTTGCAAACAGCTGAACAAGAGTTTTTGCTTTTGGCTCCAAATAGAAGTGAAAGACTTGATGAGGGTTGATTAAAGGCTGACAGAAGTGGAGTCATGATGGAGATGTTTGACAGGACAGTTGTTCAGCCTCCACAGGTTCATGTTGTGGTCCATCAGTCAGTGAAGATGAAGTCAGGACTGATGAGGCTGGAGAGTGTGTGAGGGGTGTGAATGAGGCTGTTGAAGATCTGATGGTAGCAGAGAAAAACAGGCTGCAGACACTTTGAGCTTCTGTGGAACCAGAGAGAGACGCTGAGAGGAAGAAAAGACAGAGCTGAATGTCAAAGCTGATGAAGGTGAAGTGAGGAAGTGTGGTGATGATGATGGTGGTGTGAGAAGCTGATCTGGCTGCTCCAGAGACGAGCCACCCAGCTGCTGTGCTGAGGTGTGTGTTAAAGCAGAGGAAGAAAGAGCAGCCTGACACAGGCCCCGAGCTGACAAGAGAGCAGCATTCAGGCTCTGTGGAGCATTTAGACAGCAGCTGGACAAGAGACGCCACTCTGATGGACGAGGACACACACAGGACATGGATCCTGGAACCAGGAGAGATTCAGAGGAACAGAGTGGATATTATCAGGATAACACCCCCACAAATTAGCAAGAAAAGTCACGACATTTCTGAAAACAAAGTAGAAGTTTGATGACAAAAATGTCACAAATGGATGTGAAATAGGCAGACTTTTGAACCTGAAAAAGAGACAAATTTACAAAAAATAAGACAAATTTATGACAAAAATCTGAAAATTTATCCCCAAACAACATTTTTTCCCAAAAATGTTGTTTTAGACTAAAAACAGCCTCAGAATTTTGAACCAAAAATCTAAAATTTCAGTTTAACATGAAAAACTGTCAGAAATTGATGTGAAAATGTCTGCAAATTTAGCTGTAAAAGGTAACAATTGTGGAAAGGAAAATGTGACAAATTGAATCCAAACTGAGAAAATGTCTGCCAAGAATCTCAGATATTTTGGAGAAAAGTTGCAATTTAATGAGGAAAAGCTGCCCACAAACTGGCAACCAAAAATTCCCCCAAGCTGCAAAAATGTGCAATTTCCTGGACAAAGTTTGATTTTGGTGCTAAAAGGAAGGCAGTTTTGTGCTGTTTGACTTTAGTTTGCAGCTTGAGATTTTTCTGCCTCCATGCAGGTTTGTTTTGGACCAGAACCCCTCAGTCTGGCTCTGTGTGGAGTTCAGGTTCCTGAGCTGTGCTGGAGAACACGGCTCTCCAACATGTGGCCCTTTGAGCACATCCAGTGGCTCCATGTGGATGTGATGAAAATGTAGTGGAGGAAATGTAACTAGTTGCTGATGTGTGACTCCTTCATGCAACCACAGGAAGGCAGAAGAATGCTGGTTGGAGGTCAAAGGTCATTCTAAAGCAAGCTTGAGTGGTGTAAATGTGGTTTTTGGAGGTTTCTAGATGGAGTCCAGTGATAGGCTGCATGTCTTTGTGCATGTTTGGACTCTGTCTTCAAGCTGCATTTGTCCATCAAGTCAAAGAAAGACGGAGACTCAGCAGCTGTGGGCAGCAAAACAACTTCAGTGACACATGAACACATGATTGTGACATTTAGACATGAATGCAGCAGGTTTCACATCCAGCCACTATCAAGCTGCAGCAATCAGCCTCCGTGCACGTTTCTCTGTCTACAGCTGGGAAACGTGCACCATGATGCTCTGACTCCAAAGTGTGGAATGACTCCAAGAGAACCAGACTGCTGACCCAGAAACCTTTAGAAATGATAGAAACCTTTAGAACTGATGTGCTGAATCCAAAATCCATGATGGCCACATGTTGTTTTAGACGTTTTTGTTTACATGTACGGGGATTTTCACTTTATATGATGCAAAATTCTTTTTTATGTCTTGAAATTCTCTGAATTGTGAACAATGATGACGTAACATTCAATTTGCATCTACTGACCTTTATATAAAGGTCAGTAGATGCACAGGACTAAGTCAGTCCAGGTTTTTACTGAGCACCTGATGGAGAGAAACGGATGTTATTTTCAGATTCAGTGGTGCAAAATTGTCTTAAATCAGTTGAAAAAACACAGACAACTTACAAAAAATTATTTTGTAACCCTGTGTAATTTATCAAATTTTTGTCACAAATTTGTAGTTTTTCTTGTCAATTTACTTTGGTCTGATGCATATGACAGATTTCTTTAATAAGTTTGGGGGTATTGTAAAGATTTGAGGGTTTTCTTGTGAATTTTCAACTTTTTCACTCATAAATTTGTGACTTTTTCAACATGCATTTTAAGATTTGTTTAAATGTCTCATAAATTCAAACAACTTTGCTGATAAGTTTTTACTTTAAATTTGTTTTTTGAAACACTGAAGGATTTCAAGATGAAACTTTGTCTGATAAACTCACATCTTTTATTCTTTATTCAGGTTGTGGAGCTGCAGTTTGTCAGAGATCAGCTGTGATTATCTGGTCTCAGCTCTGAAGTCCAACCCCTCCTATCTCAGACATCTGGACCTGGATAACAACCAGCTGCAGGATTCAGGAGTGAAGCAGCTGTGTGGTTTTCTGGAGAGTCCACATTGTAGACTTGAAGCTCTGAGGTCAGACTCCTCATTGTTGTTGTGTCCATGTGTGTTGTGTGTTCAGGGCTCTGCAACCTGCAGCTCATGTCCACATGTGTCTTTGTTGTCCAGAACCAGCGTCTCCCTCTGACTTGGACAGAAACTAGAAAAATGATCACAAATTCATGAAAAATAGTGTCTATTTAAGAGGAGAAAATTGATAAATTTACTCCAAAAATAGTCACATTTCCAAGGACAAAAGCAGGAAATTGCTGTGACATAAATGAAAAATTACTTAAACATTAAATTTTTATGAATAAAATTAGAACATCTACAAAAAATTCTCAGTAAAATTTAAAAAATAATAAGAACCAGGTCTAAAATGATGAGAAAAGCTCTGATTTTATGGGAGAAAAGGACCAATTTTGGTTAAAATGAAGGTTTATGTGAAAGAAGTTTGTAATTTTCTGAGAGAAATGTGACTTATTTCAGAGCAGAAAAAGTTGTGGATGTTGACAGGCCAGTTTTTTCTGTCATTGATTTAATTTTCAAGCTTTAATAGAATTCACTGCTCTCTACATGCAGAAGTTTTTTGGGCCCAAATGCCTCCAGAGCCACTTTTTCAGGCCAAATGTTGCAGCTGGTTGTAGAGGTTTGTGAGCCTGGACTAAGTGAAGATGTGCTCCAAGCAGAGCATTGAGGAGGTGGAGAGCTGCCAGAAGTGTGGAGAGGAGAGTGGGTCAGCGTTAAAGAAGAAGCTGGAGAAGACATTGATGCTGATGCAGTCCACTGAGGAGAAGAAAGAGAATCCAGAATCTTCTGATCTTCACTCTGGATTGCTGCTGAATGAAGAGTGCCAACACTGGTGTGAGGACAGCCCTACACATTTACAAGCTTTAAGCAGTGAGGTTCAAGCTGTGGCCCGTGGAGCACATTTGGTTTGTGAGCTGTTAAAGAGAGTTAGTTGTGGATTGTAAATGGTTGTGTCCTGAAGTGAGAACTGGGAGTCAGAATGGTTGCCAGTTAATAGGGGTCCCCTCTCTCTGATCAAGGAAAGGTCAGGAGGTCAGTCAGCAGCCTGTGGTGGACCAGATGTGCTCCATGGACCCTAGGTTGGATGTGACTGATTAAAGGTCTTCAACCTGCAGGCCTGTCCACAACAGCAGTTTTGGGGCTTTAAATCTTCAATATAATCCAGAGTGAAGATCAGAAGATTCTGTTCTTGTCCTTCTCCCTCAGTGGACTGCATCAGCATCAATGTCTGATCACAAGTTGGTCACTTTCAGCTGAAAGTTGAGACTTTTTCATGCAAAACTTTCATTCAATCTTTTGACCAAATGTTTTTCCTTGTAAAATATCAGCTTTTTCTTTCACTTCAGTTTTTTCTCTCATCAAATTTTCTTTCAAAAAGTCACTTTCTTGTCAGTTTGTGACATTTATTTGTAAATTTATTGATTTCTACTCATAAAGTTGCATTTAAAAGTCACCTATTTAAAATAAAATTGACAAATTTACTGGAAAAAGTTCCAGTTTTATATTAAAAAACACAACAAATTCATGTGAGAAATGCTGCAATTTTACCCACAAAACATAACAAAATTATAGAAAGAAATATGTCAAATTTATGAGGAAAAGAGAAAATTTCTGTCAAAATATTCAACATAAATTAGCATCAAACAGCCAAAAATTAGAAAGAAAAGTGACAAAATTTCTGATGACAAAGAAAGTTGAAGTTTTATTTTAAAAAGTCACAAATGTGTGAAATCTGCAGCCTTTTTTACATGAAAAGGTTAAAAAATTACAACAGAAAAATATATTCCAAAATGAGAAAATTTTTGCCCAAACTATCAAACATTTTTGTAAAAAAAATGATTGTAGACCAAATAAAAACCAGCCTCACAAATATGAAAAAAACTATTCAAAAATTTACTGGAAAAACTTTGTTTTACATGAAAAACTGTCAGAAATTGATGTGAAAATGTCTGCAAATTTAGCTGTAAAAGGTAACAATTGTGGAAAGGAAAATGTGACAAATTTAATCAAACTGAGAAAATGTCTGCCAACAATCTCAGATATTTTGGAGAAAAGTTGCAATTTAATGAGGAAAAGCTGCCCACAAACTGGCAACCAAAAATTCCCCCAAGCTGCAAAAATGTGCAATTTCCTGGACAAAGTTTGATTTTGGTGCTAAAAGGAAGGCAGTTTTGTGCTGTTTGACTTTAGTTTGCAGCTTGAGATTTTTCTGCCTCCATGCAGGTTTGTTTTGGACCAGAACCCCTCAGTCTGGCTCTGTGTGGAGTTCAGGTTCCTGAGCTGTGCTGGAGAACACGGCTCTCCAACATGTGGCCCTTTGAGCACATCCAGTGGCTCCATGTGGATGTGATGAAAATGTAGTGGAGGAAATGTAACTAGTTGCTGATGTGTGACTCCTTCATGCAACCACAGGAAGGCAGAAGAATGCTGGTTGGAGGTCAAAGGTCATTCTAAAGCAAGCTTGAGTGGTGTAAATGTGGTTTTTGGAGGTTTCTAGATGGAGTCCAGTGATAGGCTGCATGTCTTTGTGCATGTTTGGACTCTGTCTTCAAGCTGCATTTGTCCATCAAGTCAAAGAAAGACGGAGACTCAGCAGCTGTGGGCAGCAAAACAACTTCAGTGACACATGAACACATGATTGTGACATTTAGACATGAATGCAGCAGGTTTCACATCCAGCCACTATCAAGCTGCAGCAATCAGCCTCCGTGCACGTTTCTCTGTCTACAGCTGGGAAACGTGCACCATGATGCTGTGACTCCAAAGTGTGGAATGACTCCAAGAGAACCAGACTGCTGACCCAGAAACCTTTAGAACTGATAGAAACCTTTAGAACTGATGTGCTGAATCCAAAATCCATGATGGCCACATGTTGTTTTAGACGTTTTTGTTTACATGTACGGGGATTTTCACTTTATATGATGCAAAATTCTTTTTTATGTCTTGAAATTCTCTGAATTGTGAACAATGATGACGTAACATTCAATTTACATCTACTGACCTTTATATAAAGGTCAGTAGATGCACAGGACTAAGTCAGTCCAGGTTTTTACTGAGCACCTGATGGAGAGAAACGGATGTTATTTTCAGATTCAGTGGTGCAAAATTGTCTTAAATCAGTTGAAAAAACACAGACAACTTACAAAAAAATTATTTTGTAACCCTGTGTAATTTATCAAATTTTTGTCACAAATTTGTAGTTTTTCTTGTCAATTTACTTTGGTCTGATGCATATGACAGATTTCTTTAATAAGTTTGGGGGTATTGTAAAGATTTGAGGGTTTTCTTGTGAATTTTCAACTTTTTCACTCATAAATTTGTGACTTTTTCAACATGCATTTTAAGATTTGTTTAAATGTCTCATAAATTCAAACAACTTTGCTGATAAGTTTTTACTTTAAATTTGTTTTTTGAAACACTGAAGGATTTCAAGATGAAACTTTGTCTGATAAACTCACATCTTTTATTCTTTATTCAGGTTGTGGAGCTGCAGGTTGTCAGAGATCAGCTGTGATTATCTGGTCTCAGCTCTGAAGTCCAACCCCTCCTATCTCAGACATCTGGACCTGGGTATCAACCAGCTGCAGGATTCAGGAGTGAAGCAGCTGTGTGGTTTTCTGGAGAGTCCACATTGTAGACTTGAAGCTCTGAGGTCAGACTCCTCATTGTTGTTGTGTCCATGTGTGTTGTGTGTTCAGGGCTCTGCAACCTGCAGCTCATGTCCACATGTGTCTTTGTTGTCCAGAACCAGCGTCTCCCTCTGACTTGGACAGAAACTAGAAAAATGATCACAAATTCATGAAAAATAGTGTCTATTTAAGAGGAGAAAATTGATAAATTTACTACAAAAATAGTCACATTTCCAAGGACAAAAGCAGGAAATTGCTGTGACATAAATGAAAAATTACTTAAACATTAAATTTTTATGAATAAAATTAGAACATCTACAAAAAATTATCAGTAAAATTTAAAATAATAATAAGAACCAGGTCTAAAATGATGAGAAAAGCTCTGATTTTATGGGAGAAAATGACCAATTTCTGTTAAAATGAAGGTTTATGTGAAAGAAGTTTGTAATTTTCTGAGAGAAATGTGACTTATTTCAGAGCAGAAAAAGTTGTGGATGTTGACAGGCCAGTTTTTTCTGTCATTGATTTAATTTTCAAGCTTTAATAGAATTCACTGCTCTCTACATGCAGAAGTTTTTTGGGCCCAAATGCCTCCAGAGCCACTTTTTCAGGCCAAATGTTGCAGCTGGTTGTAGAGGTTTGTGAGCCTGGACTAAGTGAAGATGTGCTCCAAGCAGAGCATTGAGGAGGTGGAGAGCTGCCAGAAGTGTGGAGAGGAGAGTGGGTCAGCGTTAAAGAAGAAGCTGGAGAAGACATTGATGCTGATGCAGTCCACTGAGGAGAAGAAAGAGAATCCAGAACCTTCTGATCTTCACTCTGGATTGCTGCTGAATGAAGAGTGCCAACACTGGTGTGAGGACAGCCCTACACATTTACAAGCTTTAAGCAGTGAGGTTCAAGCTGTGGCCCGTGGAGCACATTTGGTTTGTGAGCTGTTAAAGAGAGTTAGTTGTGGATTGTAAATGGTTGTGTCCTGAAGTGAGAACTGGGAGTCAGAATGGTTGCCAGTTAATAGGGGTCCCCTCTCTCTGATCAAGGAAAGGTCAGGAGGTCAGTCAGCACCCTGTGGTGGACCAGATGTGCTCCATGGACCCTAGGTTGGATGTGACTGATTAAAGGTCTTCAACCTGCAGGCCTGTCCACAACAGCAGTTTTGGGGCTTTAAATCTTCAATATAATCCAGAGTGAAGATCAGAAGATTCTGTTCTTGTCCTTCTCCCTCAGTGGACTGCATCAGCATCAATGTCTGATCACAAGTTGGTCACTTTCAGCTGAAAGTTGAGACTTTTTCATGCAAAACTTTCATTCAATCTTTTGACCAAATGTTTTTCCTTGTAAAATATCAGCTTTTTCTTTCACTTCAGTTTTTTCTCTCATCAAATTTTCTTTCAAAAAGTCACTTTCTTGTCAGTTTGTGACATTTATTTGTAAATTTATTGATTTCTACTCATAAAGTTTCATTTAAAAGTCACCTATTTAAAATAAAATTGACAAATTTACTGGAAAAAGTTCCAGTTTTATATTAAAAAACACAACAAATTCATGTGAGAAATGCTGCAATTTTACCCACGAAACATAACAAAATTATAGAAAGAAATATGTCAAATTTATGAGGAAAAGAGAAAATTTCTGTCAAAATATTCAACATAAATTAGCATCAAACAGCCAAAAATTAGAAAGAAAAGTGACAAAATTTCTGATGACAAAGAAAGTTGAAGTTTTATTTTAAAAAGTCACAAATGTGTGAAATCTGCAGCCTTTTTTACATGAAAAGGTTAAAAATTACAACAGAAAAATATATTCCAAAATGAGAAAATTTTTGCCCAAACTATCAAACATTTTTGTAAAAAAATGATTGTAGACCAAATAAAAACCAGCCTCACAAATATGAAAGAAACTATTCAAAAATTTACTGGAAAAACTTTGAGTTTTACATGAAAAACTGTCAGAAATTGATGTGAAAATGTCTGCAAATTTAGCTGTAAAAGGTAACAATTGTGGAAAGGAAAATGTGACAAATTTAATCAAAATTGAGAAAATGTCTGCCAACAATCTCAGATATTTTGGAGAAAAGTTGCAATTTAATGAGGAAAAGCTGCCCACAAACTGGCAACCAAAAATTCCCCCAAGCTGCAAAAATGTGCAATTTCCTGGACAAAGTTTGATTTTGGTGCTAAAAGGAAGGCAGTTTTGTGCTGTTTGACTTTAGTTTGCAGCTTGAGATTTTTCTGCCTCCATGCAGGTTTGTTTTGGACCAGAACCCCTCAGTCTGGCTCTGTGTGGAGTTCAGGTTCCTGAGCTGTGCTGGAGAACACGGCTCTCCAACATGTGGCCCTTTGAGCACATCCAGTGGCTCCATGTGGATGTGATGAAAATGTAGTGGAGGAAATGTAACTAGTTGCTGATGTGTGACTCCTTCATGCAACCACAGGAAGGCAGAAGAATGCTGGTTGGAGGTCAAAGGTCATTCTAAAGCAAGCTTGAGTGGTGTAAATGTGGTTTTTGGAGGTTTCTAGATGGAGTCCAGTGATAGGCTGCATGTCTTTGTGCATGTTTGGACTCTGTCTTCAAGCTGCATTTGTCCATCAAGTCAAAGAAAGACGGAGACTCAGCAGCTGTGGGCAGCAAAACAACTTCAGTGACACATGAACACATGATTGTGACATTTAGACATGAATGCAGCAGGTTTCACATCCAGCCACTATCAAGCTGCAGCAATCAGCCTCCGTGCACGTTTCTCTGTCTACAGCTGGGAAACGTGCACCATGATGCTGTGACTCCAAAGTGTGGAATGACTCCAAGAGAACCAGACTGCTGACCCAGAAACCTTTAGAAATGATAGAAACCTTTAGAACTGATGTGCTGAATCCAAAATCCATGATGGCCACATGTTGTTTTAGACGTTTTTGTTTACATGTACGGGGATTTTCACTTTATATGATGCAAAATTCTTTTTTATGTCTTGAAATCCTCTGAATTGTGAACAATGATGACGTAACATTCAATTTACATCTACTGACCTTTATATAAAGGTCAGTAGATGCACAGGACTAAGTCAGTCCAGGTTTTTACTGAGCACCTGATGGAGAGAAACGGATGTTATTTTCAGATTCAGTGGTGCAAAATTGTCTTAAATCAGTTGAAAAAACACAGACAACTTACAAAAAAATTATTTTGTAACCCTGTGTAATTTATCAAATTTTTGTCACAAATTTGTAGTTTTTCTTGTCAATTTACTTTGGTCTGATGCATATGACAGATTTCTTTAATAAGTTTGGGGGTATTGTAAAGATTTGAGGGTTTTCTTGTGAATTTTCAACTTTTTCACTCATAAATTTGTGACTTTTTCAACATGCATTTTAAGATTTGTTTAAATGTCTCATAAATTCAAACAACTTTGCTGATAAGTTTTTACTTTAAATTTGTTTTTTGAAACACTGAAGGATTTCAAGATGAAACTTTGTCTGATAAACTCACATCTTTTATTCTTTATTCAGGTTGTGGAGCTGCAGGTTGTCAGAGATCAGCTGTGATTATCTGGTCTCAGCTCTGAAGTCCAACCCCTCCTATCTCAGACATCTGGACCTGGGTCAGAACCAGCTGCAGGATTCAGGAGTGAAGCAGCTGTGTGGTTTTCTGGAGAGTCCACATTGTAGACTTGAAGCTCTGAGGTCAGACTCCTCATTGTTGTTGTGTCCATGTGTGTTGTGTGTTCAGGGCTCTGCAACCTGCAGCTCATGTCCACATGTGTCTTTGTTGTCCAGAACCAGCGTCTCCCTCTGACTTGGACAGAAACTAGAAAAATGATCACAAATTCATGAAAAATAGTGTCTATTTAAGAGGAGAAAATTGATAAATTTACTACAAAAATAGTCACATTTCCAAGGACAAAAGCAGGAAATTGCTGTGACATAAATGAAAAATTACTTAAACATTAAATTTTTATGAATAAAATTAGAACATCTACAAAAAATTATCAGTAAAATTTAAAAAATAATAAGAACCAGGTCTAAAATGATGAGAAAAGCTCTGATTTTATGGGAGAAAATGACCAATTTTGGTTAAAATGAAGGTTTATGTGAAAGAAGTTTGTAATTTTCTGAGAGAAATGTGACTTATTTCAGAGCAGAAAAAGTTGTGGATGTTGACAGGCCAGTTTTTTCTGTCATTGATTTAATTTTCCAGCTTTAATAGAATTCACTGCTCTCTACATGCAGAAGTTTTTTGGGCCCAAATGCCTCCAGAGCCACTTTTTCAGGCCAAATGTTGCAGCTGGTTGTAGAGGTTTGTGAGCCTGGACTAAGTGAAGATGTGCTCCAAGCAGAGCATTGAGGAGGTGGAGAGCTGCCAGAAGTGTGGAGAGGAGAGTGGGTCAGCGTTAAAGAAGAAGCTGGAGAAGACATTGATGCTGATGCAGTCCACTGAGGAGAAGAAAGAGAATCCAGAATCTTCTGATCTTCACTCTGGATTGCTGCTGAATGAAGAGTGCCAACACTGGTGTGAGGACAGCCCTACACATTTACAAGCTTTAAGCAGTGAGGTTCAAGCTGTGGCCCGTGGAGCACATTTGGTTTGTGAGCTGTTAAAGAGAGTTAGTTGTGGATTGTAAATGGTTGTGTCCTGAAGTGAGAACTGGGAGTCAGAATGGTTGCCAGTTAATAGGGGTCCCCTCTCTCTGATCAAGGAAAGGTCAGGAGGTCAGTCAGCACCCTGTGGTGGACCAGATGTGCTCCATGGACCCTAGGTTGGATGTGACTGATTAAAGGTCTTCAACCTGCAGGCCTGTCCACAACAGCAGTTTTGGGGCTTTAAATCTTCAATATAATCCAGAGTGAAGATCAGAAGATTCTGTTCTTGTCCTTCTCCCTCAGTGGACTGCATCAGCATCAATGTCTGATCACAAGTTGGTCACTTTCAGCTGAAAGTTGAGACTTTTTCATGCAAAACTTTCATTCAATCTTTTGACCAAATGTTTTTCCTTGTAAAATATCAGCTTTTTCTTTCACTTCAGTTTTTTCTCTCATCAAATTTTCTTTCTAAAAGTCACTTTCTTGTCAGTTTGTGACATTTATTTGTAAATTTATTGATTTCTACTCATAAAGTTTCATTTAAAAGTCACCTATTTAAAATAAAATTGACAAATTTACTGGAAAAAGTTCCAGTTTTATATTAAAAAACACAACAAATTCATGTGAGAAATGCTGCAATTTTACCCACGAAACATAACAAAATTATAGAAAGAAATATGTCAAATTTATGAGGAAAAGAGAAAATTTCTGTCAAAATATTCAACATAAATTAGCATCAAACAGCCAAAAATTAGAAAGAAAAGTGACAAAATTTCTGATGACAAAGAAAGTTGAAGTTTTATTTTAAAAAGTCACAAATGTGTGAAATCTGCAGCCTTTTTTACATGAAAAGGTTAAAAAATTACAACAAAATATATATTCCAAAATGAGAAAATTTTTGCCCAAACTATCAAACATTTTTGTAAAAAAAATGATTGTGGACCAAATAAAAACCAGCCTCACAAATATGAAAGAAACTATTCAAAAATTTACTGGAAAAACTTTGAGTTTTACATGAAAAACTGTCAGAAATTGATGTGAAAATGTCTGCAAATTTAGCTGTAAAAGGTAACAATTGTGGAAAGGAAAATGTGACAAATTTAATCAAAATTGAGAAAATGTCTGCCAACAATCTCAGATATTTTGGAGAAAAGTTCCAATTTAATGAGGAAAAGCTGCCCACAAACTGGCAACCAAAAATTCCCCCAAGCTGCAAAAATGTGCAATTTCCTGGACAAAGTTTGATTTTGGTGCTAAAAGGAAGGCAGTTTTGTGCTGTTTGACTTTAGTTTGCAGCTTGAGATTTTTCTGCCTCCATGCAGGTTTGTTTTGGACCAGAACCCCTCAGTCTGGCTCTGTGTGGAGTTCAGGTTCCTGAGCTGTGCTGGAGAACACGGCTCTCCAACATGTGGCCCTTTGAGCACATCCAGTGGCTCCATGTGGATGTGATGAAAATGTAGTGGAGGAAATGTAACTAGTTGCTGATGTGTGACTCCTTCATGCAACCACAGGAAGGCAGAAGAATGCTGGTTGGAGGTCAAAGGTCATTCTAAAGCAAGCTTGAGTGGTGTAAATGTGGTTTTTGGAGGTTTCTAGATGGAGTCCAGTGATAGGCTGCATGTCTTTGTGCATGTTTGGACTCTGTCTTCAAGCTGCATTTGTCCATCAAGTCAAAGAAAGACGGAGACTCAGCAGCTGTGGGCAGCAAAACAACTTCAGTGACACATGAACACATGATTGTGACATTTAGACATGAATGCAGCAGGTTTCACATCCAGCCACTATCAAGCTGCAGCAATCAGCCTCCGTGCACGTTTCTCTGTCTACAGCTGGGAAACGTGCACCATGATGCTCTGACTCCAAAGTGTGGAATGACTCCAAGAGAACCAGACTGCTGACCCAGAAACCTTTAGAAATGATAGAAACCTTTAGAACTGATGTGCTGAATCCAAAATCCATGATGGCCACATGTTGTTTTAGACGTTTTTGTTTACATGTACGGGGATTTTCACTTTATATGATGCAAAATTCTTTTTTATGTCTTGAAATTCTCTGAATTGTGAACAATGATGACGTAACATTCAATTTACATCTACTGACCTTTATATAAAGGTCAGTAGATGCACAGGACTAAGTCAGTCCAGGTTTTTACTGAGCACCTGATGGAGAGAAACGGATGTTATTTTCAGATTCAGTGGTGCAAAATTGTCTTAAATCAGTTGAAAAAACACAGACAACTTACAAAAAAATTATTTTGTAACCCTGTGTAATTTATCAAATTTTTGTCACAAATTTGTAGTTTTTCTTGTCAATTTACTTTGGTCTGATGCATATGACAGATTTCTTTAATAAGTTTGGGGGTATTGTAAAGATTTGAGGGTTTTCTTGTGAATTTTCAACTTTTTCACTCATAAATTTGTGACTTTTTCAACATGCATTTTAAGATTTGTTTAAATGTCTCATAAATTCAAACAACTTTGCTGATAAGTTTTTACTTTAAATTTGTTTTTTGAAACACTGAAGGATTTCAAGATGAAACTTTGTCTGATAAACTCACATCTTTTATTCTTTATTCAGGTTGAGGAGCTGCAGGTTGTCAGAGATCAGCTGTGATTATCTGGTCTCAGCTCTGAAGTCAAATCCTTCTTGTCTCAGAGTTCTCCACCTGTGGGGAAACTACCTGAAGGATCCAGATGTTCAGCAGCTGTGTGTCCTTCAGAAGAGTCCAGACTACAGACTGGAGGATCTGAGGTCAGTAGAGGGTTGGAGTCAGTCTGTGCTGCTTTCAGCAGGATTGTCCTAAAGCCAGTTGGTGTGAAAGCAAAGATCCAGTGTTGCTGTAAAGCTGCAGCTTCTCAGTGGCTGCTTTCCTCAGTGAAGCTGTGAGAGGAGAATGGTGACAGGCTTCAGGATTGGACAGAAACACAGAGAGGGAGGCAACAGTCAGCCAATCAGATCATCCAGAAGCTCGTTGTGATCATGTGTTTGAGTTGATGTGGAGACGACTGCTGCTGTTGTGTTCATGTCTGCAGGAAATAAAGCTGGATTGCAGCTGCAGCTTCAACATGTATAGAGACAGTGGTGGTCATTCATCAAACTGTGGCAGCATCAAATCTGATCTCTCACTCTTTGTTCTCTCATTTCAACACTAAACAGCTGATCAGTTTCATCTCTGTCACAGCTCTGAGATCAGTCTGACTGAAGCCTCTGATCACTGGCTCTGATTCCAGAGAACCAGCGTTACATTTAGGAACCAGGAGCTCTTCCTCCAGACCAGAAGCTCTGCTGAAGTCCAGCAATCACATCTGTATCTGTGTCCTTGTGTCACTGGTTTCATCCAGATGCTGAAATGTGCTGGATGTGCTGCATCACTGACTGACAGCTGATGAAGTGAGTCTCTGAAACACTCATTTCTCTCCTCTCTCATTTCTCATTCTCTCTGCAGGTGGAGATGATAAACCTGATGGTGTGTGTGCTGAGAGAGGACGAGCTTCTTCTTCTCTTCTGAACACCAGCAGCTGGTCATGTGACCACAGATCAATCACTGCTGGAACAAACAGGAAGAAGAAGATCAAAGCTGAACAACATCTGGATTCAGTCAAAGCTTCACTGAAGTTTCTCAGCTGCTGCAAACAGATTCTGGATTTTGGTGTAAAGTTGGTGCCTTAAAGTTTGATTTTTTAGAACCTTTGATGTCAAAATCAGCTGTTTAACCTGCAGACTCTAAACTTGCTGTTCAACTGCCTCCTGACTTCTGCTGTTTTTAGATGGACTTTAATTCCTATAGAAATCATGTGGAGAAACCTCATCACTGTAAATGTGTCATTCATTCATTCAAAGTTTAGAACTCACAATAATGTTTTCATTCTTACTCCTCTGACAGAGTATTTGTGCATTTTGGGCTTTAGCTCAAGTTTGGAAGATTTTCATGTAAATTTGTGGACATTTCTTCATCATGAAAGCCAGACAATTTTCTCATCAATTTGCTCTTTTCTCTTTAAATTTGTGAGAATTAGCTGTTAAATCTTCAGCTTTTCTTGACAATTTGGGACATTTTTTCTTCAAGTTTTGTTACTTTTTTCTGATTTTTTCCTTCAAAATTGTGACTTCTTCTTTCTGAAGAATTTGTGGTTTTTTGTTTTTATTTTTAATATTTTGTTGCCAAACCCACCAGGAGACGCTGTGGTTCTCGTGGTGCCTGGTGTGGCTCCAGAGCCACAGGTTGAAACCCCCTGAGTTAATTGAACCTGATTTTTGTTCTTGTTTTGGGACGGTCCGCTCTTAAAACAGATGTGTTAAAAACAGCACAACTGTGGGTCCAGATGAGGACACAGTCGTCCTCAGATTTGCACCTCAGTTGGTGAAAATTTGAGGGAAAAATCACATTAAGTGTTTGAATGTATTTATGTACAGTGGGGTAAGAAAGTATTTAGTCAGCCACCAATTGTGCAAGTTCTCCCACTGAAAAGATGAGAGGTCTCCAATTTTCATCATAGGTATACCTCAACTATGAGAGACAAAATAAGAAAAAAAAAAATCCAGAAAATCACATTGAAGGATTTTTAATGAATTAATTGGTAAATTCCTCGGTAAATAAGTATTTGGTCAATAACAAAAGTTCATCTCAATACTTTGTTATTGATGGGATAAAGTGATCAATATAACCACATAACAGTTATTTGTGTGATTCAAAATATGTGTGTGATCAATATAACCATATAATAGTTATTTGTGTGACTCAAAATGTTTGTATTCTGCTTATACTTAGGTACTATGACCAATATGCCATAATGGAATGTATATATTGGCAGATGTGTGGTTTATTTCCTGCAAATGGAGCAAATGTGGACCTCTGCCTCAACACAGAGGGCAGTAAAACACCTGGTGTTTGTGAGGAGGAAACACCGTTGTAATAAAGGATGGGAAATGGCCTTCATCTGATACCCGGAGCCAGGAGCAGACCTTCAGATCTTCTCTGCATGCTTTCTTCTTTGTTCATTTGTGTATAAATATTCTGGGTCAGGGCGAGCATAGTTAGTCAGACTTCATGAACTGACACAGTCTGTTGCTGTCAGGGAAAGAATGTTTGGCCCAGCGCTGTAACCTACTATATTCAACTTGCTTGCTTAAATAAATACCTGTTCCAAGTAAGCTAAATCTCTTCCTTTAAAAATGAATCTGGGTGAACCATCTACACACATAGACAAGCTTTGAAGAGTAGACTTAGATGGTTTTTCTATTGTTTTTTTTTTCATCTTAACAATTTGGGGGCTTTGTCCGGTGAAAGGGGGAGATTATCATCTGATTTGGATCTTTGATTGCCTGAACAACGGACCTGCATCACCGGTTGACAACACAAGGGCCCTAAAACAATGAGGTAAGCAGACACCTTTTATATCAGAAGTTCTGCTATTTGGCTATAACCAAAGTGTTGTGTTGTCAAATGGTTGATGTGTGTCCTAGTGTGGGCGACACACATTGTGGGCTCACGTTTCCACAGAGACATGACTGCATGTGTATTGAGGGTGTCACGTCTGCAAGGACAAAGGACTCGAATCTGCAGAAGATAACAAGGAGGTGTGAGATTTGTCTCTTTGTCCCACAGAAGATGCCCCGGAGAGATTTCTGGTTCATCAGGAAATGAGAGACAATGGTGAAGGTTCAAAGGGATGCTTTGTGACTGTATGTTTACTGAAAACACCATGTAACTTGAATTCTGATGCTGGAAACATATAAAAGGGTGATGAGATATGATTCTTTCTCTTTCCTGCTTTGAGAATGCTAGAAGCTGTGTTCTGTCAATAAAGCTGGTTTACGAACTAAACTCAGCCTCATCATTCGAGCACATCTTCTACACTGGTGACCTACGACGAGAAATGAGCAGACAGAATTCTCCCGAGCGGGGCTCGGCGGAAGCCAGCCTGATGGCCGCCTCCACGATCCGGCTGCCCGATTTCTGGCAGCACAGCCCGCGCTCATGGTTTAGCGCAGTCGAGGCGCAGTTCAACCTCCGGAGAATCTCCAACGACGACACAAGATTCTACCATGTGGTAGCGAAGATGGACAGCAACACGGTCCAGAGAGTGGAGGATCTGGTTAATCATCCACCAGACAGCGACAAGTACAGCGCATTGAAGGACGTGCTGATCAGCCATTTCACCCCCTCAGTCCAACAACGAGCAGAGGGGCTCCTGACGTTGACGGAGTCAGAAAACGATAGACCTGCGGACCTGATGGTGAAGATGCTGAAGCTCAAAGACTCTGAGGATGGCGAATTCATTTTCGCCTACCTTTTCCTTCGGACCCTGCCGCCAGCAGTGAGAGTGGCCCTGGCAGAGTCGCCCCGATTGGCCAAGCGAGACTACCATGGGTTGAGCAAAGAGGCGCAGCGGCTGGTCGACGCCCACAAGCGGAACACGGTTTCGGCCGCGGCGGCTAGCCCGGGAACGGCGTCCGGAGACAGCGCAGGTCCAGCGGCCGCAGCGCCAGACGCACCAACGACGGCGGCGATGGGAGCCAGACGATGCAGAGCGGAGGACGGCCCGTGTTTCTACCACCGCCGTTTTGCAGAGAGAGCGCACAGGTGCGTCCCACCGTGCAACTTCAAGCGCCAGGGAAACGCCAAGACCGAGGGCCGGTAGCAGCTGCGACCCTCGGCAACGAGAACAGGCTGCTTTACCTGACGGATGCACGCTCGGGGAAACAGTTCCTCGTGGACACGGGCTCTCAGCTGAGTTTCGTCACACCCACCTACGCGGAACGGCTGATGTCGTCTAAAGCTCCCTGGGTGTCAGTGTCAGCAGCGAACGGCTCCACGATTAAAACGTTCGGTGAGAGGACCATGCTTCTGTCCTTACAGGGCCGTTCATTTGAGTGGACATTTATTGTAGCAGCAGTCAGTTTCAACATGTTAGGGGCTGATTTTTTGTGCTCACATGGTTTATTGGTTGACCTTGCTAATAGACGTCTGATTAATGCACTGTCCTTTCATTCTATTCCCTGCACAGCTCGGGTGGCCCCACCGACTGCACATGCCAGCGTCTCAGCTGCGGGTGGTAAGTTTCACACATTGCTTGCTCAGTTCCCAGCACTCACAGTCCCCACGTTTTCGGCAACGGTGGCTAAACATGGGGTGGAGCATTTCATAACCACCACCGGCCCTCCCGTTTTTGCAAAAGCTCGGCGCTTGGACCCAGCTAAACTGGCCATCGCGCGCGAGGAGTTCACTAATCTGGAAAAACTGGGCATTGTTAGACGCTCCAAGAGCTCTTGGGCTTCGCCGTTACACATGGTCCCAAAGGCTGACGGCTCGTGGCGACCTTGCGGCGATTTCCACAGGTTGAACAACGTTTCAGCTCATGACCGCTACCCGATTCCGCACATTCAGGATTTTTCTGTTCATTTGGCGGGGGCGTGCATTTTTTCTAAAATAGACTTGGTGCGCGGTTACCACCAGGTTCCAGTGTGCGCGCAAGATGTACCCAAAACAGCGGTCATAACTCCTTTCGGCCTTTTTGAGTTTTTGCGCATGCCTTTTGGCCTCAAGGGGGCCGTGCAGACTTTCCAACGCATGATGGATGCAGTTTTACGCGACCTTCCTTTCGTGTTCGTTTATTTGGACGATATTTTGGTAGCCAGCGCGTCCGAGGGCGAGCACGAAAAACACCTCACAGCAGTTTTTCGGAGGCTGGCAGAGCACGGGTTAATAGTTAACCCAGCGAAGTGCCAGTCTGGGGTGGCGCAGATTGATTTTTTGGGACATCGCATTTCGGCAGAAGGAGCGGTTCCTCTTCCAAATAAAGTGCGTGCCATAACGGACTTTCCGCAACCTCAAACGGTCAAGGCGCTTCAGGAGTTTCTAGGGATGGTTAATTTTTTCAACCGGTTCCTCCCAAGCACAGCACGGCTCATGCAGCCATTGTACACCGCGTTAAAAAAACAAAAGCCCGCAAATAAAGTTGAATGGTCTCCGGAGCGGGAGCGCGCTTTTGCCCAGGTCAAATCAGCCCTGGCAAACACAGTTTTGTTAGCGCACCCAGTTCCAACGGCCCACATGGCGCTCACCACTGACGCTTCCGATGTAGCGGTGGGGGCGGTAGTTGAACAGTTTGTGGCAGGTACCTGGCAACCCCTCGCGTTTTTCAGCAGGACTTTGCGCGATAGTGAGCGTAAATACAGTGCGTTTGACAGGGAGCTTTTGGCCCTACACTTGGCCATCCGTCATTTTCAGTTCTGGTTAGAGGGGCGACGTTTCACCGCGTTTGTGGATCATAAACCGCTAACGTTTGTGATGGCCAAAATTTCAGAACCCTGGTCAGGCCGACAACAAAGGCAACTAGCCGCAATATCGGAGTTCACTACTGATATTCAGCATGTCGCGGGTAATGTCGCGGGTAAACACAATGTTGTGGCAGACTGCTTCTCGCGCGTGGTAGCACCACCAAGCCCCATAGGGGCAGACTCTGTAGCCGTGGCCGCGGGCCCGGGCAACGATGCGGGAGCGCGTGCAGCCCCGGTCTGTGTTGGGTTAGATTATGCAGCCATGGCTGCGGAGCAGGTTAACGACGCGGACGTGCGCGCGCTCCAGTCTGGACCAACAGGGTTAAGGCTGGAGCACAGGGAGCAACAAAGTGGTATGCCCCCACTAATCTGCGATGTCTCCACGGGATGGCCCCGCCCCGCGTGGCGTCGCCGCGTTTTTGACTCGGTCCATTCTCTCGCGCACCCGGGGGTGCACGCATCGATTAAGTTGGTGGGGGAGAAATTTGTTTGGCCCGGGTTGCGCAAACGCAGCACGGTGGCGCAGTGGTTAGCACAGTGGCAGCACAGCAAGAAGGTCATGGGATCGATTCCACCCTTGACCATCGTGGGTTCGATCCCACCCCCAGACCATCGGTGACCCTTCTGTGTGGAGTTTGCATGTTCTCCCCGTGTCTGCGTGGGTTTACTCCGGGCACTCCGGTTTCCTCCCACATGCCAAAAACATGCAAGTTAGGTTAATTGGCATCAAAACTAGGGATTCTAAATTGTCATTAGGTATGGATGCGAGAGTGAATGGTTGTCTGTCTCTCTGTGTTGGCCCTGCGATGGACTGGCGATCTGTCCAGGGTGTACCCTGCCTCTCGCCCAAAGATGCTGGGATAGGCTCCAGCCCCCCCGCGACCCGAAAGGATTAAGCGGTAGAAGATGGATGGATGGATGGGTTGCGCAAACAGGTCAAGGAATGGGCGGCAGCCTGCGTAGCGTGTCAGCGAGCCAAAATACACAGACACACTAAGGCCCCGTTGGAACCTTTTCACATCCCCACTAAGCGTTTTGATCACGTGCATGTTGACTTGGTGGGCCCGCTCCCATTATCACACGGGCACACACATCTTTTGACGATGGTGGATCGCACCACGCGTTGGCCAGAGGCGATTCCTCTGACATCAACCACAGCGGAAGAAGTTGCGCGAGCATTTTTAGCAGCGTGGGTTGCGCGTTTCGGTGTACCGTCGGACATAACGTCCGACAGGGGTCCCCAATTTGTTTTCGAACTATGGTCATCGATGGCCCGCAGCTTGGGGGTGAAGATTCATCGCACTACCGCGTATAACCCCCAGGCTAATGGTTTATGCGAACGCTTTCACAGGTCATTGAAAGCAGCCCTCAGAGCGTCGCTAACGGATACAAATTGGGTGGACAAACTTCCATGGGTTTTATTGGGGTTGCGTTCTGCACCTAAGGAAGATTTGCATGCTTCCCCGGCTGAATTAGTTTTTGCACAACCTCTCCGTTTGCCGGGGGAATTTCTCCCCGATAATCCCGCACCAAATGGCCCCCCTGCTCAGCCGTGGCAGAGCGACTCGGGAGCAAACACGCTCCCTGGCCCGGTCCATCACAGTTTACCACACGTTTTTGTGCCAAAGGCTTTAAAAAATGCAGAGTTTGTTTTTGTTAAACATGATGCTCAGCGTCCAAGTTTGCGGCCGTTTTATGACGGACCGTTCCGAGTGCTGGAGACCGGGCAGAAGCATTTTCTGCTAGATTTAGGGGGCAGAAGGGAGTTGATTTGCATAAACAGGCTCAAACCCGCCTTTGTTTTGGCTGATGAGGAAGTGCAGCTCGCGAGGCCCCCCCGCCGTGGCAGGCCACCGAGAGGACATTCTCCAAAATCTTCACAGAAAGGTGCTAACAGCTTTAATCCACAGGTGCAGAGAGATGTTGCAGGTGCAGCCAAGCCAGGTTGCAGCAGATTCGGCAGAAAGTTAAAACCTAGGCAGTTGGTGGATTGATTAGCGATATATGGAGTGTTTTGTGTTTTTCTTTTTTTTTTATGCCATGCAGGTTTTGCCCTTACTAGACGTTTGGGGGGGGGGGTAGTGTGGGCGACACACATTGTGGGCTCACGTTTCCACAGAGACATGACTGCATGTGTATTGAGGGTGTCACGTCTGCAAGGACAAAGGACTCGAATCTGCAGAAGATAACAAGGAGGTGTGAGATTTGTCTCTTTGTCCCACAGAAGATGCCCTGGAGAGATTTCCGGTTCATCAGGAAATGAGAGACAATGGTGAAGATTCAAAGGGATGCTTTGTGACTGTATGTTTACTGAAAACACCATGTGACTTGAATTCTGATGCTGGAAACATATAAAAGGGTGATGAGATATGATTCTTTCTCTTTCCTGCTTTGAGAATGCTAGAAGCTGTGTTCTGTCAATAAAGCTGGTTTACAAACTAAACTCAGCCTCATCATTCGAGCACATCTTCTACACTAGTTTTTTTTTAAAAAAAGCAGTTGAATATGGTAAATGTTTTGTGCATGCTTATTTGATTAAAGAAAGACCGTAAGACCGGGAGAGTGGTGAAAGGCCCCCGGCTCGGGTGCAGGACCCGATTTTGACCAACCAATCATGATTTGGCATTGATTTTATATTGATTGATTAGATTGTGATCGCTTGGGACATTAACGGCCAAGACCGGGAGTGAAAGGCCCCCAGCCCGGATGATATCGCATATTTATGGTCATCCGGCCTGACTACAGGTTCACGGACTGAGCAAATTGGTCCGTGACTTGTGAGGACAGGAACTGGGTTGGACTCCTTTAGCCGTAACGAAGGCTAAAAATTCTGGGTCATATAGGTGACGCCCTCGGTTTAGTACCCGTAAAAGTCCAGCGCAAAGGAGAGCATCCTTCGCCATTCGACGGAAAGGCGAAAATTGGGATAACGCCCCGAGGAAGTGGCGCCCTCGAACAGTTGCATTTACTATTTGTTTTATATTGGTAACGCTGTAGTTGAAAAAGAAAAAAAAAAAAAGGCAACAGAGGGGCGAGCGGCGGTTCTCTCTCCCATCAGCAAGGGGGGGGGGGTGAACGGTAGCTCTCTCTCTCTCTACTTAGCAAGGGAAGAAGCTAGTGACAGATTTGCTCTGTGAAAAATAGAAGAGTGAACGGTACAGAGTTTTTCTCTCTCTCTCTCTCGCTCTCTCTATTTCTCGCTCTCCCAAAGGGGGCGGGCGAGGCTCTCTCTCTCTCTCTCTCTTTCTCCTTTTGCCCCAGGGGCGGGGGAGAGGCAGATTTGGCCCTGTAGAAAAATAAGAAGTGTGAATTTGTAGAGAGTGACTCCTCTAAAGAAAATATAAAAAAACAGTGGGATTCAACAGTGTCTCAAATGCTCAGTGGTATATCACCCAAAGACAGAAGTGAGGTTAAAGCAGAATGTGATAAATTGTATCAGAAATTAGTAGAAGAAGGTATTCTAAATTTAAATAAGGAGGACAGTTTGACCCAGTTATTAATGGAGTTCAAACAAAGAAGGATTAATGGCATACAAGCTATGAAAGATACGTATGTCTGTCACAGGATTTTTGGTGAAAAAGAGACATAAGCATCATATTGAGAAGTGTGAACGTGAGCGCAGACTGATTCATAATTTGGTTACATGCTCTGCTGCAATGGATGGTGTGAAATTGATGAAGGCACAGGTGTCTGATAAGGAGCAGAATCAGCACATGAGGACAATGGAGGCAAACAGCGGTTTGAGGCAGGATTCAGCAGCGGTTGGCCCAGTGGGGTGTGTGAGTGAGATAGAGAAGAATAAAGACTTATTGGTTGATAAGCAGCTGGACGAACAAAAGGGAGAGGTGTTGTCTCTCTACCCTAATTTGGAAGACTTAAAAAGGGAATTGCCCCCACCGCCATATTGTGTTAATCAGATGCCTTTGGTTAAACTTAAAGCGTACCTGTGGTGGTCGTGAAGACGCATTTAACTTGAAAACATTATGAAAAAGTATTTATTATTTGGGTAAATAATTGTTGCCAGCCATATACCCCCAGACATATATTCAAATAGGACCGCGGGCATGGCCAGCCAATGAAAACTGTGGGTGCCGCCATGACATATGCGGATGTGACGTCACTTCGTTGATACGGAAAAGACAATACTTGTAGAGGAGCTTGAAATAACGAGGCGATGTGATTCATAAACCAAAGTTTATTATCAGCTCCTCCAACAAGTCTCATCTAGGTGCAGCAGCAGAAGAAGTAAGAGGGCGAACACCTTCGGCTCTACCAACCTATACTCGCACATAACAAAAGACATGCATATCAAAAGCTGACATCCCTCACTATCTTAATCCCCTCTTTTGTCTCCGTACCCCTCCACCTGGCCCTGGGGGGTCAGGGCGACCTATCTGGTCTCCACCGCAGTGCCTCGGATGCTCTTTGATCTTCACTGGCGGTTGAGACCTCTTTGTCCTGTTCTGAGGTGTGAAGTCGCTTTACATATGTAATCACCAAACATTCTCACATGCTTATACATATGTAGGTTATGGGATATATGATTAATATAGACCACAGCCCCCCCCCCCCAAACGACTAAGAAAAAGACAATAGAAAAATTCACAGTTTAAGATAATTATTATGACATACTAACTGCTACACCTCTTGACACAGAAGAAACTTTCCAGCAGCCATGCTCCTAAGAGAGTTCAGTGGTAATCATAACAGCATAGTAAAATCACAAGTCAGTCCTAAACTGTTACAGCACAATTAGTGAACAACTGTTGAGTAGTTTGCATCAGTCCCTGTGCCGTCTGGGTTTTAATCTTCTCCCGAATCTGCTGTGGGTCCGCTTGGGCGTCCTGGTGGGACCTTCCTGTTGTGGCCGTCACACATTGTGGGCTCACGCTGCCACAGAGACAGGACTGAATGTGTATTGTGGGGTGTCACGTCTGCAAGGACTAAGGACTTGAATCTACAGGAGGTAACAAGGAAGTGTGAGATTTGTCTCTTTGTCCCACAGAAGACGCCCCGGAGGGTATTCCGGTTCATCAGGATATGAGAGACAATGGTGAAACTTCAACGGGATGCTTTGTAACTGTATGTTGACTGAAGACACCATGTGACTTGAATTCTGATGCTGGGATGTATAAAAGGGTGTTGAAATATGATTCTTTCTCTTTCCTGCTTTGAGAATGCTAGAAGCTGCGTTCTGTCAAATAAAGCTGGTTTTATGACTGAAACTCAGCCTCGTTATTTGAGCATGCTTCTACACTGGTGACCTACGACGGAAAATGAGCAGACAGAATTCTCCCGAGCGGGGCTTGGTGGAAGCCAGCCTGATGGCCGCCTCCATGATCCAGCTGCCCGATTTCTGGCAGCACAGCCCGCGCTCATGGTTTAGCGCAATCGAGGCGCAGTTCAACCTCCGGAGAATCTTCAACGACGACACAAGATTCTACCACGTGGTAGCGAAGCTGGACAGCGACACGGTCCAGAGAGTGGAAGATCTGGTTAATCATCCACCAGACAGCGACAAATACAGCGCATTGAAGGACGCGCTGATCAGCCATTTCACCCCCTCAGTCCAACAACGAGCAGAGGGGCTCCTGGCACTGTCGGAGGCAGAAAACGATAGACCTGTGGACCTGATGGTGAAGATGCTGCAGCTCAAAGCCTCTGAGGATGGCGAATTCATTTTCGCCCACCTTTTCCTCCGAACCCTACCACCAGCAGTGAGAGTGGCCCTGGCAGAGTCACCCCGATTGGCCAAGCGAGACTACCGTGGGTTGAGCAAGGAGGCGCAGAAGTTGGTCGACGCCCACAAGCGGAGCGCGGTTTCGGCCGCGGCGGCCAGTCCGGGAACGGCGTCCGGAGACAGTGCGGGTCCAGCGGCCGCGGCGCCTGACGCACCAACAACGGCGGCGACAGGAGCCAGACGACGCGGAGCGGAGGACGGCTCGTGCTTCTACCACCGCCGTTTTGCAGAGAGAGCGCACAGGTGCGTCCCACCGTGCAATTTAGCAGCTGCGACCCTCGGCAACGAGAACAGGCTGCTTTACCTGACGGATGCACGCTCGGGGAAACAGTTCCTCGTGGACACGGGCTCTCAGCTGAGCTTCGTCACACCCACCTACGCGGAACGGCTGTCGCCTTCTAAAGCCCCCTGGGTGTCAGTGTCAGCAGCGAACGGCTCCACGATTAAAACGTTTGGTGAGAGGACCATGCTTCTGTCCTTACAGGGCCGTTCATTTGAGTGGACATTTATTGTAGCAGCAGTCAGTTTCAACATGTTAGGGGCTGATTTTTTGTGCTCACATGGTTTATTGGTTGACCTTGCTAATAGATGTCTGATTAATGCACTGTCCTTTCATTCTATTCCCTGCACAGCTCAGGTGGCCCCGCCAACTGCACATGCCAGCGTCTCAGCTGCGGGTGGTAAGTTTCACACTCTGCTTGCTCAGTTTCCAGCACTCACAGTCCCCACGTTTTCAGCAACGGTGGCCAAGCATGGGGTAGAACATTTCATAACAACCACAGGCCCTCCCGTGTTTGCAAAGGCTCGGCGCTTGGACCCAGCTAAACTGGCCATCGCGCGCGAGGAGTTCACTAATCTGGAAAAACTAGGCATTGTTAGACGCTCCAAGAGCGCTTGGGCTTCGCCATTACACATGGTCCCAAAGGCTGACGGCTCGTGGCGACCTTGCGGCAATTTCCGCAGGTTGAACAACGTTTCAGCTCACGACCGCTACCCGATTCCGCACATCCAGGATTTTTCTGTTCATTTGGCGGGGGCGCGCATTTTTTCTAAAATAGACTTGGTGCGCGGCTATCACCAGGTTCCAGTGCGCGCGCAGGATGTACCCAAAACAGCGGTCATAACGCCTTTCGGCCTTTTTGAGTTCTTGCACATGCCTTTTGGCCTGAAGGGGGCCGCGCAGACTTTCCAACGCATGATGGATGCAGTTTTACGTGACCTGCCTTTCGTGTTCGTTTATTTGGATGATATTTTGGTAGCCAGCACGTCCGAAGGCGAACATGAAAAACACCTCACAGCAGTTTTCCAGAGGTTGGCAGAGCACGGGTTGATAGTTAACCCAGCGAAGTGCCAGTTTGGGGTGGCGCAGATTGATTTTTTGGGACATCGCGTTTCGGCAGAGGGAGCAGTTCCCCTTCCAATTAAAGTGCGTGCCATAACGGATTTTCCGCAACTTCAAACGGTCAAGGCGCTTCAGGAGTTTCTAGGGATGGTTAATTTTTACAACCGTTTCCTCCCAAGCGCAGCACGACTCATGCAGCCATTGTACACCATTGTACACCGCGTTAAAAAAACAAAAGCCCGCAAATAAAGTTGAATGGTCTCCGGAGCAGGAGCGCGCTTTTGCCCAGGTCAAATCAGCCCTGGCAAACGCAGTTTTGTTAGCGCACCCAGTTCCAACGGCCCGCATGGCGCTCACCACTGACGCTTCCGATGTAGCGGTGGGGGCGGTAGTTGAACAGTTTGTGGCAGGTACCTGGCAACCCCTCGCGTTTTTCAGCAGGACCTTGCGCGATAGTGAACGGAAATACAGCGTGTTTGACAGGGAGCTTTTGGCCCTACACTTGGCCATCCGTCATTTTCAGTTCTGGTTAGAGGGGCGACGTTTCACCGCTTTTGTGGATCATAAACCGCTAACGTTTGCGATGGCCAAAATTTCAGAACCCTGGTCAGGCCGGCAACAAAGGCAACTAGCCGCAATATCGGAGTTCACTACTGATATTCAGCATGTCGCGGGTAAACACAATGTTGTAGCAGACTGCCTCTCGCGTGCAGTAGCACCGCCAAGCCCCATAGGGGCAGACTCTGTAGCCATGGCCGCGGGCCCGGGCAGCGACGCGGGAGCGCACGCAGCCCCGGTCTGTGTTGGGTTAGATTATGCAGCTATGGCTGCGGAGCAGGTTAACGACGCGGACGTGCGCGCGCTCCAGTCTGGACCAACAGGGTTAAGGCTGGAGCACAGGGTGCAACAAAACGGTATGCCCCCGCTAATCTGCGATGTCTCCACGGGACGGCCCCGCCCTGTGGTGCCAACCGCGTGGCGTCGCCGTGTTTTTGACTTGGTCCACTCTCTCGCGCACCCGGGGGTGCACGCATCGATCAAATTGGTGGGGGAGAAATTTGTTTGGCCCGGGTTGCGCAAACAGGTCAAGGAATGGGCAGCAGCCTGCGTAGCGTGTCAGCGAGCTAAAATACACAGACACACTAGGGCCCCGTTAGAACCTTTCCACATCCCCGCTAAGCGTTTTGATCATGTGCATGTTGACCTGGTCGGCCCGCTTCCGTTATCACACGGGCACACACATCTTTTGACGATGGTAGACCGCACCACGCGCTGGCCAGAGGCGGTTCCTCTGACATCAACCACAGCGGAAGAAGTTGCGCGAGCATTTTTAGCAGCATGGGTTGCGCGTTTTGGTGTACCGTCGGACATAACGTCCGACAGGGGTCCCCAATTTATTTCCGAGCTGTGGTCATCGACGGCCCGCAGCTTGGGGGTGAAGATTCATCGCACCACCGCGTATAACCCCCAGGCTAATGGTTTATGCGAACGCTTTCACAGGTCATTGAAAGCAGCCCTCAGAGCGTCGCTAACGGATACAAATTGGGTAGACAAACTTCCATGGGTCTTATTAGGGTTGCGTTCTGCACCTAAGGAAGATTTGCATGCTTCCCCGGCTGAATTAGTTTTCGCTCAACCGCTTCGTTTGCCCGGGGAATTTCTTCCTGATAATCCCGCACCTAGTGGCCCCCCCGCTCAGCCGTGGCAGAGCGGCTCAGGAGCAAACACGCTTCCTGGCCCAGTCCATCACAGTTTCCCACACGTTTTTGTGCCCAAGGCTTTAAAAAATGCAGAGTTTGTTTTTGTTAAACATGACGCCCAGCGTCCAAGTTTGCGGCCGTTTTACGACGGACCGTTTCGAGTGCTGGAGACCGGGCAGAAGCATTTTCTGCTAGATTTAGGGGGCAGACGGGAGCTGATTTGCATTAACAGACTCAAACCCGCTTTTGTTCTGGCTGACGAGGAGCTGCAGCTCGCGAGGCCCCCCCGCCGGGGCAGGCCGCCGAGGAGACATTCTCCAAAGTCTTCACAGAGAGGTGCTAACGGCTTTAATCCACAGGTGCAGAGAGACGTTGCAGGTGCAGCCAAGCCAAGTTGCAGCAGATTCGGCAGAAGATTAAAACCTAGGCAGTTGGTGGATTGATTAGCCATGTATGGAGTGCTTTGTGTTTTTCTTTTTGTATGCCATTTAGATTTTGCCTTACTAGACGTTTGGGGGGGGGGTAGTGTGGCCGTCACACATTGTGGGCTCACGCTGCCACAGAGACAGGACTGAATGTGTATTGTGGGGTGTCACGTCTGCAAGGACTAAGGACTTGAATCTACAGGAGGTAACAAGGAAGTGTGAGATTTGTCTCTTTGTCCCACAGAAGACGCCCCGGAGGGTATTCCGGTTCATCAGGATATGAGAGACAATGGTGAAACTTCAAGGGGATGCTTTGTAACTGTATGTTGACTGAAGACACCATGTGACTTGAATTCTGATGCTGGGATGTATAAAAGGGTGTTGAAATATGATTCTTTCTCTTTCCTGCTTTGAGAATGCTAGAAGCTGCGTTCTGTCAAATAAAGCTGGTTTTATGACTGAAACTCAGCCTCGTTATTTGAGCATGCTTCTACACTGTAAGGAATCTGCAGCTTGGGGAGGAGAGTGATTATTTGTTCCCTGCAGGGGGGCTGAGTCTTTTCTCTTGGGGGGTCTACCCCGCCGAGGTGCTCTCGCCAACCGTGCAGGCTCGTCTCTCAACAAGAAGGCAGGTTTAAGTCTGTCAGTGCTGACTGTTTCTTTTCTATCCCCAAAATCAAGCACAAAATGCTTATCACCAGGTTCCAGCACTCTGAATGGTCCATCGTATGGTGGGCGGAAAGTTGGTTTTAAAGCTTCATGCCTGACAAAAACGAATTCAGCATTTTTTAAGGCTTGAGGGACAAAAACCCGTGGAAAAGAGTGATGTGCCGGTCCGGGGAGAGAGTCCGGTCCGTTGCTGCCTAAAAACCTCGGGGCAGGAAGATGCCCTGGCTCTGGGTTCTCTGGTAAAAATTCACCTGGGAGCCTGAGAGGTTGTGCAAAAACTAATTCTGCTGGGGAGGCGTCTAGATCCTCTTTAGGCGCAGCACGCAACCCCAATAAAACCCAGGGAAGTTTATTTACCCAATTTGTATCCGTTAGTGAGGCTCTGAGGGCGGCCTTTAAAGATCTGTGAAAACGCTCGCATAACCCATTAGCCTGAGGGTGATAAGCGGTGGTGCAGTGAATTGTCGCCCCTAAGCTGCTGGCCATGGCTGACCAAAGCTCCGAGACAAATTGAGGCCCCCTATCGGACGTGATGTCCGATGGGACGCCGAAACGTGCCACCCAGTTTGTCAAAAAAACGTGAGCGACTTCCTCCGCTGTGGTTGACGCCAGAGGGATTGCCTCCGGCCAGCGCGTGGTGCGGTCTATTATTGTTAGCAGGTGTGTGAAACCTTGGGAGGAAGGTAGTGGCCCCACGAGGTCGACATGAACGTGGTCGAACCTTCTAGCAGGGATTCGAAAAGGCTCTAGAGGGGCTTTTGTGTGTTTGTGTACTTTGGCGCGCTGACAAGAAATGCAAGTCTTTGCCCATTCTTTTACGTTTTTGCACAGGCCAGGCCACACAAACTTTTCGGCGACCATTTTAACCGAAGCGCGCACACCTGGGTGCGCGAGGGAGTGAATCGAGTCAAAAATACGGCGGCGCCATGCAGCTGGGATTAACGGGCAAGGTCGGCCGGTTGAGATGTCGCATATTAGGCGGGGCACACCGTCGCGTAAACCCCTTTCCTCCAGCCTTAACCCTGTTGGTCCAGACAGGAGTGCGCGCACGTCCGCGTCATTACTTTGCTCCTCCGCCATGGCTGCATAATCTATCCCTGCATGGATTGGGGCCGCGTATGTGTCCGAGTTGGCGAAGAGTTCTGCGGCTGAGGTAGTATAATCTGTCTCCTCGTGCTCTGGTGATGTCACAGCGCGAGAGAGACAGTCTGCTACCACGTTAAGTTTGCCTGCCACATGTCGAATGTCTGTGGTGAACTCTGAAATCGCAGCTAGCTGTCTCTGTTGCCTGCCTGACCACGGTTCGGAAATTTTAGCCATCGCAAAGGTGAGCGGTTTGTGGTCTACAAAAGCCGTGAAACGCCGCCCTTCCAACCAGAACTGGAAGTGGCGGATGGATAAATGAAGCGCTAGCAGCTCCCTGTCAAAAGTGTTGTATTTACACTCAGTTTGGTTTAGCGATTTGCTGAAGAATGCCAAAGGTTGCCAGATTCCGCTGACGTGTTGTTCTACAACTGCCCCTATGGCCAGGTCTGAAGCGTCTGTGGTTTGCGCAATGCGGGCCGAGGGATCGGGGTGAACCAACAATGTGGCATTAGTTAGGGCACTTTTTACTTCCGCGAAGGCGCGTTCGCGCTCCGGGGTCCATTCGACCGCGTTGGAAGGTTTTTGTTTTCTGAGTGCATCATATAGGGGTTGCATGAGCTGAGCTGCGTGGGGGAGGAAACGGTTGTAAAAATTAACCATTCCCAAAAATTCTTGCAGCGATTTGACCGTTTGTGGCCGTGGGAAACTTTTTACTGCGTGAACTTTGTCTGGCAGTGGGACTGCCCCCTTCGGTGAAACTCTGTGTCCTAAAAAATCAATTTGAGACACGCCGAATTTGCATTTGGCTGGATTGATTATTAACCCGTGCTCTTCTAGTCTCTGAAAAACCATAGTGAGATGCTGCTTGTGTTCTTCCTCAGACGAGCTGGCTACCAGCATATCGTCGAGGTAGACGAACACCAAGGGGAGGTCGCGTAATACCGCGTCCATCAGCCGCTGAAAGGTTTGAGCGGCGCCTTTGAGGCCGAAAGGCATCCGCAAAAATTCAAAAAGACCGAAGGGGGTTAATACAGCTGTTTTAGGAATGTCCTCTGCTTGAACTGGGACTTGATGATAGCCGCGGACCAGGTCTATTTTTGAAAAAATGCGCGCACCCGCCAGATGTAGTGAAAAGTCTTGAATGTGAGGAATTGGGTAGCGGTCATGCGCTGTCGCATTGTTTAATCTGCGGTAATCGCCGCACGGTCTCCAAGAACCGTCGGATTTCGGGACCATGTGAAGTGGTGACGCCCAGGGGCTTTTTGAGCTCCTGATAATGCCTAATTTTTCAAGGGTGGTAAACTCGTCCCGAGCTATGGCGAGCTTGGTCGCGTCTAAGCGCCGAGCTTTGGCGAATACGGGTGGGCCCGTTGTGGGAATAAAGTGTTCGACCCCGTGTTTAGCCACTGTGGCTGAGAATTTGGGAATTGTGAGTGCTGGAAATTGGGTGAGGAGTTGATCAAACTTACCTCCTGCTGTGGTGATGCTGGCCTGCACGGGTGGTGGAGAAATTCGAGCTGAGCAGGGAATAGAAGCAAAGGACAGTGCATTAACCAAGCGTCTGTTCGCTAGATCAACTAATAACCCATGTGCACACAAAAAATCTGCGCCCAACAAGTTAAAACTCACCGCCGCTACAACAAATGTCCATCTGTAGTTGCGGCCGTGGATGCAGAGGGGCAGGCTCTTTTCGCCAAAAGTGTCGATGATGGAGCCGTTGGCTGCCACCGCTCCATTGCCCCGGGGGCCCATGGCCCGGTCTGCTTGGGAAGGCATGACAAAACTTAGTTGAGCTCCCGTGTCGATAAGCAACAGCTTGCCGGTGTGTCTGTCCGTCACATATAAAAGCTTGCTTTTTTCGTCGAGAACCGCCACTGTTAACGGCTCTCGGCTTTGGCGTTTTCCCGAAATTGTGAATTTGCAGGGGGGAAAGCATTTGTAAGCCTTCTCGGCGAAGCGGTGGTGGTAATAACAAACGTCGCTCCGTCTGTTACGTCTTGGCCGTGTCACTGTCACCGCGGGCTGATTCTGCTCGGTGGTTTGTGGCTCCCCGTGGCTCCAGACATCAGCGTTGAGGTTTGCGGATCCTGCTGTGGGTGTCTGCTCCTTGCAGGCGTTGACGAGCCGTTGAGCTTCGTGAGCCAGCATGCGGAAGTCTTGCTGGGTGCTGCATCGCATGTTGGCAAGCGTCCCTCTCATGTGTGGTGGCAGCGCACTGAGGAATATGAATTGGAAGAGGAAGTTGTCGTTGTCCTCTTCTTTAAGTTGCAGCAAGTCCTCCATGAGGGCCTTGGGTCTGCCTCCTCTGTGGCCGTAGACCGCCAGGATCCTCTCGGCTCTCTCCTCGGCTGAGGGGACGTAATTTGCCACGATGGTCGCTTTCAGTTCTTTATATTTGTCCTGGGCCGGCGGCCGCTGGATTATGCTCCGCGTACATCTCGAAGTGGCGGCGTCGAGTTTGGCGATGATGTGATAGAACTTTGTATCGTCAGCTGTGATGCCCGCAAGTGCAAACTGGGCTTCAGCTTGCTGAAACCATGAGGCGGGGTCTTCCTGCCAGAAGTCCGGCAGCTTGACGGTGACGGCGCTTGTGTGGACCGTCACTGATGTGTCCGCAGGATGAGAGTGCCTTGCTTCGGCTCTCTCAGCGGCGCTGGTGCTCGGTTGAGCCCTCTCTATCACTTCTGCCGTGGGGGAACGTCGTCCATCTGTTCCCCTGTCTGCATGGGCGCCGGCGTCTGCCTGGGTCGCCACAGATGAGTCGATCGCGGGGGGACGCCTCTGGTCCATCCTCGCGTCAGGGTCACCAGTGTAGTGGAGCTTGAAATAACGAGGCGATGTGATTCATAAACCAAAGTTTATTATCAGCTCCTCCAATAAGTCTCATCTAGGTGCAGCAGCAGAAGAAGTAAGAGGGCGAACACCTTCAGCTCTACCAACCTATACTCGCACATAACAAAAGACATGCATATCAAAAGCTGACATCCCTCACTATCTTAATCCCCTCTTTTGTCTCTGTACCCCTCCACCTGGCCCTGGGGGGTCAGGGCGACCTATCCCGTCTCCACCGCAGTGCCTCAGATGCTCTTTGATCTTCACTGGCGGTTGAGACCTCTTTGTCCTGTTCTGAGGTGTGAAGTCACTTTACATATGTAATCACCAAACATTCTCACATGCTTATACATATGTAGGTTATGGGATATATGATTAATATAGACCACAATACTCAGCTTTTCCCCGCGACTACGGTGCTGTTGTCTGTTGTTTTTGTTCTATTATGGCTGAATTTTCTGACTCTGAGGAAGAATTCGGGCGACATGGCTACATGTTTGAGCCAGAAAGGTCTGAGGGTGAACTTGACACTGATTCGTCGCAGTCTTCTGATTCCTCGGAGGAAAATGCTGCGATAAACTGGCGGGCCGGCCGAGCCACTATGGACAATGCAGACTGGTGCAAATGTGGCCATTGTGTTCGGCAAAAAACGGATGTTGAATGTTTCTGCTGCAAGGAATACGAACTGACAGTGAATTTATTGGAAGAAAACTCTGTGGAATGCGTGACACTGATCGACCATTTGCCAAGCTATGTCACTCACAGGCCGTCACTAGAGATGATGTTCATCTACAGCATGATACGACGATTTGTGCGGGGCCCCGCACCTGCTCATCTGTCAACTCGGTAAGCCTACCATGCATGTATCTAATATACAATGCAACCTGTATTTATATATAAATATATGATATATAAATATATATTACCTGTATTTAGGACCCACGCTATAGTAACCACAGTGTGTGTCAAGGTGCTGTTTTTTGTTTTTTTTTGCGTTACGGTGATACTTTCTGAGCGGCCTTCACGCCAGGGGTTGGGTGCAAAGCTGCGTATTTTGTAGCAAATAAAATAATATCATATATATCTAGGTGTATATTATAAGAAGACTTCTTTAATATACATGTACTTTATAATAGGTTTCACTATGGATAGCAGTGGCACAGTCATGAAGTTTACCATGTACAAGAGGACTTTGTGATTAAATGGCCTTAAATGAGAAATATTTATCAATTGAATATGCATTGAATCAGATGATATATGATATATTCAATAGATATATTCATATTTTTGCAGGCAATACAGGCTAATGGCATATCGAGCATTCACGTTGTACTTGCACCGTGGACAGACACTGGGGCGACATGTCAGAAAGCCATTGCCTTCATGTTGTGTGGAGTACATCCATCAGCAGTTTCCTGATCCTGGTGGAAGATACGTTGGCTTCAAAGAATACAGATGCTCTCCCGAGGCTCAACACTGAAGATGCATGTTCAACTAACTTGGTGGACGAACGTATGTTAACAATTACTGTATTGTCAATTTGTCACTTGGTCCACTATCAATATAACATGGATACAGTACAATGATAATTTGGTTCAATATATACAGGAAGACAATGCATAAGGTGTTTTCATTATACTTCTACAGTATTGTTCATTGTATAATCATTCATTATTCTCCTCTAATAATATCTTACAATTTCATATTCAAACTGATTCGTCATCATCAGTTCATATGAAACCTGGAGTGCATGAAGTGATTTTATTCATGGCATTGTTCATAATCATTTTATTTTTCTTTTAGTAAAAATCATAGTGATTCACCAACATGATCATATCTATCCATCCATCCATCCATCCTCTACCGCTTCATCGTTTTCGGGTCGCGGGTGGGCTGGAGCCTATCCCAGCGTCTTTGGGTGAGAGGAAGGGTCCACCCTGAACAGATCGCCAGTCCATCGCAGTGCCAACACAGAGAGACAGACGGCCATTCACTGTCACACTCATACCTAAGGACAATTTAGAATCCCCAGTTGATGCCAATTAACCTAACTTGTATTTTTTTGGTATAGTATTGTTCATATTCTTATTGATCATTTAGTAGTGTTTACACATTGTGATATGCCATCATCACTTTATACAACAGTAACTAAAATTGGACATTTGATTGCTACACATGGACAGAAGAAATGTGCATACTGATCTGAATTTTACAATGAAATGTATGTGCTGCATAATGAATTTCCCAGTAAAAATAGATACCATGTAATAATAAAAATTATTATATCAATATGATCGAAGTTGCATTTTGATATATACAGTATGTATATGCACTACCACCTATGACAGGCTACGTGTAAGGTACTGGATATACTTTGTCATACAGCCCATATATCATAATATATAGTAGGCCAAAAATGTCTATTTTTGACACCTCATGAACATGAATAGTTCCCCTATCTTATCCATATTAAAATTGAGAAAATCTAATATGCATTTTTCTTGAAAAAAAAATATTTATCTTTGGCCCCACACGTTTGGACTAAAAAATATAAAGTTTTAAAATGACAATTCTATGTTACAATAATGAATTGCTGGAAATTGTTTGTCATAATCAAAAAAGCTTTATTTTGTTTACATTTGCTCTAATGAACTGTATGGAACACTCCGATGATTATTGTGTACATTATATATATATATATATATATATATATATATATATATATATATATATATATATATATATATATATACAGTATATATACAGTTCACAAATGGTCACAATTGTCTAATGTCATTGAATGTTATTCATGAATTATGAAGGTTTTCAAAGAAAATAAATCGGTCATATGGCAGACAGTCTACTTGAATCTGGCAATATGTTTTTTGATCAGTTCACTTTTTTTAGGTGCTGGCACCTTAGCAATATTTTTCGCCTTGGGCCGCTCCACCTGTGGCAACTTTGTCCCTTTGGCCCTGGCACGCAGCACTGCTTCTACCATTTCCTGTATATGTGTGTTTGCTGCCGACTCATAGACAGGCCTGATCCTCCATGCACCAGACTGCTTTTTCCATTCAGGTTTGAACCTTGCTTCACCAGCTGGCGTTGAACCTTGGCGTGGCTTCTTCACAATGGCTTGCTTCCGCCCCACATTACTGTTGTGTTGCAGCACTGCAAGCTGGGTTCTTGCAAGCATGCAAGGATAGTCAAACTTTTGTCTCTTGGGGCAGAAGACCAAGAGAGATGAATGGTAGGACTCCAAACTGCCTGTGTGACAAAACAAATGTAGCTGCCTGATATCCCGCAAAAACTTGGGTTCAAAAACAAGCTCCTTCAATGCCTGAAGTGTGGCTCCCTTTAACCACTTTTTCTTCTTCTGTTCCTGAGCTGAATATGGCTTATGTAGGCACTTGTTGACATGACAAAAGCCACTCCATTCATGCTTGCCAGCTACATGAAAGCAGATGCTGGTGAACAGCTCAACCAATTTGTCTGGGTTCTTGTCACAGTTTCTGCTGCTGAACCACACATGATTCACGAGACTTTTTACCCAAGGTGCCAGGTCTGCATGGCGCTTCTTTTTGCTCAAATCCAGCACCTTCTTTCGGAAGCTGTTGGCTATATGATACACATCAAATTGATGAGCAATTCACTTCTCTGCATATTCCTTTTTTACGATAGATCTGTGGGCTGCACGGTGGCGCAGTGGTTTAGCACTGTGGCAGCACAATTTACCCTTGGCTGGGGGACCGCGGGGATCATGAGATCGTGGGTTCGATCCCAGCCCCCGACCAACAGTGAGCTGTGTGGAGTTTGCATGTTCTCCCCGTGTTGCGTGGGTTTACTCCGGGATTTCTCCGGTTTCCTCCCGTATACCAAAAACATGTAGGTTTAGGGCGCTCGCGCACGCAGCGACCGGCAGCCGGTGGCTTGTCACCAGACTGCAAACCAAATCTACCTACGGGTACAAATAAGTAACAAAAAAAAAAAAAGATCTAATGCCAATGTGCCTGTCTGTGGTAACGGTACTGACATTTATTTTATTTTTAAGGAGGCGATCAAGTGTTGCACAAAAGCCGAACTTTTCTATGGCCTGGGAGGAAGTTGTTTGGGTCACTTGCACAAGTTCAAAATCCACAATGCGATTATCTGCTTGATTTATAAATGAATAAGTGCAATATTTTGCAGAAAATCCTGGGCTGTCACAACGACCATCACCCCCTAGCGTCAAAGCTTCTTTCTTTTCTTACAGTTCATTATGGGTTAGTGCATGCTGGTGCAACCATGCCTGGTTAACCACTGGTAGAAGCCACTGTTGCTGGACATCATAACATGTTTTTTCCGAAATAACCTCCAAGTTCATTACTTGTGCTAGACTAGCAAGTCTAGCATATGTCAATCCAGAAAACAAAGTAGATGCACAGAGAAGCATATTTCCAGCAGGCATTTTACATCGCCCTTCCCCAATATATGTCTGACCTGACCAGGTTTGTTCTGCATGATTGCACAGGTATTGAATATGGTAGACTATGTTGCTGCCTGTCAATACTTTTCTCACACTACTAACAGGGCTTCGACAGGTAATGCATGATGTAAGGTTAACTAAAGTGTCTAGGCACGTTTCAAACACTATGTATTTCTTGATTTTTATGATATCAGCATAATGACTAACATTATCATTAGCACTACATTCAGATTCAGTACTCGTATCAAGTGGGTCTGCACAACTTTCCCCACACGATAAGTATCCTTATCGTGTGGCTCATATGACACAGAAACTTCCTCAACATATGTGATATCCATTTCCGAGGACACCACATCCACCATAGCTTTGGACTTGGCTTTTGAAGGCGTTGATGTGCATACAGGTACGGGGACATCATTTGTGGTCACTACCGTTACTTCCTGTGACGTACAAGGGTCTACTCTGGGGACCACAGCTGGAGTGTTTTCTACAGAACAATGTTCAGTAGACATGCCATGCGCAGACTCTTCTGGAGACTTTTCTGAAGGACAAAGTTCCATACATATGCAAGATTCTTCTTCTCCACTTTCCAGCGTTGCAGCACAATATGCATGGTCTAGTTTCATGGCGCTTTCATTAGCTTGCTGGTACATATGCACCCTAACTAATGGCGGCACAACAATAACATTTTGTCCTTCATCAAATACTTGCACAGGGTCTATCTGCACCTCAGCATGGCATACCTGAAAGCACATATTTTGCATTAGAATTACAAAAAATATTAAAATTTTCATGCAGAATCTACACACTGAACACAAACTTGATCATATAAAGAACACTGACAGTTACACGTTTCAGCATCAGACAAAATAGAATCGGTCAGCTCAGTGAAAGAACCAAGCTAAAAATAAAATTATTACATGTATGGTTGTAGTTTATTTTCAAAATGCATGAACAATATTTGGTACTAATACAATGGAATATTTCACTATGACCAGGGAATCCCTCAGTTTCGACTGTAGATCTACATGTATATATAAAAATTCTGTCAGGGAATTACATCTGTATATATTTTTCTGTATATACTTTTATTTATTTATTTATTTTCTACTCATTTTTGTTCTGCATTTAATATGAACCCTGAGTTTGAAATAAACGTTTGAATTTGAATTTGAACATGGAACCTACATTGTCTTGATACACTGGATCTGCTGGTGATGTGTTCTGATCGGTGCAATCCATCAGCTCTGTTGAGGGTGGAGGGGAAGATTGGGTTGCTGTAGCGTTTGGCTTGTCCTGGAGTACACTCTCTACCCACTGTAACATAAAATGGCACATGCACTGTTACTCTAATGCATATATAAGGAGCAAAATAAGTATGCATTTGTGACAAATTTGGTGACAATGACATTATAATTAAATCATAATCAGTTACGTCCAGTTGACTCTTACTCAATCAGGTTTTTCTTATGATCTGTAACAAGGTGTCCAATAGTTTCATATAGGCTGCAGAACGGACCAGTTTCACTGTACAGTCCATTTCTCGCAGTGACGCAATCCGTTGCCAGTACAGTGGCAGTACTACATAAAATAATACACCTGTATTTGATTCCACATTATGCCATTAATACACACACACATACAGACACACAGACGGACAGATGCACACACACACACAGGCGATCATAATACGCCCTTATATGTCTCCCACTTATATCGACAGTTGAAATATTAATATATTAATTAATATATGAAATATTAATTAATATACAGGTGAAATACAAAAAATATTGTATTTTCATCTATTATCGTTCAGATCACAGCTTACCTTGTGATTGTTGCGCTTTTCCGGCCGGACTTGCCGTCCACTAGCAGGCTTGCCTGGTCTGTGAGCAAATAACGAGGGAACAGCATCACTTTTCAGACGAAGTCGACCTTTGTAACCGAGGAGCTTAGCCTGTAAATCTTCCTCGTAACACGAGGCTTCGAAGTGATCCTCACAAACAATGGAATTACGTCCGAAAGGAAACGTCTTCAGTGTGTGCCCTGTTCCGAGATTGTGCAACCACTTTTCCGCGACGATCTTACGAAAAGGTGTGCTGGGTTTGGGTACAATAAAGAAGTGTTTATCTTTGTTTTTTCGCTTATTATTGAGACATCCAAAGGCTTTACATTCCGCCATTTTTCGATATCAATATCCCGACAGCCACTGCGCAGCAGCGCACTACAGGGTCAGCCAATATTGATCCAGATCGCGGTGTCAACAAAGTTACGTCACAGGAAGCGTCCTTGCAGGCCATGGAGCCGCAAGTATGGCTGCGCACTTGTTTTGCTGGCATACCTGAACCAGCACATCAGCAATGGATTTATATCAAATTGCCTTAAAATTGAATTTGAACTTGAAATTGAACTAGAAAGTGAGCCTAGGGCTCAATATAATATCTTTTTTTTCACGAACACCACAGGTACCCTTTAAAGAAGGGGTGGTAGAAGTTGAGACGGTGACATCACAAGAACAATGTGAGCAGTTGAAAGGTTGGCTGGAAACTCAGAAACAGGAAATGCAGGCAGACAGACATGAGATGGAAAGGTTGCAGGAAGAGCTTGAAAGATTAAGGTTGGAAAAAACTGTGGGAGAACGGCTGCAGAATGTTGAAGCTGGTGTAACTAATTTGCAAAGACAAACACAGGATATTCAGCATAGCTTATGGTCTAATACTGGCAGTGTGGAATCAGGTGTAGCAGATGATGAAGGTACAGGCTATCAAGAGATAGGCGACTGTGGTCAGTGGAGTGAACACGCAGACAGTGAGGAACTACATCTCCTTTCCCCTACAGTATTTGCTTCATCTACCCCTTATGGTCAAGATGATTTTAAGAGCAGGCAGAGGAGAGAAAGTTCAGATGCTATGACTGCAGCTCTTACAAAAACAAATAATGCACAAAAACATGAAGGCAGACCACTGCAGGAAAATAGATGATATCAACTTATAGGAGAGGTTAGAATGACAGATGAGGACGGAAGAAAATTAGGAGATCAGGAGAAGCACATGCGAGGCAGGCCTTACAGTTTCAGAAATGGAGATTTGTGTCGTAGAGTTTGGGATGGTGATGAATGTGACCCTTATACAGGCCGCCGTCTTAATTCAGCTGCACGCAGAAACACACAACAGGCCACAGAGCACCACATACACACACAGGCACCACTGGTAATGAAAAGCAGAGGCAGAACATATCAGCCATTTTCATGGACAGACATGAATGGCATTTCAGAAAAAATGCCCTCACCCTGTGAGGGTGGAGGTCAGTGGATGACAAAATTTGATCAGTTAACTCAAGGAGTTACCGTGGCAATGGGAGATTTTAGAGCTTTGCTTGGGCAACAATTAAGTGTTATGGAGGTCTCTCAAATTGAACAGTTGGCAGGGACCCAAACAGTGTCAGATTCAGCACCTTTCACCCATGTAGCATCAGCCTTAGGCACAGCAATGAGACACAAATTTCCAATTCCACCAGGAGCTTTAAGAGCTTTAACTTTTTCAATTAAGGAGAATGAGTCTCCTATGGCATTTATCAGTAGATGTAAAATGGAATGGACAGTGGCTGCTGGCTCTCATCCTAATACATCTGATTTTCAAAGGGACGTATTTAGGCAGGCAGTGTTAAAGGGAGTGCCTCAGGCAGTGAGAGAGGCCATGGACAGTAACCCTGATATTCCCAGTAGTTCTGTGGAATTGTGGGAAAGGCACTTCACACATCATATGCGTAAGGAACAGGAAAAAGCAGAAAAGGAGAAGGTTGACAGATATAATCAAGAGCTGCAACTGTTAAAATTGCAGTTACAAAAAGCTAAACAAGAAATAGCTGAGGTTAAAAGGACAAACAAAACAGCTAAGCAGTTGGTACAGCAGGCTCCGGAAACACCCTCAGGACTAATGCCCACACCGGGAATGGCAGCTTTACCTGCCCCTGTGTACCCGGCACCCACTGGTTGGACACCCCAAACACCATATTTTCAGGGTGTACCACGTGATTTCAATTATTATCAGGGGGTATCCCGTGGAAGGCGAGGTGTGAGAAGCTTTCAGGGTCGAAAGGTCATGGGCCTGAATGCATGTCATGGCTGTGGTCAAAATGGTCATTGGAGGAGGAATTGCCCAACTAATCCCTACCCACCACCAATGGCACCAGCAAGTGCAGGAAATCAAGCACCCTATGCAGCGGCAGCTCCACCTGCTGGCCAATATCCAGCATACACTTCAACAGCGGGGGAAGTGTACCTCACACAATATGAGGAACAATGACGGGACCCACAGAGAAAAAGTGACATGGGAATGGCAGATCCCATGGTCACACTAAAGGTTATGGACTGTGACCTGCCTTTTCTGGTTGATACAGGGGCAACCTATTCCACTTTGAACTGTGACATTGAGCCTACACTGTTATTGGCTAAAGCTGTGGAGGTTATTGGTTTCTCTGGGGTTCCTGAAAGACTGCCTGTGACAAAGCCTTTGGACACTTGTGTTGCTGGTCAAACTGTGAAATAACGTTATGCCTGCTCAAAAAACTCTCCCACAAACTTGATGGGGAGAGACCTGCTGATTAAACTGGGGGCATCGGTGCTGTGCTCGGCTGATGGAGTCATCTTGTCATTTCCTAATGGTGTTGCTGTGAACTGTTCAGTGCAAGGACTGTCTGTGCATGGACAAATGCTGTTGAAACCTGATGTGACACCACAAGCGCCAAACACCTGGGCTGACATTTACCGGGGCCTGTTATCACCTGACTCGCCCTCACAGACTGGCGTGTTGCCAGTGTTCATGGCCTGGAAGCCGTGGATTGCTCTTCTTGCACCCTACACACCTCCCATTGATCCCCTGCATGTCACTCTGTATTATGACAGAAATTCGGATGACGTTTATCATGATAGATTTTTTTCCCAACTGGATGGTCAAACTTGGACCATCAAATCTAGGTTTTTGTATGTAGGACAAGAGGGTGTCGCCGCAGATGCTGTATTAAGTGCAAAGCAATTACAGTGGTATGAAATGTCAGAGGAATCAGCTCCACACATTACTTTGCTCATACATGCTAATCACCAAGCAAAAGAGTTAGGGCCTATGGTTAAAACACTGGCTGAAGCCAGGGGATTGGCAGGGGACACAGATCCCAAAGGTTGAATATTCTGCAAAATATCAGGCCTATCGCATCCAAATTGACACAACTAATGAGCTTTTGTTTGAACACCGACAGATTGAGAGAGAGCATGGTAGGGAACGCACTGATCATGAATCAGCAGCCAATATGTTGAATTCACTGCCACAAAATTTATGGTCACAGGGACCCACAGACGTTGGTAAATGTGTTAATATTTCTCCCATCTCATTTCAGGTTCTACCAGGTGAACCCATTTGGCAAAATCAGTATGCACATAAGCCTGTGGCACAGGAGGGCATTACTGACACCATTGAAGGGCTGCTTCAGGCAGGGGTATTAGAAAATTCTCACTCTGCCTGGAACACTCCTATTCTCCCAGTTGAGAAGCAAAACACCGGTAAATACCGAATGGCCCATGATTTGAGGCATGTCAATTCACGGATTTCCACCCTCACACTACCCGTGCCAAACCCATACACTGCTTTATCTGCTCTCACATCACAACATTCATGGTTTACATGTATTGATTTGGCTAATGCATTTTTCTGTCTTCCTTTAGCAGAGGAGTGCAGGGATTTCTTCTCATTTACCTACAAGGGCACACAGCTGTGCTACACCCGGCTACCACAGGGGTTCATTTTGTCACCAGGTATTTTCAATCAGGTCTTGAAGGAACAACTGCAAGGTTGTCCTCTCCCTTCAGGCGTAATTCTGATACAGTATGTAGATGACATATTGATAGCAGCACCAAATCCTGACAGTTGTCTGGAAGCTACAAAGAGTGTGTTGTTGAGATTATTTGAATGTGGATTTAAAAGGCGCTTTTCCACTTGGAACCCAAAGGCCTCGTTTGGCCTGGAACCGAACAGTACCGTTCGGCACCCATGGTTTTCCACAGCACAAGGCTCACTGTAGCATGGGTGGGAGAAGGAGGGAGTTGGAGGTGGGATTTGGAGGGAGTTGGAGGCGGCGCTACGCTCCCCATGAGGTGGCGCCATATTCCTGTTCAGTAAAATCAACATCAAAACATGTAGCAATACATCTCCAAAAAAAAAAGCAAAAGTTAAATATTTTTGGACACTCATGTCAGAAAGTGAGACCCATATATTATACAGAATCATTAATCAGACAGTGAAGTATTGTTAGATTTTAATCATTTATTGGCTCACAGGGCATGAATATCAAAAATTACTTTTCTTGACAAATAAATGGTTAGGTAAAAATACATGATCTATGTCAAAATCATGGAGAGACTGTTGAGACGTCATGGAATTTATCTGCTCCAGCCAGTGGTGTCGTGGCAAAACATGGATCAGGTGCCATATGAACCGTTGTTAGAAAAATACCCGATTCTTTGATTGAAAGATCCAAGAACAAACCGGAGATTTCTTCAATTTGAAGGATGGTACATTTATTTAGAAGTCACATGTAAAGCAAGCAGCGCTGGGTGCAGCGTGACGCAGCTCCCTCTGGAGTGTGGTCAGACTGAACCCCGACTTCCGGGTGCACGTTACAGTTATTCTCTCAGGTGGGGCGACCTAGTACAATAGGATGGGCTTATACGCGACCGTCTGATTGGCTAGTTTAACTCTGACGTGAACAGGCCATCCTCTGTTCACGTTACCGATCCCTTAAAATGTGTTATTAAAGAGTGTGTGAGAATGCTGTTTTTGGGTGTGTAACTAATGTGAAAAGACCTGACTTAAAAGAGAGCAAAAAGACAGAGAGGGCTCTATACCTTTGTCTCATTCCTGTTATCAATATACCATAACATACTTGTTCATAAGCATGCAAACAGAATTTGTATGGAATATGTGTAGAGCATAATGGGAGATCACCTACAGAATTATTATTCTGGCACTAACTATACATTAACCCTTTCAATCCCCCCTTTGACATGATTTTATCATGTCAACCATGTATGGTGTGAGACACTCTAGCAATTAACAGATGGTGAATAAGGCAGGTCCCTGCATTGTGTGTCAACCCAAGAGGCTTGCACCATTGGTTCTGCTACCTGTGCCTCCCCCCCTTGTGGACACCTTAGCACGGTGCAGCGATGTCTAAGAGGTGAACTGTCACCAGGTCCTGTACCCCCCTCGAGGTCTCCTCATGATCATTGTTCTTTGTCCAGTGGAGTGGACCATGTAGGGGTCATAGGGTCGAATAGAATCAGTCCACAAAACCTTTGTCCACCGGTTGACCCTTGCCAGGGCTCACATCATTCAGCTGCACTCATCACACGGTTGCGACAGAGGTTTGACCTTCCTCTGTGTCTGCTTCCCGTATCTGCAGCTGTGGAGCACAGTTCCATCTTGGTGACACAGGAACGAAACAACTGTGTCCCCGCTCTCAGAGGCACACCTCATCCCATGAGGTCTACAGGACAGTCTGGTGGGTGCAGCAGAGGGTATGTAACATCCAGTCCAGCCAGTGAACAGTTCAGTGATGCTGTCCCAGGGATGCCACCCCCCTGTCGCTGGAAAGAGGTGGACATGCTGGTGTTGGTAAGGCTCGAGCTCCTGGCTCCACCCTGGATGCTGGAGGTGTGGTGGATGCGCTCGGGTACCAGTCCATTCTTCTTCTGGGGACTGAAGTCATACAGTCACTCGCCCTACGACCTTTTCTATGTCGCAGGCACACGTCGTGATGGTCTGGTGCTCTCCGGCATGCATCTTCCCTGTACCCTACACCTTTGATCAAGTGCCGATACAAAGGGCTCAGCTGGGGCAGGACCGATAATGGTCTGAGGGGTTGCCATCACAATGTATGGAGCCTGTACACTTTTATCCTTATTCACTACACCTGTAGTTATCTATGTGTTGTAAGTTATCTCCCAGCAGCCTTGAGTGTGTGATTGTTGACTATATGGAATCTGCACGTGGTGATTGTGTTGTGATGTGTGTGTTGGGTAATGGGACCTATATGTTCAGTGGGTAGGTAGTAAACAATATTGTTCAACATTAGGAGACATCCATATCCATGCATTGTTGTATTCAGGCATTCAGAGCTTCTAACCTTCACCTTTATTCAGACTACCTAACCGTAATTAGCATGATGGAGATAAATAACGCAAGAACCCTATAAGTCTCACACCCCTTCATCCGTGTGGTGAGCTATGTATGATTTATGTATTATCCTTAGCACACTGTGTTTACAAATAATCTGTGATGGCAGAATGGTCGTCCCCGTCATCATCCTTCGTCTTGGGGTCCTCAGCTCTTCCTCTCGACGCAGCAGCTGGTCTAAGACTTGCTGACGACTCCCACTGTGGAAAATTGCATTTGTTAACGCCCTTCTGGGCTTCTAAATATATGGCCTATAGTGTCGTACTCTGCTCCTTTTATTAGATCTGCATTTGGTTATCCCTTTACCATAACCAATTTGAAATTTGCTTCAAATTTTCCTCATCCCCTCATGTTAATGTTAAGATTGGTCATATAGGGTTGTGCGGTCAATGGAGTAGGACGCAGTTTTGGTGGCTTCTGCCAACTTCGTAAAATATTGTTATTCAGTTGTGCAGTTTTCTAAAAACCCAGTGTTTTTTTCTTGGCTCTTTTTCGCTGTGTATCTTAAGAGATACTTTTGAATTGTTTTGCAATGTCGGGGAAAGGAAAAACCCGCACTATTCAGACGCACCTGAAGCCTTGTTCACAGGCCCCGACTTCAGAGCCGCTAGCTCAACCTGTTGATCCAGCCCCTGTTTTGAACGCTGAAGCTTTGAAAATTGAGCTGCTTTCCTCTCTAAAAGAAGACATCTCTGGTATTATTAAGAAGGAGCTACAAGAGATTATCGGAGACGCTTTGGCACCTCTTAAGGTTGAGTTACAGTCTGTGAAATCACAGTTAGCGAGCGTCAATGCTGCTATTGATGCTAAGTTGGCTAAGCTAACGAGCACTATGGGGGACATGGAAGAAACGCTCACAGCTTATACGGATGACATGACAGATATGAAAACAAGTGTTGAGCGCCTCAATGCTAAGGTTGCTGTGCTGGAAGACAAATGTGAAGATTTAGAATCAAGATCGCGACGCAATAACATAAGGATTATTGGCGTTGAAGAGGGTCCAGACTCTTTTTCTCCTACTGCTGTGGCTGCGTTGCTGAAAAATGCTTTTTCTTTGGATAAGGAACCACTAGTGGATCGGTCTCATCGTACTCTTCAGCCTAAACCTAAACCGGGTGAGCGACCACGAGCCATTGTGTGCAGGCTTCATTACCACAGTGACTGTGTTGATATATTACGGCGTGCGCGAGAGCTCCAGCGGATTAAAGTCGGAGGTATGACTTTGTCGGTCTTTCCGGACTACACCGTCAAGATTGCACGGGCTCGGGCTGCATTCAACGAGGTTAAGCGGCTACTCCGTGGCATTGATGGAGTCAAATACGGACTTCTCCACCCGGCGCAGCTACGCATTTCTTACCAGGGGACTGAAAAGAAGTTTACTTTGCCGGAAGACGCGAAGGAATACGTCAAGACTCTGATTTCTGGGTGAGCTGTGAACCTTTCATTATAATCCTTATATATGCTCGGACTCTAGACTTGTTGCTGTTACCTGGACATTTGCGCTTATTTGCTTTATTTTGGGAGTGTTCATTAGAATCTCTTAGTGTATTGTTGAGTTTAATATTATCATTACTTTTTCTTACTTTATTGTTCAGATTACAATACTGGTATAAAGCAGCATGTAATTTAATCATTGCACATATTATAATTCAATTTCTGGAAGTTGGCAGGAGACATGTTTTCCATTGGTATATTTTTTTTTTTTTTCTCTCTGCTCGGCTTTGCCTCCGAGTTGTTCCTATTTAACTGAGAACAACTTTTCTTTGTGTGTGACACTGCTGTCTCCATTGGTTTTTGGGTGTGTTTTTTTTGTTACATGGAGACTTTGGGTGTATTTGTTTTGGGGGTTCTTTTGGGTGGGTGGTGTTTTACCTCAGCTCACAGCAATAGTTCTTGTGTTGGTTGTTTTTTTTTTTGGTACATGTAAATGGCTAGTACCAATATAGGCCATGGTACAGCTTTACTAGGCGCATCTTTGCGATTCATTAGCTGGAATATTAAGGGCATGGGTCATCCTGTTAAAAGATCAAAAGTTTTTAACCACTTAAAACATTTAAAATCCTCAATAGTGTTTCTGCAGGAGACCCATCTTCGGATAAAAGATCATCATCGGTTGCACTGCTCTTGGGTGAGCCAAGTTTTTCATTCAGAGTTTGATTCTAAATCAAGGGGGGTTGCTATTCTTATTAATAAAAATGTACAATTCTCAGCCACTAACATTATAGCTGATAAAAACGGCAGATATGTGATAGTTGCCGGTACTTTGATGCAGAAAAAGGTTCTGTTAGTCAATGTATATGCCCCAAATATTGACAATGTTGAATTTGCAAACAAATTACTAAGTAGCTTACCATTTCTGAATTCACATTTGTTAATCTTAGGGGGCGATTTAAATTGTGTCTTTGATCCATTATTAGATCGATCTAATCCCCGTAATCTAAATAAGTCTTTAATGTCTCAAACATTTTCTGATTTCATGACACAGAATGGCTTTGTCGATCCTTGGAGATTCCGCAATCCAACCAGTAAAAAATTCTCCTTTTTTTCTAAGGTGCATCATTCTTACTCCAGGATTGATTACTTTTTTATTGACTGTACTTTAAATTCCTGTGTAGTTTCCTCTGATTATTTAAGTATAATAATATCTGATCATGCACCATTATTATTAGATATTCAGTTGGGTGCCTATAAACGTAGTCTTCCTTCATGGAGGTTTAATTCTCTTCTTTTAGCAGATAAAGAGTTTTGTGATTTTATTTCCAATTCAATTGATGAGTTTTTGTTGTTTAATAAAAATGATTCTACTTCATATTCATTATTATGGGAGACTCTTAAATCCTACCTTAGAGGACAAATCATTTACTACTCTGCTCTTTCTAATAAGAGACGTCACACCAAGTTTTCTGAACTCACTTTAGCCATTAGTAATATTGATCAAAGTTATGCCTTAAATCCTACACCAGAATTATTTAAACAGCGCATAGAGGTACAGTCAGAACTTGATCTAATTTCAACCCAAGAAGCTGAACGGCTATTACTACAAAATCGTGGAACTCATTATGAATATGGCGACAAAGCAAGCCGTCTGTTGGCACATCAGCTACGCCGTCAAGCTAATTCTCGGATTATAAGTAGTATTCAGAATAGTCAACATATAATCACGACAGATCCTAATGAAATCAATGCCACATTTAAAACATTTTATTCCTCATTATATACGTCGGAGTTCCCAACAGATTCACATAACATGAACTTATTTCTTCATGACCTCTCGAATCCTGTAATTGACTCAGACACTGCAAAAAGCCTGGATTCCCCACTCGGCCTTGTTGAAATAATTAACTCAATTGAAGCAATGCAATCAAACAAAGCACCTGGCCCTGATGGGTTTCCCATTGAATTTTATAAAAGATTTACGGAAAAATTAGCACCTTTACTTTTAGCTACCTTTAACGAATCATTAGAACGAGGTATTCTTCCTCCAACTCTAACACAAGCTTTGATTGTTTTACTTCATAAAAAGGACAAAGACCCAACTCTATGTAGCTCTTATAGACCACTATCATTGCTTAATGCTGACGTGAAAGTGTTAGCCAAAGTAATTTCTTCCCGTCTGGAGAAGGTTCTCCCTTTGATTATATCTGAAGAACAGAATGGTTTTGTTAAGGGACGACAATTATTTTTTAATATACGCACTCTCTTCAATATAATTTATGCAAAACAGTCATCTGATTCATCAGAAATAGTCATATCGCTAGACGCTGAAAAAGCGTTCGACAGGGTAGAGTGGGAATATTTGTTTGCGGTTTTGAGGAAATTTGGATTCAATGAGAAATTTGTTTCTTGGATTCGTCTCCTCTATACATCCCCGAAGGCAAGGGTTCAAACTAATGATATGTTTTCTGATTACTTTTCTCTTGGACGTGGTACACGGCAAGGCTGTCCATTATCGCCCTTGCTCTTCACTATTGCCATTGAGCCTCTGTCCATTGCGTTGCGGTCTTCCAATTTATTTAGTGGGATTTTCCGAAATGGAACTGAACACAAGTTGTCGTTATATGCGGATGATTTGTTGTTATATGTGTCAAATCCAGTTAGTTCTATCCCCAATGTCTTGAGTATTTTAAATAATTTCAGTTCCTTTTCCGGTTATAAATTGAATTTGGAAAAAAGCGAATGCTTTCCTATCAACATGACTGCCTGGGATCTTCAGCAGTCTGACATACCCTTCAAACTTAGTCCCGCAGGATTCAAGTATCTTGGTATAAATGTGACACGCTCTTTCTCTAGCCTAGCTTCAGCCAATTTTTCTCCTCTTATTGCCAAAATAACCTCTGACGTCCAGCATTGGCGAAATCTCCCTCTGTCACTCTTGGGTAGGATTAATGTTGTCAAGATGAATATCTTACCAAAATTCCTTTTTTTATTTCAGTCAATTCCTCTTTTTCTGCCTAAAAGCTTTTTTGATTCTCTGGATAAGATAATTTGTGGCTTTATCTGGAATGGTAAACCACCTAGAGTGCGTAAAAAATTATTGCAAAGATGTAGACTTAGCGGGGGACTTGCATTACCTGATTTCCAGTCTTATTATTGGGCGGCACATATACATAAAATCTGCTATTGGTTAAAGTCTTTTCGCTCCCCATGGTGTAGAATGGAATTATCATCCTGTCGGGGGTCGTCAATACCTGCATTAATTTTTTCTTCTTTGCCTACAAAACCCTCTTTGTATACGGACAGTCAAGTGGTTCTCAACACATTAAAAATATGGTTTCAGTTTAGGCGGCGCTTTGGTTTTGTATCTGCCTCCTCTTTATGTCCTTTAACTAAAAATCATTTGTTTCCCCCATCTTTCTCAGATTCGTCATTCTCAGACTGGCATGACAGAGGTATTAAACATATAAGGAATTTATATACATCTGGGCTTTTTGATAGCTTTACCAATTTATCTTTCAATTATAACTTACCCGGCACCCATTTGTTTTGTTATTTTCAAATACGTAATTTTGTTTCTAAGTGTTTCTCTAACTTTCCTTCTATCCCTCCTGAGCAGCCCTGGGAAAGTATCGTTTCACATGGTCCACAACATAAAGGGTTGATATCCAAGCTTTATAATTCCACTTTAACATTAAACGATGAATCAAGTGTCAAAATAAAAAATTTGTGGGAGAAAGAATTGGGTATACAGATGACTGATGAGCTTTGGGAGGATGCCATTAACAGAATTAGAACGTCTTCCTCATGCGCTCGTCTTAGCTTGATTCAGTTTAAGGTAATATATAGAGTCCACTAGTCAAAACTGAGACTCTCTGAGATTTACCCAGAAGTTGATGGTAGTTGTGATAAATGTAAGGGATCTCCCTGCCACCTTGGCCATATGTTTTTTCTTTGTCCGGAATTATACAGTTTTTGGTCTAGTTACTTTACAATTATCTCCAGGGTTCTTCAAGTGACTCTGCTGCCTTCTCCATTTATTGCCATATTTGGGATTCCTGATTCCTCTGTAGTTTTGAATTCGGTACAAAGGGATATTGTGGCCTTTACATCCTTAATAGCAAGGCGTACTTTACTGCTGCATTGGAAATCTGTCAGATATCCCTCAATTTCCCTATGGCTCAAGGACATGATGTTTTTTCTAAAACTTGAGAAAATTAAATACACTATAAGAGGATGCACAGAAAGGTTTTACCAGAAATGGCAATGTTTTATATCTTACTTTTCTAATCTAAAAGTCTTACCCATCTAAATATGTCAGCATGTGCCTTGTTATATATATATGTATTTTTGTTATTTTTTTTCCTACTCTATTATGTGTATTTGTTTCAAAGTATATGCCTGTTGAGGTACTTCCTCTACTGATCTTGTGAGCTGGGGGGGGGGGGGGTGTTGTTCGAGGGGATATTAAAAAAAAAAAAAAAAAATCTGGTGCTTAAGTGTGTAGTACTTGTTGAGGCACTATTTGATCCTATATACATATATGTATATGTGCTAAATAAGTGTATCTTTATTTATTTATTTATTTTTTTTGTTTCAAGAAGTATTATGCCAACTTGTCTGTAATTTCGGAAATTTATTTCAATAAAAACACATTGGGAAAAAAAAAAAAAAAAAAAAAAAAAAAGATTGGTCATATAGGAGATTTCTGGGCGTCAATGTGTGCCGCCTTTTATGCTGTGGTTACCCAGTTAAGAGACAATGCTTATGATTTTATTTTGGGAGAATATTCTATGTTAAGGTCAGGTATTGGTTTTCCATGGATGGCTCTATTCTGCACTAGAGATGACAATATGTCCAACATTTTCCAATCCATGTGTTTGGGTCTAACCAGCGGGATGTGTGGAACCCCCCATTGGTTGAAATGCCTCTTATCCTCTTCAATTAGGACAATGGATGCTTCCACACATTTCTTTGTTTATCAGTCTAATTTTGTGACCAATCTGGAGGATGGATTTGCATATAGTGGTGGTTCATAATTTGGATCAGATCCATTCTATTGCCTATAGTACATGGGGTACAATGCTACCTTTACAGATGTTGATAGGTGTTCTACTGGTAGCTTGTCATTTGCAGAATTTGATCGTTACTTTTCTTACTTTGAATAGTCCTGTATGTCATTACCCGGAGTTCTTACTTTACATGCAATAATTTAATTTTGCTAATTTTCTGCATACGTGTAGAAGTGAGTCCACTTATCTGTTCTAGTCTTTAAGTATGCAGTCCAGTTTTCCAGTGGTGTTGGTGGACGCCTCTCCTGCCAGCAGCGGCCATTGTGGGGCGTGCTCCCTCCTCCTCCTTGCCGTCCTCCCCCCTTGTCCTCTTGACCTCCTTTTATAAGAGAAACAGATTCATGGGGAGCCTCAGGCTCCCCTTGTGTCAGCCATTCCATAAATAAGTTCAGTTTTTCTCCAAATTTTCTTTTCCCTTCTTATCTAGATTTCCAACCTTGAGTCAAGAAAGAAACTGCTTCAAAGTCTTCATTTAATTTTCCTAATTAATACAAGATGGGATAATAAGATTAACTCTCCACCATGCCAACAGATATTGTCTGCACTACTGTAATTGAACCTTGCGGACCTTTGTCTTCCAAGAGTTCTGTTCCATAAGGTTTCAATAGTCACAGCTTAACTAGTTTACAAATTTCATTTAAGAAAAACAAAATAACCACCTGTGCATTTGATATGCTTCAGCATTGATAAATAAGACCAGTTTGTCCAGTTGAACACAGACTGGTTGAATTTGAATAAATGAATAAAAGTTGCATCACACTTTCAGTTAACGGAAAGGTGGACGTTTTGCCTAATTAGAATTTGATTTAAATTTTCCTTGAATGCCTCATTTTAAATGACTGTGTATATAATAAGGCTATAATCTTCACTGTGGATGTTTGCTTATTAATGTTAATATTCACAATTAAGGAAATGCACTGAAAGAATGGACACCTAATGTCTCATTGCTGCTTTAAGTACTTGGAAACATTTAAGACGGCTACCTGCATTTGTGCCTTCTTCCTGGCACTCTTAGCCAAAAATTTAATTTATTTGTTGTTGGTTTTCTGTTTGTTTGGTTTTTAAACCTACAGCTGCAAATCTTACGTGGATCTTTATTTTCTTTGGTTACACATGCTCTGCTTTAATTTCTTTTTCCATTTCCATCTCAACATCAGAAATATTTTCTACACTTGCTAAATCCACCGTTCTTCTTCTCTTCCCCTAAGTACTTTTTCCCATCAGAAACACTCACTCAATTCTTTTCCATCCACTATCCATCTGTGTACAAGACTTTCACCTTTCCCTGGACTAGCTGATGAAACATCTCACATCTATAATCTCTTTCAGTATTGGAACTTCCTTCTGTTCACTGTCCCGTCATTCATACTACTGACTACTGTCCACAGCTAATGCTCCATGCAAGATCCTGCACTTTTAAGTGATCGGTTTCATTCTGAAAAGTCAGCTTTATAAATAAACCAACATGGCTCAACTCAAAATTCTGCTTTGTGACAACACTCATCTCTTGATTTATACCCTGGTCTTGGATGCCTTTTAATTACTGGCCTTTTGAATTTGTTTTGGAATTAAATGATGTCTCTGGGTCTGAACACCTGCCTTTCAAGGAATGTATTAAACTAAGACGTCTGCTGGGTTATTATGAAAACTTAAGTTTAACAGAGTCACCTGTATCTTGGTGTGGTGGAGTCTTGTCTTTTTCTCCTGAACAGATAACCTCCGACGAGCTAACACTATGCCTACAAAACTATAACAATTTTAGATACAAAAATATAAAACTTTCATTAGTCCCCCAAAACAATTCTAAGTGATATTTAAATCGAGACTTAACCATGTGACACACAGACCATGCGGGTGTGAACCGCTGGTTTGTTTGTCAAGCTACACTGGTTGTCTTGTGTGTGTCAGAGCTGCAGATCTATGTGCACAGGACATTAAAGCCTTGTTCATGCTCCACCTCCACTCTGTGCGTGCATCTATGATGATCCCTTGGATGAGGCTGGTGTGCACACAGCTATATATATGTATAGGCTTCATTCTTGAGTCTATTCGGCCGAGTGTTTGCTGTTTTTTCCCCAAATTATCTTCTTGTTTCTCTAGTCTACTCTGGTTGTGTTTGTTTTAATTCATCGTCTTCCATAGTGCTTTTTACTCATCTCTGGATGATCAAAAACCATAACCCTTGTTACGCTGCCATCCCCCATCTCCATACGAAGTGTAAGGAAATCTGTAATGCGCCACACTGTGTATTTATATTTATGTGTACATATGTATATTCACTGCTCTTATTTTCTTATCTTTTAAATTATTGCTCTGAGTGTTGCTATCCCTGTGCCATTGCAATCCTAGAATTTCCTTGTTGTGGGACCAATAAAGGCTTACCTTATCTTAATGTGGCTTTCATGTAAGCTTACAGTTTTTTTTTCAAATTTAAACACTTCCCTTCTAACTTTGCAACCTTTTCTCTTAATAGTTATTTTCTCCTAACAAATTTTAGATTTTTATTCTTGTAAATTTGCAAGTTCCTTTTTTCAGGAATTTGTGACATTTTCTAATATTTGGCAAATTTCCTCAATTGTGCAATTTCCTCCCAACTTTGCAGTTATACCCTTGTACCTTTTTGCATAAATTTTCAACCTTTGTCTTAAGCTGCAATTGTAAATCAGCGTTTTATCATATTTTGCACCTCCATGCTCATACCTTATGTTAAGTTAAAATGTCTACTGCAAATCTTTAACAATGTTATTAGATTTCACCAGATTTGTAAATTGTCCCCAGACATCCCTCTCCTATAGGCACCCAAAATAGAGGGCCAGCACTAGTGGTTGTCTTTGAGACTAGAAAATGTGCTAATAAGTTTAGTTCATATCCATAAAGTTTTGAGAGATGTGCAAAAAATGCAGATAGGAGGGTCTGGGAACCCCCAAATATGTATTTGGCCCTTCAGCATTAAGGAGCCCTAAACCTGCCTCATTTCTCTTGGTCACTAGGTGGCTAGTTTTCTTGTAGCAAAAGTTCAGACTGCCTAATATTCTGTGGAAAGATGACCTTTCAAGCGTCAAGAATTTTTCAGATTTTGGTCTTAGTTGCTAGCCTTTGTTTTATTAGATGTTTCTTAGATGGAGCATGGGTGAGTAATATAAGCTGCAGCCTCAGCCATCACGCTTTTCGGATAACTTATGTTGAATTGTCCAATCAGAGGAGTTATTGTTTAATTTGTCCCTGTTGGATTTTTCTTCCTTGATATATTGTTCTATTCCTTTCTTCTAATCTTTTTCCAAAAAATAAAAATTCATTCATATTTATAAGATAAGCCTTTATTAGTCCCACAATGGGGAAATTCCAGGATTGCAACAGCATAGGGATAGCAACACTCAGAGCAACAATCAGAAGGCAAGAAAAAACAACATCTAGTAAACATATGTCCATATTACTATAAATGTATATATATAGACACACAGTGCAGAGCATTATGGCTGGTGAATGTGCAGCAGAAAGTCTAAGCTCTCTCTCCGCGGATGCAGTGGGCCAGCTGGAAGTCTTTGGGCATGATGGTGACCCCCTTAGCGAAGAAGAGACCCACCAGGTGGGCCTCGCTGGTCTCCTGCAGAGCCATGACGGCGAAGCTCAGGAAACGCAGGACGGTCTTAAAGTCCTGAGCGATCTCCCTCACCAGGCGCTGGACGGGCAGCTTACGGATGAGCAGCTCCGTGGATTTCTGGTAGCGACGGATCTCTCTCAGAGCCACGGGCCTGTGACGGCGAGGCTTCTTCACTCTGCCGGTGGCCGGAGCACCTCTCCGAGCAGCCCTGGTGGCTAGCTGTCTCCTGGGGGGCTTCTTCCTCCAGTAGATTTTACGGGCGGTCTGCTTGGTTCTTGCCATCGCTCTTTATTATTCTGTCTTATATTTCTTTCACGCCGCCTAAACTCCAGCCCGGCACCCGCGTCGTTCTCGCTACAGCTCCCGGTATGTCAAGTTTCCCATTAGCACCGGGCGGCGGCCAAGTGCTAGCTAGCACTAGCTCCTCCCCGCTGTAACGTCTCCCGCTGCAAACCGTGGCTCCGTCCGCCGACCCGGGAGACCCCCGGGGCGATCCGTGCGTCCGTGATATATATACAGAGTGAAGGGTGTAGAAAGAAGGAGGAAGATAAAAAAAAGGCTGTTGCAACAGGCAGCCGACTCGTGTGGCGCCGCCGGTCCGGCGGAACCGGAACCGGAATTTCTGTTCTCTTTCTGTAGCTACTCAATAGTTTGCATACATGGTAGCATTTTAGATGAGAAAGCACACCAACCTCTCCTATTATAAGATTTCAAGCCTTAATGGAGCCTTCAAACCTTAGTGGACTAGTAACTTTTCTATCTGTTCCTGTCTTGACCTCTCGTCTTGACCTCTCCCCCCTTGAAACAGAACGGCTTAATATCAAAGCCGTTCTTTTTCAACATCCTGTAGGGAAGGATACCCATTGTGTTGCTAAGGTGCCCTTGTGGGTGTTTGAGCTCAGTGGTCAAATTGCTTAACATAGGAAGTATTAGTCCCATGGGGGCCTCTGACTATTCTGACCTCCTGTGGTCATGCAGTTGATACCAATAGGTCAGACTCGGTGGGGCATGGGTATGGCTTTTTGAAGATTGGTCATGTATTGTGTCTGCTCAGTATGTGGTCTTGGCACATCTCTGACTGTACTTACATGTGCTCAATTGCTCCTCTTTGACCCATTGTCTTCCTTTCTTTGACTGCTGGAGTGGGACAGGGAAGTGGAGGGAGGAGGGGGTCACTGCGTGAAGAAGGAGGCAGCTGCTGGGGGAGGGGTCGTCCACAGCCAACACTGTCTCAAATTTAATGGAGAGAAACAAGCTATTAAACAGCATATCTTTTGTCCTTTTCTGTTATATCGTGTTTATTGATTATTTTGCATTTGTTCTCACCGTTGCAGCATAAGTCTCTTATTCTTATGTTTTTCCTTCCTCCAATCGTTTCTCCATATTTTTGTCTTGCGTCCTGCACAAAACTTTAACATTTCATCAGTTTTCAATTTTCTTCAAAAACAAATTTCCGTTTCCATATTCTGCCCACTCTCATCTCCACAACAATAACTCCTATTTACTTCATTCATTCATTTTAGTTTATTGTATTTATTCAATTATTTTGTATTTATAATTTAATTCATTTATATTTTTACTTATCTGCACCAACCTGCAATTTTTCATTTAAATTCTCTCACCTTTATATAGTGTAGGATTTCCTACGGTTTTGTTGAGGAATAACTCTCCTTATTCTCCAGTTTTATTGTATACTTCCCTCCGTCTAATTTAAAGTTGAACCTTTTTTTCTCTCCAAGCTGAATGGGCGTGCTTTGCCTCATTATAGGCAAACCTGCATTCTAGCAGGCCCCTGAGGTCTTTATTGTTTTTTCACCATGCATGGAATTTTTAAAGCCTTCCTTTCAACCAGAGAGATAAAGTTCCAGATTTATTATTAAGATTTTAAGTTTTTGTTGGCAGTAATTTTGTGAAATAGTGCACTTCCTATATTTGGCCACACGATGGAAGCACTGTGCCACAGCTTGAAGGTGATTCAAAATGGCGCCCTCGCATGCGCAGTAAATGAGACACGTGCAAAATGGCCCCTGAGCCTATTGTTCACAAACCATGTGCTTTTTTTTTCTCAATTTAGAAAATGGAGCGCTGTCTCCTTGACACCAGCTAGCACATTAGAATAGCTTTACAACCTTAATTTAGCACTTCATTTTAATGCTGTTACCTCAAATAATTCTCCTCTCAGTAACCTGTTTTACCAATCGCACCTCCACTCGGTGGTGGGGGGCCATTACTTTTCTTTGTTCTTGACCACGCGGTCCGAAGCCCGCACTCAGTGGTGGGGGTGCATACTTTCCTTTGTTCTGACCCGGAGCCCGCCATTAGTTAAATCATTGTGGGAAAAAAATTTTTAATAAATATTCCCAACTCCCGGTATTTCCCAAACCACACTTTTATCCCCTAGAGACACTGAATTAAATCATACTATGGGATAGGTTCAGTAGATATTTCCAACCCCTGGTATTTCTCAAATAACATTTTTATCCCCTTAAAGACACAAAATTTTACAGAGATCAGCTTGCACGATGTGGAGAATTTGCCGCAGATTTGCATGTACTCATTACCTATAGCTTAACTTATATGTAGAGGATACTTTCATCGGAACCTCGTCAGGTAATCGATACAAGAGGTATCTTATCATAAAGATCAGTCTTATACTGATTTTAACAAGCCATTTTATTCTTTTATACTTATGAATGCACTCACTATTGTCGGAATAAAAGATTCTTATGCTATTCTGTAAGTTATTATTTTTATACTTATGAATGGTCACTCACTAAGGATGGAGAAAAGATTCTTGCACCATTCTGTAAGTTATTTTTTTTATACTTAGGAATGGTCACTCACTAAGGATGGAGAAAAGATTCTTGCACCATTCTGTAAGTTATTTTTTTATACTTATGAATGGTCACTCACTAAGGATAGAGAAAAGATTCTTGCACCATTCTGTAAGTTATTTTTATACTTAAGAGCAGACCCTCACTAAAGGTGGGAAAAA